>VBSM01000949.1:6908180-7000148 GCA_008086735.1 Cheirogaleus medius
AAAAAAAAAAGACTATTTGTGCTATTCTTGATAGAGGACCATAGATAAGTAGTCACTTATCTTCTTAATAAAATTGTCTCCTCATCTATAAAATGAGGTAAATAGACTCAATAACATAAAAGTTCCCATTCTCCTCCAAAACCTGCAACTCTATTTGGCCGCTATGTGAAAGAACTTCTTTGAGAAATTTTTTTAAAATTTGTGAATCCTCTAAAACAGTGTGATTTAATAAGTTTCCATGCCCATGGTGTACATTTATATATTTGGTTACTTTCTAGCTACATGTTGCAGTGATTTTGTATTACTTTTGAATCTCTGTACATTTGAAACAACCTCTATGTGAAATTTTAGCTGTTTCAAGATAATCTTGCAATTAGGATTCAAAGCGAAGTAATTTTCCTGCCAAAATTTCTCCCCCTTGTTATCTCCTCTTTCCATCAAAGTCCATTCAGTCTGTTATAGAACTGGGGCAGTGCTTAGGGCTGCCTCCTAGCATGGAGTGTTAAATCATTGGCCATCTTTTCCAATGTATTTGCACACAAAGGCCTGGTATAAAGGTTAAGAATCCATATTGATATTATCACTTGGGTAATCAAAGAAGTAATTACAAAAATGCTCTTGGAAGAGAAGCAGCACGATTCAGTTTTGGAAAAGCAATTTATTTGCTCTTCTTTTTTTAAAAAGCAGATTTGGCAAGGGTCCACGATTAATTTAACATTTACTCAACATAGCAATGAAGGGGAACCTCTTTTTATTATAGATAAGTTATTACAATCAAGTTGAGAAATGATTGCATATTTAAACATATGATTATATCATAGTTCATATGCTGAATATATGAATTACTAATTAGGACAACTCTAATGCTTAGGGCTTAGCATATATACCCTAGTAATATCTTTTTGTTTCATATCTTTCTGATGAATCACTTCCCATTAAATCATAAATCCAAAGAATCACTGGGTTGGAATGAAGCAGTGAGAATGTCTACTCCTGCAGTTTTCAAAGTGTGTTCTGCAGAACCCTAAGGTTCCACAAAAATGACCTAAGAGATGCACAGGAAGGAAAAGGAAAACCAAGTAAGCAAAATTCCAGGCCCCTTGACCTCGTTCAACTTGAAAAAGCCCCTTTACAGAATTTGAAAGTTATTTGGGCTACTAAAGAAATTCAATATTTTTTTTCTAATTTAATTTTTGAAATATAAATCCCTGTGTCACAGTCCCTTCACATGGTCACCACTTGTCTGCCTGGCTCTCTCTACTTTGGAAGCTGTCAGTTCTATTTTTTGACACTTTGAAAGGTCTTCTCTGATGTGGTCACAAATATGTATCCCTACAGTGTACGTTCTGTACTTGCGTGAGTTGTTTCAAGTCATTCACAAAGGTTTCATTATGTGTGTAACAGGTTGTGTTCGCCACGGAACCTCAACTCAGAGATGGAATTTAAGATTCATGATGTTTGTTAGGGAATCTCTTGGAATCAGTGCCTGTGCAAGGATGGGAAAGGGCTGGGAAGAGGAAGAAGTTGAGTTGTAATGCCTGTATAAAACTGACCCCACAAGGAGCTCTGGAACTAACACTGAACAACCTCTTTGATCAAGCAATCCAATACACATCCTGCCCTGATTTTCATTATTATTCTGTGCTTGTTGTTTCTTTAGGGAATGATTTCTTGCTTCTCTTATCGGGTTCAGGACATCTCAAGCTGTTCGAGGTCTAGTGTCCAGGAGGGCAGTGAAGCGACATCTGGAGGGAACTGTTGTTATCTTTCAGAGGTCAGGTCTCTGAATTGCCTTCAAGCAAGAGGGACTTGCTACTTTTTAATTAGTGAGTGTGGGCCACTGCTGCAGGCTCAGATGATTCGGAGAAATGTGCAAAATCAAGATATTCAGGTTCATCAACTTAGATGTTCCCATCTCATTTTTTTCCCCAACATGTATTATCTGTATGTATGGTACGTCCTCTATCCAACTTGGATTCTGACCTGTGCATGGCAGACCTGCCTTGGTTGTAAATTAATCTGATGATTAAATCCTGGTCCTTTTGCTCAGCTTTCTCTGCTTTCTTACACAGGAGAAGAGAACATCTTTTTATGTTGCCAAGGATGCCCTCTGGGTTTCATAAAGACTTTCAGTTGTCCATTAATCACTCTCAGCTCTTTGTTTAGAGAGTGACAGGAGCCTAGAATAGCCACCTCTTCTATTATTCTTGTAGTTACTGTATTCTCCATTTTAATCAAAGACTCACTACATGTAGGAGCTAGTATATTCCTTTCCACCAGTATGCATCCCAATTCCCCATGAGTAAAAGTTTAACAGTAGGATGACCACTTTGTGCCATGGCCAATCTGGGCTCTGCTTATCACCAGGAAGTGTGCATTACCAGCCAGGCAGTGAATGATCCAGGTCCAAAGTGCCACCTGATCAACCGCTGTCCCAGACGACTCCTGTCACCAACTCTGTGGGTGTGTAGGCTTTTTTTCTCTAGGAAGCAGACTCTTGTTAGAGAGTGTTCTTGGGATCAACATCTGTGGAAGGGAGAGAAGGAAGCAGGGTTGCATTGAGTGAGAAGTCAAGCTCAAATGCAGGCCCAATGATGCGCTTATTGGAATTTCTGTAGTAAAAATGGTCCATCGGAGCTGCCTCACATCAGGCTGAAATAGTTTAGCCTTTATATGAGTCACTGGACCTCAGGAAGGGTGTGACCATGGGGCAAGTAGCTCCCTACAGATATTATGCTGGTTGCTTAATCTCATTTAGTCCTCACAATAAGAGTTAACATTTTCTTTTCATTATTTCTCCATTCACCTATTCAATTATTCAAAAATCTTAAATTTGTGAACTCATGATAGATATTAAGAGCTCGTAAAAAAAATGACATATTTTTATTTACAGTTTCTGAGAGGAGTTGCCAATTCATCAGGACTTTAAGGACAAGAAGGCTACACAACATCACCACAATCTTCACACAAATATTGAACAGATACCATCCCTTCCCCCTTCCTCATCTCAGCAGCGGCAACTCTACCTACTAATTGCTCGGGTCACAGTCTTTGGAATGACTCTTGACTGCCATCATTCTTGCATGTCTCACATCTAATCCCTCATGAAATCATGCTGGCACTACCTTCAAAATGAAGCAAGAATTCAACCTTCTCTCATCGCATCTAATACCACAGCCCTGGTCTGGGCCAACATTATCTCTTACCTGCATTACTAGAGGTCTCTCTGATTTGATGCTTGATTGCCTATAATCTATTCCCAAAACATCAATTAGAGGGATGATTTTATAATCAAAAGTCTGCATTGGCTTCTTATTTCATGTAGAGTACAAATTAAAACCCTTCCCATGGCCTACAAGGTCCAAATGATCTACTTCCCATTATCTGTATGACCTCATTGTCTGATAATCTCTCACTGGATCACTCTGCTCCTAGCACACAGGTGGGTATGTCATATGGATAGAGCAGTGGTGACAAATGAAACCACTGCTGGATGAAGCAGAGCAGAAAGGGAATTGTATCATGTGGCAACTGGACATTTTTTTTCTTTAATGGTAGCAGAAAGCCTTTGAAGAATTTCAAGTAAGAACGCAACATGATTAAACTTTGTTTTGAAAAGATAAGCTGATAGTGCATATGAAGGATGGACTAGGGAGGGGAAACACAGGGAATAGGGAGGAGAGTTAGAGGTGTTTCCATAACACCAATGAAAGAAAATAAAAGCTTGAAAAAGAGGATCAGCAACAGAGATAGGAGAGACACTCAGAGTGTACAATGGTCAGAGCTTAAGAGAAACTTAGAGCATATATCATTGTTAGCCCTGAGTAACTGAATGGTTTGTAGAGAAGATGAGTACAAAGGATCTCCAGGATCCTGGGTTACACAACTGGGAGGAGGTGGGCACCATTATTAGGATAAAACAATAAAGGAAGAGGACCAAACTAGAGAACAAGAAGCTTTCTATCTGGGATATGTTAAGCGGAATGTACCAGCTTATCCCATAAGTGAGAAATTTCAGAAGGAAGTTTATCAGACAATTGAAGTTATAGAACTGAAATTCAGACAAGAGATCAAAGTTGAGCATATAGATATTGGGAATGTTAAAAGGAAAACATTGGACAAATCAAATTTAGCAGAGATTATTTGAGCAATGAATGATTCATGAATCAGGCAACACTCTGAACAAAAAGAGGTTCTGAGAGCTCCACCCAGCAGTGTGAGAAACTTTTATAGGCCAAACACAGAGGCAATGTAGAGAAATAACCTGATTGGCTACAGCAAGGCATCTACCATATTTGGGCATGGTGTGATGATGAGTTGGCTGCCTGTGATTGACTGAAACCCAGTTGCTAAATCTCTGATGTTGGTTAAACTACTAAGTTAGGTTACAGCTTGTTTATGTTCTACATTACAGTCTGATTTGTCACATAAGAACTCAAACTTTGGAGACAGACTCAGGCTAATGACCTCCTGCTTAATTAACAGGATTCAGCATGGCCATTTAATTCAGAATGACAATTTAAATCATGAGGAGAGTCTTGGGAATATCAATATTTAGGTATAAGTAGAAGTATCACTCACTCAAAATTAGCAAGAAGAAGCTATTGAAGTTTAGAGTACAAATTAGTCACCTTTTGACCCCTCCAAATTACAACCAGTAGAGAGAAGACACAAGGAGACATGTGGGGATGGATAGATTATAATACTTATGTCCCAATAAGTCTTAAAACACATGGTTCCTCAAAAAAATTGGGCTTACCTAAAATCTTGTCCCTGCATGTTTCCTGCACACAATGCTTCCCAAGCTACCTCACCAATGAGCTTCTGGCCATATTTGGTCAATGGATAAGATAACAGTGGTAGAAAATTGAGGGCATAGGAAGAAATCGAGAAGTAGAATTTTTCTACCTCTTCTACGGTTTAGGGGGCATTTAACGATAATGGCTGAGTCTCCCCAAGCATTCCAGATTCTAACTGGGTGCCGCTTTCTCTGTGGAATGTGGCCACCCTCTCTCTGACTCTAGCTCCCATAAGACAGACCCAGCTCTTGGGTTTCATTAATACCACTTCCTTCCTCTCTTTGTGCCCCCATCCCTAGGGGTGGTAGCAGCTTCCCAATATTACTGAAATATCTTTTGGTTTTTGGTGTTTCACCATGCTCTATTTGGCCTCTTAGCTCTTCCATCACTTGTGTAACCAATTACCTATATTATATTCGACTTATCTAGAATGGTCTCTGTTTCCTTGACTTGATGCAATGTTGACTCACATATTCTAACAACATATCTAGAAATTAAAGCCAAAACATTAAAAGCCTCCTACTGTCTCTCAGACAGCAACCCCAGAAAAACAAAATCAGTTCATTTTTGCTAATTTAAATAGGCTTGGCCTGCCATATTTATCCAGTGGAAAGGTGAGAAAAGTGGAAAAACTGGGGGAACAGGTCTATTTCCCACTGGAAGTACACAAGTTGAGTCACTCAGACTCAACTTTTTGGACAGAAGAAAAAAGAGCCATGAAATTCCTTTCAGGACTGAGAAATTTCCCTTTGGTCAACAAAAGCAGGGGTCTCCACGCTTTCACCAATAAGATAAGTCACTCCCCAAATGAACCCTTGTTCTTTCCCTCAGTTTGTGAAGGACTGAGTCACAGGATAAGGGGAGAATTCCATGCTCACACTCCACACACCATCTTCTAAGAAATACAGTGGCTGGTACCTTCTCACTATGGAATGTTATGGTCTGGAAAATTCATCCCTTCCTGCAAATAACTGAGGATCCAGGAAAACCTAGTGTGGCTGAGTCCAAAGAGAAAGTAAAGTTTAATAAGAGGGAGAGATCAATAAGATGAAATGTTCCAGAAACCTCAACTTAAGATAGCAATTGAAGATTAGTTATTGGATTCACCAACGAAAAGGTCTTTGATGAGTTTTAATGAGCAACTTCAGAGATATAATGGAGGCATTAACCAGACGCCATTGACTTTGTAATTGAATGGTGAGAAACTGGTTCCAGGGTGGACAGTTCTTTCTAGCAGTTTATCAGGGAAGGGTATACAAGGGTGACCAAAAGAATGGAAAGAAAAATAGGGAGAATTTTTTTAATTAAAAATATCCTCATATGTTTACATGCTGATTGGAAATAACCATTAAAAAGAAGAAAATTGAAGATAGAGGAAAAAGAGAATTTATTAATGAAGCAAGAGCACTCAAAGGCCAAGAGAATAGAGAATGCAAGATATAGTGGACAGATGCCTTATGGAAGGAGGAAACTTCATTCTCCTGAGATAAGACAATGAGAAGTAGAGATAGGTAGAGATGGATATAAACCTTTTGAATTCCTCTAAACATCAGTAATCATTTTCCTTTATAAGTTAATTCAAGACACTTATTACTGCTCATCAAAAATATTGATACCTATATAAAATCTAACATGATCTCACTGATTTAGTATAATTCCAGCCAAAGGAGAAATATTCCTGTTATCACCTAGTGGATGAAGCTACTTTACCTTAACTGTTTCCCTCACTTTTCATGTGTCCATCATTTCTAACAGTGGTGATAGTTCCTGGACCAATACTGGGCAGAGACATTTGTTCCACAGGCATTTGTATTAAACCAGCAATTTCCACGATATACATATGAAAGAATTATGTGAAAAAATAGTTCCATGATAAAGAATGTAAAATGCTTTTCTTTACTGAAAAACATAATGAAAGCCTTATTATTGATTGATTCAAGAGAATGATACAAAATGCAGCGTTTCTCCACCATTACTAAACTGTAGAGGTTTTTATGAGTGCCAATCACACAGGATACATATTCCTAGCAGCACCCTTTGATGCTGCAGTTGCCGCTTCTGTAGAAAATCCTGCAGGCCACCAGACTGGAAACAGTGTTTGAGCAGGTAAAGCACTCCATACTTTCACTGCACACCTATTGGAATGGAAAAAAATTCTGAAACACAGACAACGTCAAATGATGTCCAGGATGTAGAACCACAGGAGCACTCATTCATTTCTAGTGGGAATGCAAAATGGTACAGCTACTTTGGAAGGCAGTTTGGCAGTTTCTTACAAAAAATAAACATATTCTTACCATAGGATCCGGCAACCACACCACTAAACATTTTCCCAAAGGAATTTAAAACTTGTATCTATACAAAAACCTGCACACTGATGTTTATAGCAGCTTTATTCATAATCTACAAAACTTGGAAGCAACCAAGATGTTCTTCAGTGGGTAAATGTATATGTAAATTGGGGTTTACCCAGACAATGGAATATTATTCAGTGCACACAAGAAATAAGCTATCAAGCCATGAAAAGACATGAAAGAAACTTAAATCCATATAACTAAAGTGAAAAAAGTCAATCTGAAAAGGATTCCAACAATACGACATTCTAGAAAAGGCAAACTATGAAGGCGCTAAAAAAATCAGTCACCATGTGATTGCCAGGGGTTAGGAGAGAGGGAGGGATGTATAGGAAGATTATAGAAGAATTTTAGGGTAATGAAACCACCTTGTATGATATACTATGATGGTGAATACCTGTCAGTATACATTTGTCCAAACCCATAAAATGTACAACACCAGGAGTGATCCTTAATGTAAACTATGGACTTTGGGTGGTAATGACATGTCAATGTATGTTCATTGATTGTAACAAATGCACCATTGTGGTGGGAGATATTGATAATGGGGGAGCATATGTGAAGGCAGGAGGTATATGGGGAATATCTGTACCTTCTACTCAATTTTGCTGTAGACTTAACACTGCTCTAAAAAAAAAGTGCCCCCTTATCCATTAATTCATTGATGTACACTTAGTTGATTCCACATCTTGACACTTGTGGTATATATACACAATGGGATATTATTCAGCAATAAAAAAGAATAAAATCCTGTCATTTGTGGCAACGTGGATAAGGTTGGAGGACATCTATTAAGTGAAATAAACCAGACACATAAAGACAAATGCTATGTGTTCTCACTCATATGGGGGAGCTAAAAAGTTAATCTCATATAATTAGAGAGTAGAATATTGGTTACCAGAGGCTGGGAAGGGTAGGGGGAAAGGGGAAAAGGGGAAAAGGGTGAAAGAGTGAGGTTAGCTAATGGGTACAAAAATTACAGTTAATTACAGTTAAACAAGGAGGAATAAGATCCAGTGCTCTATAGCACAGTAGAGTGACTATAGTTAAAAATAATGTATTGTATATTTCAAAATAGCTAGAAAAGAGGAATTTAAATGTTCCCAACAAAGGATAAATGTTTGAGGTGATGTATATCCTAATTACCCTGATGTGATCATTACATATTAGATATATGTATGAAAATATCACATGTTCTCCATGAATAGATACAATTACTATTCATCAATTATAATTTTTTAAAAGACCATAAAATGCTAAAGTAACTGCAATTGAAAAAAATGCATTTCATACCCATTATCAGAACTTCACCATTCCCTAGTCTCTGCTTCCAAGATCTCTATAAAGCCATTAAATTGAGAACAGCCCAAGAAGAATGACAACCTGGAAAACAGTGAACTCTATAGCAGCAACATCTTTCACACTGACTTCTGCAGTCCAAATTCTTAGTAAAGACAATACCATGACTTTTTGATTATCTTGATCTGCTAGATGCCCACAGAGCTTTAAAACATCAAAGTTGAAAGACTCCTTATCACAATATTTATTCAAAATGTGTTTCAAGAACCCACTTGAATTAGAATTACCTAGGTTGCATATTTTAAAATATGCAACTATGATCTTAACAATAATACTCTCTGGAAATAGAGCCCTGAAATCTGTCTTTTTAAATCATTTCCCCAGCATTATTTTATATCAACTAAAGTCTAATAATGACTGTATCACAAATTCTCTTATCTTATTTCCCTCACTATTTTTTAAATTTATTGAGATACAACATGAATAAAGAAGAAGGCAAATCCATCTACAGAGTGACTACATCTGCATAGCTGGTTCCTGTATCAGGACACAGACCCAGTCTGGAACCCCAGAAGTACCCTTGTGCCCCCTTCTGGCCACTACTCCCTATAGAGAATAACCACTCTCCGGATTTATAACATCATTAGTTTGTTTTGCCTAATTTTCAACTTTATGTAAATGAGGTCAAATAATATATAGTTTTGGAGGATTGACTTATTTTACTCAATGTTATTTCGAGAGATTCATTAATGCTGTTGTGTTTAGTTTGCTTCTGGTCTTTGCTGTGCAGTCATCTCTTGCGTGAATACACAATATAATTCTTTGTATTATGGGTAGACACTTAGGTTGTTTCTAGTTTCTGCCTATTACAAATAGTGCTACTACAGACATTTTTATACGTGTCTTTTGGCACACATGTATACATAGTTCTGTTGGCTAAAATGCTAAGGATAGAACTACTGGATCATAAAGTATGTTTTTTTGATCAGCTTTAGTTTTTTTGGTTTTTATCTTTCCAAAGTATTGTACCAAGTTAAAGTCCAACCAGTGGAATATGAGGTTCCAGTTGCTTCACATCTTCCACACCTTCACTGGTATCATCTGTCTTTTCCATTTTACCCGCTGTGGTTGGGGTATATCAGGATCACTTTGTGATTTTAATTGTATTTCCCTAATGACTAACAATTTTTCTATGTTTATTGAACATTTTAATATTCTCTCTTACAAAGTGCCTGTTCATGTCTTTCACCCATTTTTTTTAATTGGACTATCTACCTTTTGCTTATTGTTGCAGTCACTTATATATTCTAAATTCAAGACTGTTGTTGGATATATTCTCTAGTTGTGTGGCTTGGCTTTTTACTCATTAAAAGTTACAGTTTTGAACAGAAACTATTAATTTTCATGTTGTTCCATTTATTACTTTGTGTATCTTTCTTAACAATTGTCTATCCTAAGTTCATGAAGATATCCCCCCTATATTTCCAGAAGCTTTATTGTTTTTATCTTTTGCATTAATGTAGCCTATCCAACTGGAATAATTATTTTTTACTTTTTGTGCGATGTACAGTAGGTATCTCCACCCCTTTTTATATTGAAAAAAGCAAAACAAGAGGAAGAAGAATAAGCCTAAAGAGAGGGTCCAACTTGCCCATGATTGCCCACATGGTATAGAGGAGGCTGGTAATAGTCTTATAATTCACTTGCTACCTGCTTCCTTTCGTTGATATAATTCTTTTCATTCTAAGCATTGATTTCTCTATGCAAAACAGCCTCACCAACTTATGGTTTTATTTAAGGTTTTGTTTTCTGACCACTATTCTGAACTAAGCCAACTCTAACCTCGATATTCTTTACATTTTAGGGCAAAACAGAGATGTCAAAAAAAAATAAAAAATAAAAAAAACTCAGTCCCCTAAAGCACAGGTCACATGTCTAGTACATAAAATACCACTTTTGTAGCACAACTTTAAATCATGGTACATAAATACCCCAGTTCCACTCTAGTCTTTGTCATTATTTAATTACCTGGAGAGAGCAAATGCATTCGCTTCTGTTTTCTCATGTGTAAAAGGCAGTAGGATGAGATTCACTCCAAATTCCCTCTCATTTAAAAAAAATACAAGAAAAGCTATGATTCTATTACTTTACTTTATTTTCAAGATAGCCTCTCTGTAATTATGGCAACATATGACAAATTCATTTTCTCCCTATTCATTCATTGCAAAATAAGAATGACTGGATATTATTAAAACTTAAGGGCATTCTGTGAAAGCAACTCAGAGTATTTAAGTTCTTGCAATCCATAAAAAGTATCTTATCTCCTTATTGCAGTATGCCAAAGAAGTTCCATTTTAAAACCTAACTCTAGTCTGACACCTTCATTAACCACGCAGATGTGTTGTTTGATGTGTTATTCCCTCCTAAAAAATCTCAGTATCCAACTGTGCAGGAAAGACAGATCAAGAGTGAGGCCAAAGAATGAGTTTTATTAATGACTGCTGCCTAGTTTGTGTACATATCTCAGTTCATATCCTGGGAAATTCTTTTTCACTCAATCCATTTCTATTACAGTCCTGTATTGTGTTACCACCTCATTATCTGTCTGAAAGACCGATTCAAAGTGAAGTTTAACATGCTGAGCATTTGGACAGCAAAGAGCAAGATTTTTTTTCCTTTCTAGCAAGAAATTCCTGGGAGGTCTCTGGCCACTTTCTTTTTATCACTGACAAGTTGGTTTTGATATTTGAAAATGTAGAGATCAATACCGACTTAGCTGTCAAAATGATTTCATAGAAGAAACTCTCTAATATTGTGCCAGGAATAATACCTCATATCTTCAATACCTATGATATAAACTTTTCGACAATGTCCAAGTGCCCCCAGAGGGGGATCCCTCGGAAATGACCTCAAGGTATTTAAAGGAAACATTTATATTCAGTTCTAGTACAGACAACTTGAGTTAGGACATGATTGAGGTGGTATTAGGAATCCATGAGATGCTTCCACTATAGAAGAATGATATCTTATGAGCAACTAGGCTGCCCAGGGCAATTAAAATTCCACATCCATTTCCTGTGGGGAATTTTTAACAAATTATTTGAATTGCACTGACTCTCTTGCAGGTCAGAACTTATTACTGGAAGATAACTTCTAGTAATAAAAAATATGGAAATAATTTAAATATCATTTAACAAACAGAGTTAGTTTAAAAGTTAGTGCTCACTATTCTGTGCCTTAATCACAGCGGTGATGATAAGAGTCTAGGAATCTGGCAAAACACATTGAGGTGTACACCGAAAGAGTATATTTTATTGTACATAAATGTAAAAACTATATTTTTAAATGAATCATTTCAAATCAAAGTAGGGGTGATACAGGGAAGCTTTAGTATTGGGATAGGATCCTGAGAAGTCACTTTCTTAAATGGAGGACAGAGTGCTTTGTCCTAAAGCAACAAGCTGGGGAGAGAGAGCATCTTGGTTGGGCCTCAGAGAGTCAAGGGTCCTGATGGAGAGAGGTGCACAGGTGCATTGCAGTCACACCATAAAGGGGAGAGCATTGCCCACCGTCAGCCCTTGGGAGAACCGAAGGAGATAAGGTAAGAAGCCGGAAAGCAGAGCTGGCATCCTGAAGTGTCACCAGGTGATCTTTCAAGCCAAGGGATGGGGTAGAGGTGGCACAAGGCAACAGGAATGCCAAGAAGCAGCACAGACAGGTGGAAGGGGAAGATTCAGATGCAGAGCCTAGAGCTAAGCCCATGATAAAAGAAAGCCGGAGCAGATTGTGTTTTATTGTCATTTTTAATGACCTCTTCAAGTCAAGAGTTCTAGCTCCCAGCTCTGCACTAATGGCAGCGTGAGCTTCTTATTCTCTCCAAGCTTCAGTTTTCTCAGTATCAAAAGAGGAAGACTAGGGTGGATCATCTTCCTTGTCTCTTCTCATTGAGAACGTCATGTGAGTTCAAAGACCATGTCCTCGTCTCTCTTCTACAAACGTTATCTCATGTGTATGTGTTACACATTGTTAACACAGGCATATAAAATCTTCTCTGTGACTGAAAAAAAATCTCTCCACTTGGTTTTTACCCTTCAGCCTGCTTTAATTTCTCTGTGAAGCAAGTAGAGATTGTTGAAAAACCAGGCAGGTTTAACATGGGTCCAGCTGTGATTAGCTCTCACCCTCTCATCCATGCCATTTTACTTAATTTTGGCAATGACAGGTAAGGAGTATGGACTCAGATGCTCTTTAGCCAGGTTGCACCAGGCCTGCCTGGGTTATGCAGTTGTGAGAATTAGGCGCTGGTGTGGTCAGCTGCATAAATAGAGACATGTGGAAACCAAGCAATTGGGAAAGAAGGAGGCCCTTGATTGAGCAGCTGCTTCTGTGGACTCTGTCCCAAGGACCTTCATTTCAGATAGTTCATTCTGTCCTTGCAGATGTACTCTAGGGTGTGCAGTCTTAGTGCTATTGTGCAAATGAGGAGCTGGAGATGCGAGTCTTGAAGATACTGCTTCAAAATCTACGTCTAGTGAGACCAGCACTGGCTTGGAACACAGTGAGGAGGACGTTGCTCTCCCAAGAAAGCCCACAGGCATGAGGTGAGGCTGAATGATTTGCCAACATCACAATAACAGCCCATGTCCCTAAGAACCACTGAGGGAACTCATGAAACAAACATATTTCAAGGCCTTAAGATATTTTAAGTTAGTTAGAATGAAGCCCAGGGTTGTACACCATTCTGAATTAAGATTTACTTTTTTGGATGAACATGAAGAAGCCATTCAACCAGGTCACAGGTAATGACTGTGCCTCATTAAAGAAATTGATAAGGTAGTCATTCAGAGTCACAAGGGATAACAACCAAAAACAACTTAGAATAAAAAGTCTCTACCATGACACACCTATTAAAATGACTAAAATCCAGAACACTGACAACCCCAAATGCTGGAAGAATGTGGAGCAAAAGCAATTCTCTTTCATTGCTGGTGGAATGCAAAATGGTCCACCTACTTTGGAAGACAGTTTGGTAGTTTTCTTACAAAACTAGACATAGGCTTACCATACAATGTAGCGGTATATACCTAGGTATTTACCTAAATGGGTTGAAAACTATGGCCACACAAAAACCTGTGCACAAATGTTTATAGCATCTTTATTCACAATTGTCAAAATGTGGAAACAACCAAGATGTCCTTCAATAAGTGAATATATAAACAAAGTACAGTACAGCCGTACAATGGAATATTATTCAACAATAAGAAAAAATGAGCTGTCAAGCCACAAAAAACATGGAGGAATAGTAAATGCTATTGCTAAGTAAAATAAATCAATCTGAAAAGGCTACATGCTGTATGATTTCACATATGGGACCTTTATGGAAAAAGAAAAACTGGGGAGACCGTAATAAGATCCATGGTCGTGGAGGCTTGGCAGTGGGTGGAAGGGGGGAAGAACAGATGAAACACAAAGGATTTTTAGGGCAGTGTGACTATTCTGTATAATACTATAATGTAGGATACATGTCATCATATATTTGTCAAAACCCATCAAATATACAACCAAAAGATTAAACACTAATGTAAACTACAGACTTTAGTTAATAATATTATAACAAAATTGGTTCTATAATTGTAGCAAATATGCCACACTGATGTAAGATGTTACTAATAGGGGAAACTGCGTTGGGGCTGGGAGGACCTGAGATGGTATATGGAAACTTTTTTTACTTTGCACTTAATATTTTTGTAATTACAACTACTCTAAAAAAATAAAATCTATTCATTTAAAAAACAAACATGATCTAATATTATAAAAGAGAAAAAAAAATTCTCAAGCTTACTTTGAGCATTATCCTATCAGAGGCTAAACCTACCTCCCCTTGGAGGAGTTCAGCCTGTGAGTACTATTTCACTGTGTTAGAGTAGAAAAGTGTCTCAAAGAATCTCAAATTATTAGGGCTCTGAATTCCATATGTACAGTTATATAAAAATCCCTGTGATTATGGTTCTCTCACCAAGAACACTAAGCTTACTCATTGGTGAGTGGACATCTGATGAATGTGTCTCTCCAGCACCCATCCTCATGCCGTGGGATTCTTGATAGATCTGTCTATCACGGAGCCTTGGCTGCAAAAAGGGGCCCTTGACCCAGGCCGGGTCAGTCGTAGCATACCGCATTCCTTCTTCCTGTAAGCACCAAGACTGGTCCAGGAGGCTAGACATTGGCCTAGGCAGCACCAATCATAGCTCTTCTATGAGATTTAATACAGAAAGCTGAGCAAAGAAAGGGGAAACAAGGAGGATGGGGAGCAGGAATGAGGGAGAGAAGAGGGAAGGGAAAAAAAAGAGAGAAAAAAGAAGAAGAGGGAGCTCTCTTCCTGAGATTAAAAGGCTGCAAGATCATTGAAAGCAAAGAGCTACCAGATTCATTTTTTTTCCTGCCCATACAGACAGTCTGAAAGAGAATAAAGCTAATGAGAAGAGACAAAGAGTGGAAAGGAACAGAAAAAGGGACAAGAGAGGTGCTGAGGAAGATGAAAAAGAAACAATACCATTTTTATCACTCTGAATTTTTTAATTATATTCGCCAATATAGATCTGTTTTATTTTATTTTATTTTTTTTTCTGTCTGTTAGTTTCTAGATGTGGGTTTCTGTCATCTGCATTAATCCTACCAAGATAGTATGTGGCACATATTCCCTGGGTGCATCATTACCCAAATCCTCCCCACGTCTGAGGTCCCTGCACGAACTGGAAGTCTGATTCCCTTCCAGCA
Organism: Cheirogaleus medius; assembly: GCA_008086735.1. NCBI lineage: Eukaryota > Metazoa > Chordata > Mammalia > Primates > Cheirogaleidae > Cheirogaleus > Cheirogaleus medius. Next base: position 6,923,410 of record VBSM01000949.1, read on the forward strand.
TTCTGCAGTCAGAATAGTCACCAACTTCTGTTTCTCGAAAAGTGGAAGGCACCTACTGGGAAGACATATTCAGGAAAGATTTTTTTAAATTTACAGGTTGAACAAACAAAACAATGATGTTACCACATAAGAAGCAAATCTCAAGGGAGATCAGAAAGTCAAAATAGAGAATTGGGGCAAAACAGAGTCATGAAATGAGAGCCTGGCTTAGGAAATAAGTTACTAAGTTAGCCTAGTCATTGGCTGCATATTCAAAGAGGGATTTCAAGGGAAAGGTGTCACTAAATAAGGGGCAATAAGGTAAGAAAGTTGTATGGAAGGGGAGTAAATCTAACACCTCTGTTTCCTTTCAAATGTACCTTTTAATTTTATTTTTTAAATTGCCCTTTTTATGGATGTTTTAATCCGTGTTTTACATGTGCTTAACTGGAGGCTCTGAAATGATAAATGACTTGCCCAGCTAATAAGAGGCCAGATCAGTAAATTTATCAGATTTGTCTGAGCCATGGCCAGTACATTTGTTACTATACCATTACGGGGTGGAGGGAGACAGTGGGCACCTGATTTATGGCCTCAGTCTCATGAGGGAGACAGAGCTTCCCTGGACATCTTGCCTCTTTGGGCAGTTCCCACCCTCTCTCTCAGCTTGCATCTTCTTTTATATCCATGCCTGCAATTAGCAAACCTTCCTAAAGAGGCTACTCTGCATTCAGTGTGAAGACATACAAGAAGAAGAAGGTACTGAATGTCCCTCCCTTGAGGAATGTACAGCTTATTTGGGAAGAAACAGTAAGAAAACAATTGCAGCACAACATGCCATGTGTGAAAATGGAAACATATGAAGAAAGCTGGGAAGCAGAGGTGCAAATGGCCTTCTCTTCCTGGGGGTTTGTGTGAAGACTTCACAAAGGAAGTTATATTGGAGATGGGCCTTCAAGGGTTTTGATATATGGAGAAAAGAGGACCTATTATGGATTTATAGTGTTAAAGGAATTTCTTTTTTGGTTACCCCCTCAGTGGTGGGCAAATATGGTTCTGTTTGTCCTACATAGTTTTTCTCTCCCTCCCTCTCTCTCTCTCCCCACCAAATTAAAAAAAAAATCCTTTAGAAAACTACCCCTCTTCTCTCAGTTCATAAGTTTTGCTTCTGACCCTCGCCTAGTAAGCCAGAATAAGACATTGATTGATTAGGGATTGAGGCATGCCCAAGTTTGACCAACTAAGAATCACACCCACCATTTTTGCATTCATTTATTTGTCAGAAAATAAGGACTTTCTCAGGACTTGTTATCTGGGAGGATGTAAGTCTATAAGGGCCATTGTTCCCATGTGCCAACATGCAGAAAGGGCTTGTCTGAATATCAAGACAGTTAGAGCAGACAAAGGAGAGAGTTTGGATGACTTCTTCCGTATTTGAGTCTATCTGCATCAGTACCACCTCTATATTCCATAATTAAATTCACTAATAAAATTTTAACTTGACAGATACTCCACATTAATGTGGTGAATGGGACTTAAGTAACATAGTTGCAGTTTATCTAGGACATTCTAGAGACACCTTCTTGTTTATATTAATGGTGGGATTTTTTACACATAGTAGGCATTAAAAAAGTATTTTTCAATCAAATCATCAACCATCTACTGTGGATCTACTCTGTATGAAATACTGCCCTTGGCCTGAAGTTATAAATACATATCACTAAGCCCTTCAAGAAGCTCACAACCCAGTAGGGGTTGATGAAGCAATCAATTGTAAGACCACATGATAATATGAAGTGTAGTTGTGGTTTGAAGGAAATGGAAATCATCTTTTTGGATAATAAGAAGAACAGCTTCCTGGAGGAGACCACATCTCTGACAATGGAGGATGGAACAGGAGTTCACAAGCTACACAAATAGGATTAGAGTTATCCAGAGACAGAATCAGCATGCTCTTTAAGCAAGACTTAGCAAATAATGTGTTCAAGGAAGAGGATGTTTTTCTGTACTAGAAGGAAAAACTGTGGATCGGCAAGGTTGGTTTGAAATGCATCTGAGAAGCCTGTTAAAGTTCAATGAGAGAGAAATGTTTATGCTGTGCCAACCGATTGTATCCTGTGAAAAGATAGGAAGCCAGAGAGAAAGTTTTTAAAATAAGAACTGAATTTTCAGATTTGAATTTTAGAAGATGCAGTCAGCAGTAAGAGAAGAGATTTGACGATGAGTGGAGCATAAATAGACTAGACCTAGGGTATCAACATGAGTGTTACTATAACAGGCCAAGAGAGAGATGACAGAGCAGACTTGGAGCAGTTGTAGTTGTAGTTGAGGTGCAGAGAAGAAGGAAGAAAGAGGCAAAGGTAGGAAGAAGGGGGTGAGAGAAAGGATGACAGAATGGTAGGTGAAAACAGGAGGAGAAATCATTTTACTCTCTTAATTCTCTCTGCAAATGTGGCTGACTCTGCCAGGAAGTCAGGTGGTTCTGGGTGAACTTGAGTTGCCTCCAAATAGCAGACATTTTAGTGGAAGGGTTTCAGTGGCAAGCATTGTTCTTGAAGTAGCTCATGGGAAGGATCGCCTATATCTTTAGGATCCTGTATCCACCTTAAGCAGAAGTCTTTCCCAAAGCACTGGCCAGCTATATAGTTTTTAAGCTGAAATAACACATTCACAATCCATCTATGGGCTCAGACTCCACTGAGGTTTTCAAAAGGTAATTATCATCATTTTCCACCCAACATACATTTGTTACGAGCAAAGGCTGGGCCAAACTGGTCTCCTAAACACTCTGCAGGCATTAACTTCATGCAGTTCCCTCACGACAACCCTATGAGATGGGCAGTTTATATTATCTCCATTTTATAAATGAGGAAAATCAGGCTTAGGATAAGTCCATAATCAGTTATTGTTTTGTTTTCTTCTACCAAAATTATCTTGAACATGCACATTAGTAATTTTGAGAAGAAAAAAGATCCTGAATATGTTTCTATATCTTTATGTAATATTTGGAATAAGATATAAAAATTGAATAATATTCAGTCAAATGGGTGGATCATCATTCATTTGGGAGCCATTTAAATCACTTCCATTTTTGTTTTCTGATACTATAAACAATGCCATTATAAATATCCTTATTCATAAAAACAAAATAAATCTCTGGTTATCCCCTACAATAAATTCCTAGGAAAAGATTTATTAGTAGGCACATGTCTTAGTCACTACATGTTTTTTCCAAATTTTGAAAAGCATTTCTTAAAATAGTGTGGTAGCTCAGTGATATTGTAGATAATCGTAATTTTAAAAGAAGGTTCGGAGGAAGGGTTACTTGCTTAATGAAGAAAGGGCTGGTGATAGTCAATTATATTTCTTACTGATTCAATTGCCCTTTTCTCTTTCTCATCATCAAATCATAATGCTGCCTTAGCCAAGGGAATCCTATTTTGAGAAACAGAACAGTTTAAGACTATAAGTCAGTGATAGCTAAACACTTTCTTTCTTACATGGTGAATCCCTATTTATTTAAAATTATTTTACTTATTGATAATATATGTTTTAACTATGAATATTTGATAGATTTGTAAGTAAGGTAAATCATATTTAGCAAGAAAATCACAGAGCAATGGAAACACTCTCAAAATGTTCTCTCTATAGCATAAGTTTCTTTCAAAAAGAAGTTATTTCTATTTCTTCATGCGTTAGAAATCATATACTTAAAATGATGTTTATCATAGAAGTAGGGAATGAAAAATCTGTGTTTAAAATAGTCTTCTCTGGTTAGAATTTCAAAATTTTATAGTTCATTGGCATTTTTTTCTCATTGCCAAGATGTTTAGTTTTATAATTTTTCATCTTCAGTTCACTTGAAATTCTTTTAATAAGACTCTTATTAAATTTACAGAAAATTTGTAAAGGTCGTACAGACTGTTCCTGTATACCCTCACTGGGTTTCTCCTAATGTTAACTAATTAAGTAACAGTTTGTCAAAACTAAGAAATTGACATCCATACAACACTATTAACTAGACTGCAGATTTTATTTGGATGTCACGTGTTTCCACTAATGCCCTTTTTCTGTTCCAGAATCCAATTCAGAATACTACGCTGCAGATAGAACGTTTTTTGGTTTACCTAATTCATCACAGATCTGCCTCAGTTGTTGTTATGTTAATTTGAAATGTGGCTGCAGAAGGCTCATACTCAGAGTAGCGATTTCTTCTCTTGTCTTGTGGCTCCCTTTTGCTTGTCTTATTGTGTTATTTTCAATCCATATTCTCTTTTCAGCTATTTTGCAAAATCCACTTCTTTTAAAATTAGCTAACTGAATCAAACCCACCTTAAGGAAGTCATAAATCCATTTAACTGAGCAGCTCCGAATGACAGGACTTCACAACACAAGCAGTAGAGTAATTACCAAACTTGTGAAATGGGAGAACTCTCACCTTTTCCCAGGACCCATCAAAGATTGTTTAAGATCTAGGACCCTCTGAAAGATGGTTAGACTAATGGTATGAGCTTCCATTAATGACTAAATATCAGAAAAAAAATTATAAAAGTTTTTAGATAAATGGATATAAATTCCATTTATATACATGAATATAAATATAGGTTCTAGTATTTCCTTCCTACATCCCCATAGATGGGACTGTATGCCTGCTGAAGGGACCCTGACTGCCTAGGAGACTTCCCTATTTCTGCAAGGTTTTCCCAGTGCCAGGAGGAAGTAATAGTGCAACCCGAGGCTGGCCCACGGTGCCCCATTCCACAGTCTGCCTTTTTAGTCCTCACCTCTCAGGAATGTGTCCTTATTAAACCAGGCTCAGAAGCTCAACGTGTCTGCTCTGAGTCACTGAAAATGCTCCTGAAATATGACATCTGCAGTGTTAGGGAGAGCAGGACTTTGTTGTGTGGGATTTCAACTTTCAGCAGGATCACAGAATGTCTGTTATTTCAAGTTGGACTTGATTATTATTATTTTTTTTAAAAACCGCCAGACTTTCAGACCATACAATACCAGCTTTCTTCAAATGTAACTCGTCAGTTCCTTTTATGGTAAAGTTTAATACTGTGAACATATGGAGGGTCTGAACGTCTGCCAAATGTTTTAAAAGACAAGGTTATAAATACCCCAGCAGAGAGCTTTGTTCCTTAATGTACGGCTCTGTTACTCTGAGTCAACGTGGAAGATAAATCTGAACATAGAGCTGGCTTGGGCATTCACTTGATATTTCTGGCAAGAATTCGTATAGTATCTCATTTGAGAGAGAAAAAGAGAAGTGGTTGTTCTGAGGTAACATTAAGAGTGGAAAAAAATTAGATTTTATAAGAAGCAAAAAAGCAGAATCATGGCTTAACTGAAACATCTCAAATGTAAATACTCAGTCCAATTTTCTTACCCACAAATTGAAGCTCGAAGAGTCATAATAACATCTATGGGGTTAGTGATTACACTCTCTGGCCCCTTTCTTCTAGATTTGGAGTAGATACCTCTTAATTTCATGGGTAGTATATCTCCCTATCCCACTCCCATCTCAGTTCTTTGCTATTTCCTCGTGCCCTATTGTTAAATTTTCCTCTGCCCAAATTTAGGTCTGTCCTTGCCTGGCTCAGTTCAGGGCCCTCCCCAGTCATCTCTCTGACTCTGTTGTTTCTCTATAAATAGGGATTTGCTGACCTGCCCTCCTCTCCCCAGCATCTGACACAGCTGGTCCTATTTGTCGCTGGGCTGACAGCTGAAAAGGGACCTTACCCACTTCCGCAACTTGAGATCCACTGTGCCCAACACTTCTTTGAGAGGAGGCCTCCTGGGTGCATAAAAAGCAGCGTGGTATAAGGAAGGCCCTTTGCATGAACTTTCCAGGTCACTAGGATAATGTTTAATAATTCATGTCCTTATCATAGTAAGTGCACTTAGTATTCTGAATGGTTTAATGTAGTTTCTAATGAGCTCATGCACTGCCTGGACTTAGCTCATTGATGTAGCAGGATATGATTAAGGACAGAGAGCTAAAAGGAGAATCCAGAGAACTTCACAAAGATTATTTTTTCCATTTCCTGGATGAGGGTTTTTTTTTTTTTTTTTGGCAAGCCATATAGGTCTGAACTTCTGTATATCTAAAATGGCAATGCTAACAAATCTGACTTGCATAGAACCTTGAGATGGGACCCATATGACAGAATGCATAAGAAAGCTCACAAGGCCTTGAAAAGTACTCTTACTATTTATGAGCTTGGCTTTGCTGGTGTAACAAAGTACCCTCAAGTCTCAATGGCTCACAACCATAGCACTGTCTCTCACTCATGCTACATATTATCCGTTGGTTGCTTGCCACTCTGCGCCTGTCCTCTTCTTCATTCCAGGATTCAGGGTAACCCTCTATCTGGGATACAATTTTCTGGTAGTAGAAAGAAAAAGCAATAATTAAACCTCATGATGGTTCTTGGGCCTTCTACCCAAATTTGGCGTATATCACCCGGGCTCAGATTTTGTAGCCAAAGCAAGTTGTACTACCAAACCTGTCCTCACTTAGGTACACGTTATACTCACCACACAGGAAGAGTTCTAAGAAAGGGTCCTATAAAGATAGAGCTGGTAGAGGGGACTAGTAAATATCTTCAACAAGTAATATGAACAGGGTGGGATTAGACCCACTCAAGTCCCTTGTAGATATTCCCTGGTTACTAGATATTTTATTTAAAACAATAACAAGGAAAAAAAAACAAGAACAATTTTTTTTTTAATTTTGAAAGCAACTTCTCAAAGTTTTCTCTTCCCTGTCATTTCTGTAGCCCTTGAACAGTTACCATAAGGTAGTCTAGAAAGAAGGGATGCATCTGTAATAAAATCGAGAAGGAGGGATTACAAGAAGAATTTTATGGAGAAAATTAGAGAAAAAAAGACAATGAGGACTGAAAAGGAGGAAAAGGATGAGAATAAAGCCTCATACCTGAGAATTCTGTCACCAGGATGAGGGAAGGAGACACTGTATTTCAGGGCACAGGTGTGAGGAGTGCATTCTTTGTTAAAACCAGGGTTGACACGCTTGAGCTGTCAATGACTGTGCCATCTTGGATTAGACTCTGGGTCTCACCTAGCCTTGGTTATTTGGTTATAAAATGAGGAATTGAAGCAAGTGTGTCTCATCAGTTTCAATGAACTAACAGATATGAAAGTATAAATCATGGAATGATGAGACAGAAACACATATTAAAGCAACATTCTTTTGGGGGGTTCATTATTTGGTTTTACTCACTCTAACAAATAATTGTGATAGAAAGAGCCAATAATGATCAAATCGGTCTATCCTTCCATCCCTCTGGCCATCAACCACCAAGCTAATCTACCCTACATTCCCCTACATCAAGGGCTTCAAACAAATTTAGGGTTTGATGAATATAACAAACATATTTGCTAAAGATGACTGGCCTATAGCTATAGCCACATTCATAATTATACACAGTTAACTGTGAACAATGTTCAGTATATATACTATAGTCCTCAACATGTTCATGTGCTGAGTTGGTGAGGGGAGGAAAACTCATAGAAAATTGGTTGCCCAAATCTCTGGGCCCCCACATCGTAGAACACACTCCCCTCTCAGGGGGCTTGAGGACTCCCTCAGGACTTATTCCTGCTCTTCTGCCTAGAAAACTTCCCTGTGGGTCAGCACAATTGACTTTCTCTCATCTTGAGGTCTCTACTCAGATGTCACCTTAAAAGATGCATTTCTTTACAATCTTATGGAAAATAACAATTCTAACACATAAGAATATATATATGAGATTATATATATATATAACTATATATATATAGTTTCTCAATAAATATAAACTCCGTGAGGATAGAGACTTTTTTCGTTCACTGATCTAATTCTTCATGGCTAGAATAGCATCAGCTCAAAGTAAGCACATACAAACATGCTTTGAACAAAGCCAACTGTGATTTATTTCAGGCTTGTATTGCTCAGCTTTTGCTTAAACAATTCCATGTAACAAATAACGCCCCCAAAATCCCAGTGACTTACCATGACAATCATTTATTAATAAATCTAGGTAGGCTGTGCTTAGGTGCCAGTTCACTCCTTGAGTCTCTGATTTCAACAGCCAGGCTGCAGTAATAGAGTCTTTTTAGTATATGCTCTTCCCATGAGAGAAAGAGTAAATATGCAAGAAGAAAGTCAAATCACACACACATGCGCGCACACTTTTAAAACCTTCTCTCGGACGTGCCATATGCCATGTTCAATCACATTCCATAGCCAGGTGTGGTGCTGTGTGACTGCAGTTCTAGCTACTCAGGAGGCTGAGGAGGGAGGATCGTTTGAGCCAGGAGTTGGAAGCTGCAATGAGCTATGATCACATCACTGCACTCCAGCCTGGGCAACACAGTGAGACTCTATCTCTAAAAAAATCCCAAAAAAGCAATGACTACAAAAACTACAATCACATTTCATTGGCCAAAGCAAATCACATGTCCAAATTCAACTTTAATAAGGTGAGAAATATGTTAATACTTCTCCTATGGAGAAGGGAAACACAATATCTAGGTTAAACAAACATACAACCTGCCAAAAGGCTCCTCACCACCTAGGAATTCCTTTGGCAGCGCTTCCTGAGGGTGGACTCTTAGTTCTAAGTCTAGGTTTCATTTGCCTATCCCCAGAGCTTCCTAACCTGAAAACTCTGGCTTGATTTTATTCTCTTTCTCTCTCTCTACCCCGCCACCCTCAGAGAACTGAATCTCAAGTTGGACTACATTTCTGGCAGCTTTGAATGGTTTGATGTTTCTCTCTTTACAATCACTTGTGGGTTGCAGGGCTGAGGAGCGATTGGACCATCCTCCATCCTTCACCCTCATGCAGTCAAAGATGTGGCTATGACACCACCAAAAGTGGGTAGATCTGCTCCTCCCCCCAGCACCTATTACTAAATAAGCCATATTTGAATGAGCTATTCATATCATTTGGTTCCCTATTATAGACATAGTTTCTTTCCCTTTCAGAGCTTTGTGTTTTATGTCATGGAGCCAAAATGGCTGAGTCATCTTAGATGCAGAGAAGAAGAACTCAAAGACTGTCCAATGCATGGGCAAAGGAAGCTTCGAATGGATGAAATTTGAGGGTCAATCCCAAGATTTGGAAATGGATAAGGGATGGACAAACATACTGCAAAATCAGAGGCTTATGCCTCACTCCTCACAGAGCTCAGGGACACCTAGAGCACCCCAGGAACTGGTAACAGAGTCGCCCATCCTCAAAGGCAAAGGCAAAGCACCTGCAGTCTGTGACCATTGTGAGCTGAGTGTCAGAGGGCCCCTCCCCTTCACCGTGTCTTAACAGTGTAAGACCCTTAAGATCCTTATATGACATATGGGGAGGAAGTTCCAAGAATGTCTGAGATCGAATTTCCTACCAGCCCAGAAGCAAAGAAGGTCTCTGAGGAGGAAAACTTTGATTCAAAAAGACAAACCAGTATGACATTTCTTATGTTCCATGTCAAAGGGTGAACAAAGTGTACCTGCAGCACATAGGTAAGGCTTTGGAATGCCAAGACACTCATAACTTCCCACGCTCTTCCCATATCTACAAAGACCGAACCTCCAACATTGTATCTTCTTCTGTCAACCCCGACGCCGATATTGGGCTATAGGTTTTACCTTTCTGATTGCTCCTCACACTGTCTCCTAGGGCATCACGTGCATAAATTTTCTGCTTTCAGCCAACCCAGATAACCAGTTCACCTCACCAAGACTGACTTCAGGATCTCTTTACCCCATTCAGGCCTTCCTCTCTACCTGGCTTTTCTTAGCCTTCCGCTAGGACCCTGGGCAGCCACACAAACTTTCTTTTATAGGTTATTAGGTACATAAAATTGTCAAATACATTTGAAAACCTAAACAGGAATAATAAAAAATAAATTTAAAAAGAAAAGAGAATATGGATATCAGAACTACCCCAGTTGGCACATAAAATGAATTAAATGTTCGAATGATCAACAAAATGTGGTATATGTATACCATTGAGTACTATTCGGCTTTAAGAAACAATAGTGATATAGCACCTCTTGTATACTCCTGGATACAGCTGGAACCCATTCTACTAAGTGAAGTATCTCAAGAATGGAAAAACAAGCACCACATGTACTCACCAGCAAATTGGTATTAACGGTTCAACACCTAAGTGGACATATAGGAATAACATTTGTCGGGTGTTGGGCAGGTGGGAAGGGGGAGAAGGGGATGGGTATATACAAACATAATGAGTGAGATGTGCAACGTTTGGGGGATGGTCATGCTTGAGGCTCTGCCTCGAGGGGGGAGGGGGGCATGGGCAATATACATAACCGTAATATTTGTACCCCCATAATATGCTGAAATAAAAAAAACAAAAAACAAACAAAAAAAATGTTCGAATGGAAAACCATATCTCGAAATTTATCTTAGTGGGTGACAAAACAAGACATATTTGGATATATTTAGTTGAGGCTAATGAGAATAAAAATCTTAAAGTCTCCATTGGGCACAGGACAGTATAAGTAAATTTATAAAATAGTATCAAATGTTATTAATTTAATGTGTATAAAACACATATATAATGTGTTATTTAAACTATTTCACCGCAACCTTGTTTGTTTGGTTTTCACGAAAAGTTTTAAGTTTCAGAATTTATTCTCTCAGAGGGTTTTGAAGAGTCAAACCCTCTCAACTGGGAGATATTGCTGGAAGTCAGAGCTGAGCCCAGCCTTCGGGGTTTGCTTACCCAAACGAGTCCACATTCTGACAATTTATCTCTTAATAGATGAATGTCTCTGACTGAGCAAGTTACTTCACCATCCTTCTTCATCTCTCACATGACAACAATAGCAATAGCATTAATACATGGGGTAATGAAATCGTTAAACAAATTAGTTTCCTAGTACTTGGCACTTTGTTTGGCATTATCTTCTACTAATCATAATAAGATTAAATAATAACACTTTTTTCAGTTTAAAGTCATTGAAAACTATATTCATTGAGATGCTTAGATATAAGCAATGAAAACTCAAATCATGCCTAAGCAAGAAAGATGGCTTATTGGCTCCTATAATTAGGAAGGTTGTAGGTGTATATGAATTCAGGGCCAGGAGATGAAAAGAGGCCATTGTTCTCATCCGTATCCTCATCCTCATCATCCTCTTATTCTTCTTTCTCTCTCTCCCCCTCCTCTCCTCTCCCAACTCCCTTGCTCCCTTCCTTTGTTCTGTGTATCTCTACTTCTTTTTACCCACAAGCCTGATACTTCAGTATAGTCTCTTCCTACAGCTGGAAATATGATTGTTGCCAACAAAAACCCCTACCCTCAAATGTATGATGCAGAAGGGAAGGAACCCTTTGTATCCCCATATAGGTTCCTCATTTCATGGAAGAGCCTGCTTGAGTCAGACGCTCTCCATTTGTACCCATCTCTGAGGACAGGAAAATAATGCAAGACAATGTGCATGCAAGAGGAGCATGAAGGATAGTCCCTGGAGAACCCAACGGGGTGGACAGATTCAGCTGTCAATGGAACAAGACAAACACAACCACCAAATATCTCCTGAAAGTGCCTATGTACATAGAGGTCATTACTACACCATATTTCCTGTGACCAGTAAGAATTTCTACCCATGACAATCATCAATGACCTTGAAGCAGGAACTGTCCACCTCTCCTATATAACCAATTGATATGAGCCTCAACTTCAAGTCCTTGAATATCTCAAGTTTTGAGGAACCTTAGATTGCATTCTATTCCCATAAAGTTAGGAGGAACCTAATATACATGACATATTGCTATTTGATTGTCAGCATTGACCTCTACAGAGCATTAGTTCTGGGGACTAATAGAATATTACTTTCATCTCTTCATTTCCCTGTGCTTTGGCCACCATGGGGATTGCATAAACTTAACAATTATAATTTTTAAATACATTAAAATATTAAATGCAAAGTAAGTTAGGTTATAGTGCAAGTGTTATGGGGAGAAAGCTATTTTTAAAATGCCTCAGTTACTCCCACACAGTGGGACTTTAATAAATATTTAATAATGATTATATTAGTTTACTTTCTATAATTGTTTCTACCATTAAAATGTGCCTCTACCTTCTGGAGGAAAATGACAAGTGATGCCTTCTTGTGAGTTTGTAAGGAGGGTTAAGATATTGGAATAGTATGCCATTAGGATGAATGCAAAGGACATTTTTCTAGCCAGAACAAAATAGCTCAGAAATCTGTACTTCTAAATTCCTGGTTTAATCACATAAACACTGTATATGTAGGGACCTCAGGATTCAGCCAGTGGCATCCACCACCATTTTATTCCCATTGTTCCTGGTGTTGTAGTTTTTGAATAGTCAATGAACAAATCAACTCACCACGCATTTTCACAGTGCCCCGGTGAACAAATAAAGGTGTCAGACAATGTGGGTTCTGCAGAGATGAAATGGTTTGTGCTCCTGGTTTGTGGGGAAGGAAAGATTTTTGCAGGTTTTGAAAAATTTTCCATGTTTTGTGTATGCGTGAGTTTGGGTTTTATAAAAGCTCACATTCATACAACAACACACCTAAATAATGTTTTTTGAGACACACTAACAAACATTCATTCAAATCAAACAATGTTCCATTCTGCACTTAATCACTTGGTGAGAAAAACAAATTCTGATGCAATGTGTTAGATAATCAATCCATTAAATTCTTCAACCATAAATACCTAACGTTCCATTGTACTTTGGTGCTAACTTGCACAGACAAGTAGTCAGCTTCTATTTTCTTATTTTTTAACAGCCATGTAACTGACATTCTGAAAAACAACAAGTACTAGAAATTACAAATGGTCAGAGAAACAAGGAAAAATGGAGAGCTCTTTCATACTTTATCAAGTATTAGCTACTACCACCTATTCTTTTTTTTTTCACTAATCATAGATGTGTGACGTACTATTCTGTTTCACTTATTGCAATTCCCAGAGTAACATGCTTGTGGTATGTATTATTGGCCTCATGTTTCTGGTCATTAAACTTTCTCAGATGCTAGTAAGTGGAAGATCTGAAACCAGATCTGGTCTTCCCCTCCCTATATCCCATGTATTTGAAGTATTTGGAGTGTTTGAAAAGCCTTACATAGTTCCCTACAGTGGGTCACACAAGATGTGTATGGAACTACCCGAGGCCAGAATGACAATGGCAGACAGCGGCCAGTGTCAGGAGCTTTACACATCATTTCAGAATGTTAGTGAAGGGTAAGCCGGCAATGATCTAAGCATAGATGCTTAGGTCCCCCGTGTGTCTTAGAAACAGCACTCTGACGATTAGCCAGTGGACAACACAGATTAGACAGAGGGGAGGAAAAAATGAATGTAGGAAGATCAGTACGGAGACATTTTTCAAAATCACAGACTAGAATATAGACGGAGAAGACAGGGGATTTAAAATTTATCTGGGAAGTAAACACTATTGGACTTATTGAACAACTGGGTGTGGGCCTGGGGGACTCAGGCATGCTGAAAAAGCAATCATATCAATATATCTGGTTGATAACGATACCTGGAAGCTCTCCTGCATCGTTTTGTTATCTCATCCCTTGTCAGGAATTCTGAAAGCTGGTGTTATCTGTGAGAGAGCATATTTATGTAGCAATAAAGAGAAGCCCACTGCAACCAGAGTGTGCATGAGAATGCAGACTGCCCTCTTTCTTACGGAGAGAAAAAGATGAGACCTACTCATAGGTTTAAAAAAGAAAAAGTAGGGAAGATTCTGCCTTACTATTCAAGAAATAATTTATTATCAGGCCCAATAGAGCTACCAATTCAAATATAGGGGTGTGGAAGTTACCTATATATTACACTTGTAGTCAAGAACTCAGAACTTAATATTCAGCAATAGTAATGATATTTATAGCCAAATTCTTTGTGGCAGAACTATTAGGTTACTTTACATGGATTAACATATTTAATCCTTGCAACAATTCTATAAGGTAGGTACTATTATCAGCATTATTATTATGGATAAAACCAACTAATCTAACATAAAAAAAATCTTGCCTTGTCAAGGAACAATTTATCATTGTGAACTCAGATTTATGGTATGACTGAAAATGAGACTGTTAACCTTAGAAGATATGCAGATAAAAGGAACAGAAAGTGAGGAAACATAAGTGTTAATTTTATTCTATTTCAAACTTCCGGTATTACAGGAAGACAGTGACTCCACAATTTGAGATCTTGGGTTTCTGATACAAGAAATGAAAACTTATGCAAAATACTCTTCAAAATTTTTTTTTTTTAGTTTTTAAGATTCTGTGGTTTAATGGAACTATATTTTGCTAGTCCAGGCTGATCATTTGTGAAACTTCTCATGTCTACATCCATTTCACACTATGTTGATAATGTATAACACCCTGTCTCACTGAAACAAAATTGAGCCCCAGAATCCTTCTCAACACACAGCTTTAGTAGCCATTACTAACAGACTAGAGTTGCCACATAAGATGAAACTTACAGTCTATCCAAGTGGCACAATATCTATCCTATTGAAAAAGAAACAAACACTTTTCCATAAAGGGATATCACCCATGTGTACCTGAAACTTTAAATGTTTCTGCAAAGTTCTAAAGACCACCAGCTGTAACAAGCCATGAAGCAGCGCTCGGGAAAAATGAGTAATTTCTGCAATTCACTCTCTACATGTAACTCCCTCAACACCCTTTGTCCTGACTCCGTTAGAAGATAAAGACCTGAGAAAATTCTCTGCTGAGAAAATCTCATTCAGAGGTTGATGAACTATTTTTAGTATCAGGGGAATTAATAATAACGTTACCTAGGCAGTAGGTGTTAGATGAAAAAGGAAGCCAGTGTTTGAGTGTGTTAATGGGTCAACACACAGAGCTCAGGATCCCACCAGCTGGCACATCTGGGCCTGCTGTTTCTCACATAGGCCCTAAAGCCAAGGAAAGAAGGATCACACCCTCATTTGGTCTCTGAGCTCAGACGAGGTGGCGTGGGGCATGAAAGAACCTAGAAATAGAAGATAGATAAATAAGGATTCATTAAGTGGCTGTGCCATCTGTTATTAGCTCTCGGGGGCTGCAGACATACCTTCTAACTAGCAAACAAAGTAAATGAGCTGATCTTCTGAGAAAGAAGCTAACCATGGCTTTCTGAAGGACTCATGGTGATTTAGACCTCGGGCTCTCTGGGCATTAGGACTTGGTCATTACCTGGTTGAGAGGAATAACTTATGCAAAGGCAGAGTGTGTCCATCCAAGAAGGTGGAAGGAAGTCGTCTGCCAAGGATACCTGGAAAATATGGATCACAGAGACACATGCTGGCAGGATCTGTGCAAAGATGTTTGGAAGAGAAGGAACCTTAATTGGCCAGTGATCCTTTAAGATTTAGGGGGTCAGAAGAGCAATTTTAGAATTCAGTAGGCTTCTTCAAATGCATTCAGATAACATCTTCAAGGAAATGGAAATGTCCTTAAATCCCCAAATGATCTCTTTTTTTTTTTTAAGTCCAGAACTGTACTTTTCAAAGTAGGAGCTTTAAAACCAAAATATCTAATCATGAATAAAAGGCTATAGCTCAGCTCTTGAACAATTGCCCTGACTGGGTTGTTCTAGCAGTAAGAACAAATTCTTTTCATCAATACTCCTATCGAAAACCCAACGCTTTATGCTGAGGAGGGCAGGAGCACTTTGAATCCCAGGGGAAACTTTCCTGACTTTAATTTTTAATTAAATCTCTTCTTGCCAGCAATAATATACTTTAGGGAAAGGTCACCCACAAAAATCATGATTTTAAGTGGAGCCAAGAGAAAATGAGGATAGGAAATGTTTAAACTCTTCTTTAATTTCCTATAATACTTTTAGAGAGTGATGTAGTATTTAGTTGAAAGATGTCAACATTTATTGAGTGCCTACTGTGTTCCCAATACTGTGTCAAGTGTTTAATATGTTTAATCATTTATTATAATTTGAAAACCCCCATGAGGTAGATCCTAGTTTTATCTGATTTTATAGGTGACGGACCTAAATTTGGGTTGTATTAAGTCTATAAAGACCTAGAAAGGAAAAAGCCTAGGAGTTAAACCCCAGATTTAGGAATTCAGTGCCCACTTTTTCAGGTACAATATTTCTCAGTAAAGGAAACTTAGAAAAAGCACAATACAAATAGGTGCATCCAGAATCGGTTGCTAATAAATTTAATTACTTAAATGATTCCCTATGAAATATTATAATCATCCTTGCCCCTCTAAGTAGGAAATTATAATGCATGGGATTAATATAATTCTTATTTTACTGATATTTGATAGGTACCATTTTCCTAGTAAATTTATTGTTTTTGAGCATGTATGCATATACGAATGTACAATGTTTGCTTCTAAAACAAGAGGGCCTGACACTCTTCTCCTTAAATGCCCATTCAAATTAGCAATGGAGAAAAAAGATTATATAGTGATAAATTCTTTCTTTCTTTCTTTCTTTCTTTCTATGCCAATATTAGTATTCTTAGTTAACAAAGCAGCACTAGTAAATTATATTTTGATTTGGAATATAAATACACTTAAATCTCATTTATTCTTTCAAAATGCAGAGAAACCTCAGATTACTGTGGATGCCATTTTTAAGTTTCTAAGTATGTGGCAACCAACCATCCATTTATAAGGAAAATTATTTTTTCTCTGGGGCAGAACTGCATAGCACTGTAGAAACATATAAATGAAATTCCACAAGAAAGTAAAATGCTTATGGAACTTAGGAAAAGGGGCTGCATAATTATCATGTGATTGCAGCGGTTTTGGAGCACTCAGTCACCCGGTAAACACTTAATATATTAATAGGATCCTCATTGTCCCTACTCCAACAGGGAGCGCCATGTGATTTGCTTTTATAAACCAAATGGATCACAGTTATCCTTAGGAACCAGAGCAGCGATGCCTGAGATTCCTATAGTGCTTTCATATTTTTAAGAGTCTACTGTTTCATTAGTTCTTACAAAAACCCCAGGAAGAGTAATAATTGTCCTTCTCTAGAGAATAAAACAGAGGCCCAGGGACTAGCATTGACTGTCTGGTTTGACTCTGATAGTCAGTGGCAGAATTTTGACTCACAATAGCCTCATCCTCTGATACCAAGTTTAGTGCTACAGCGTCATACCAAAACTGCCCACAAAGAGCCCCAACAGTTTAAATACTTGACCTAGTGCTGGACCATAATTCTGTATATTGCTTACTCACTTGCTAAGCAAACGAGTTAGTGCCTACTATATTTCTAGAAGAGTGCTGGACACTAGGAATGCTACATTGAGCAAAAACTGTCACAGTCTCAAGATTCGGGTGGGTATTAAACAACGCAATCCTAAAAATATGTGTAGAAATGGCCTGATCATGGAAAGATGGTCAGGTAAGAAGCTGACCAAATGTTTATGGAAGATGTTTCTAAGGAACAAAGAAGAAAGAAGCACTTAGTGTAGATCTCAAGAATGAGTAGGAAAGAACTACAGTGTCTGTATGGATTGGCGTGAGCTAGGGCAGAGGTGTGCAGATGCAAACGCCCTGTCATACAGGTAATATAAGCAAGGAAGGAGAAGCAGGTGGAGCTGAGACTATAACTGGTCCTTAGGCCATTAAGATTTAGCACACCTCTCAACTCAGTGGCAGGAAACTGAAAGATGTTACCAGCTTGGGCAGAGAAAGTGTGAAGAGACTTCATAGTAGACTAGTGATCTCAAGAAAACTCTACCAAGTTGAGCTCCTCTGAATGTAGCGAATGATATCTCCATCATCAACTAAACTTTGCACTGTAAAATTAAACATTACTGGATCAAATACCAATCAATCCCCCCCACCTTTTATTTAACAAGCACCTAGTCTCCTAGTACCAAAAGACTAGGGTAAGGCCACAGTAATTATTATCAGTCCCTAAAGTTAGGGGGATAAGAGATGACACATAATTTCAAGAGTGGAGATAATTGGAGCAAAGCTTGAGGCCTTGCACTTCACCTTACAGGCCAGGAAACTGAAAGTCAGGAGGTGAGTTGTCAGAATTCACAGCCTAAGTGGGAGCTGGAAGGGGGCGATTTCTTTGGCTGCCTTAGCATTTTTCATTCATAGGGAGACTCAAATTTCAAGGGGGCCAATCTCTCCTCATTCTGCACTCTATGCAACCAAGATGATATGATACCTTCGGATAACAAAGAGCAGCAGCTCTCAGACAACTGGCAAATATCCATTGCAAAAGCAGTGGGAAAATTAAATGTAGGAGGCACGCACACATTTGTGTATTTTCCATATCAGAAAATGACCTTGTTAACTGTCATCTTCCCACTGAGGCATCTCCCTCAGCACAACATATATTAAATTTATGGGTACAAGGTATAAATATAGTCACTAACCATTCATTCAGCCAGCTTGTATTAATCACTTGTGTGCATCACACCATAATTCAATTAAATTCAATTCGCTTTTACAAGTATCTGGAAGCCAGCAAGAGAAAAGAACACCAGATGCAATTTTGAATCATGGGTTCAATACCTTTTGACTGTGATGTTGGTGAAACATGTAACCCCCCTAAGTTCTAGTTTCCTTGTCAGTAAAAAGGATGATAATATATCATGATGACCTAACTGTGTATGGGAAAGAGTAAATGAAGTCATGCAATGCCCAGTGCCTGGCACATAAGTGCTTAATAAATGTTTCCTAATGCACAAGTAACTGAAAAAACACTCTGGAATTTTTTTTTTTTCTTTTAGTGATTCTCTCTGGTTCTGAATAGGTACTTTGGTTATTTCTCTACTTGGGAACCTGTACAAATCAGAATGCATCTTTTCCTTGGGTGCAACGAAACGATTCTATTGCTATTAAATGACCTTGGGGATTAGGGATTGGAGCTGAAAGGCTGGACTCTGTTGTGCCAGGTGCTAGAACACCATCCCAAGCAGAGAGGAGACAATAACAACAACAACAACACTACTTTCTCGGGCACTGGGAGATTCTGCTAGAACGAATACATTTTCACCACGAAATGAAATTGGCTTTTTTCCTCTGTTCCTGCTCCATGTGGTTTGGCCCATCAGTGAATTGCTAACTAGCTGCCCAGTGGCCTGGGACTGTTCTGTGAACCCAGAACTCAGCTCAGCTGGGGAAGAAGCGATGTCTAATTACATTAGTCTTGACTGCCAATGACAGCTCGGCAGAATCCGTGAGCTGCTGGGAGAACCATGTGTGTATCATATCTCATTGACCGTATGGCGCTCACCACATGGGTTGGTTTCTGGTGGGAGCCCTTGAAATGGGGGAGATACTCATATTTAACTATTGTGCTTGTTGATTGAGTGATATAATCTCTTTATGCTTTTGAAGATGAAGAATTCTACCGCATCATGGTACACACACACATGCACTGCACACCCACATGCACATGAAAGTATAGGTGCCCTGTGTACTTTATAATATAATGGACTTCATAAAATCTACAGACTGGTACAATAGAGAAGGCATAGGTTTCAGAATCAGTTAGATTTGGCATGATCCTAAACTCAACCCTGTGCCAACTCTACTTCTTTAAGGAAGTCATCTTCCCTCTCAGAATCAGAGCTAAGGTGGTGTAAGGGAAGCAAGAAATTTAAGGAGGCAAGCAGGACCCTGATTGTGTTCTTAACTTTGGTGCCCTAAGTGTCTTCCTTGCCTCATTTTCCTGCTGGCTCTGCCTCTGGGCCTCAAAATCTTATGAACCGAGACATTTAAAGTACCTATTGCAGTACACAGCACAGAGACCTGTGCAGGGCTGTCTCTAACCAGCAACTTTCACTAACACAAGAGCCTGGTGCAGCCAGAACCACATCCAGATGTTACACCTGACTCCCTTCCATGCCGGGGTGGGGTAGGTGTCCTTGACCACCCAGGGATCCATCAGCAACCACCCATGGCCCGGCAAGGATGCTGAGATCCCAATGAAACAGCAGCCTGTAGGCTTCTGGGGCAATCCTGGTAAACCATTCCACCCCCACTCCACAGGGACTCGCCCAAACTAAAGCAAAGGAATTCCAAAATAACATTTGAAATACTTTTCCTGCTCATGTGAGTTAATTTTAGAAAATATATTAAATAACAATCAAAACCAAAAACAAACCAACATCCCACAATGAAGAGTCACTGTTAATTTCTGAAGTAGTTTTTATGCTTTATTATATACAATCTCACATAATATGGATTACTTTCTATATAAAGGGTTCTTTTTTAATTTCTTAAGATCATGTCATGACTATTATTCTATGTCATGAAATATTCCTAAATCATCATAGTTAATGGCTGAAAAGTAGACCATTTCCTAGATGTAATATAACCAATGAATTTTATATTGTTGGGTTTTGAATGTGGGTCTGGAACATATAATACTCTGATGAATATCTTGTCCCCATTTATCAGTCTACATGTTTATGTGTTCATATTTGTAAATTGAATGATGCACCAAATATCATGAACATTTTTAAAGCTTCTTATGCAAATTGCTGAATGACTTTCTGGGAAAGTTGTACAGTTTAGGTTGCCCACAGCTGGGTTTGACACTGTGCCCGTCACAGGAGGTTAATTGCACTCTACAATGGTAGGCCATTGAGACAACAGACTTGACCTTGAGCTATTTAGCCAAGTGCAAACCTTCTCTTGCCTGTCGATGGCTCTTCTCCTACTAGCAGCATGTTTCCTTCTCATTGGCAGCTCTACCTTGCATTGTATGCTTGGGGCTCTAATACTCCAGGGTCTGGCTGAAGAGTGGGGACTTCTTTGCTTATTTTCTTCTCTCCAAAGCAAACTCTTATGGTCTTTAAGAGTGAGTGGGATGTGCTGAGCACAAAGCTAGGGGAAAGGCATTATAGAAAGTTGACCTTGTTTGAGAAAGTACAGCTGGACAGAGGGACAAGAACTTCCCGGGAATTAGTTAAATATGGGAATAACATATTCTGCACAATGTGAGTGATGAGAAAATTGTTGAATAGGTTGATTTGGGTCCTTTATTTAAGTTACAGTTTATTAATCACATGTATTTTACTGCCTTAATTCTTACTGAAATCATATAACATGGGCAAGTGTTATTATTCCCAAATTAGATGGTAAAATAGATTTAGAGAAGTTAAGTGATTCTCCCAAGAACAAGGAAATAGTGCACAGCTGAGCTGGGATTCTAACCCAGGCCTGTCCCAACAACTGTCTTCTTTGTGCAACATTCTCTGATCTCCTAAAATACTTTTCATTCCAGGCAAACTAATTTGGATGTTGGACTTAGCAAACAGATATTTTTAATCCTTCTGATCTGGACACTGTTTTGAAATCACTTTCTTTCTTTCTTTCTTTCTTTCTTTCTTTCTTTCTTTCTTTCTTTCTTTCTTTTATCTTTAGTTTTTTTATTTCTTTTATTTATTTTTTAGTGGTCTCAGTCTCAGGATGAATTCATTTTTTTATCTTTGATGTTCTCTCTGAAGTGGCTTCATTTGTCCAACTCCCTTTGAAAATAATAATTGATAACTCAGCATGTATAGTGTTCCAGGCACATTTCCAAGAGCTTTACTTCTTTCTATGGAGTCATTCAAACCTCAAACAGCCTTACAAAGTAGGTATCATTATTATCCCCATCTTACAAATGAGGAAGCAGAGTTCCCAAGTGGTTAAGAAATTGTCTATGGCCGGGCGCGGTGGCTCGCGCCTGTAATCCTAGCACTCTGGGAGGCCAAGGTGGGCGGATCATTTGAGCTCAGGAGTTCAAGACCAGCCTGAGCAAGAATGAGACCCCCATCTCTACTAAAAATAGAAACAAATTAATTGGCCAACTAAAAATGTATAAAATATTAGCCGGGCATGGTGGCGCATGCCTGTAGTCCCAGCTCCTCGGGAGGCTAAGGCAGGAGGATTGCTTGAGCCCAGGAGTTTGAGGTTGCTGTGAGCTAGGCTGATGCGACAGCACTCTAGCCCTCTGGGCAACAGAGTGAGACTCTGTCTCAAAAAAAATAAATAAATAAAATACATGCAAATTTAAGTCAATAAAGGAAAATAAAATAAAGTATTCATTAAAAAAAAAAAGAAATTGTCTATGACTGCACAGAGACTGTGTAGGATAGTTGAGTCTCACCCAGACTTTCATAACTATACCCTGCTGCAGTGATGTTCCTGGTAGTGCATGAGCCTCTTTGCAGATGAAATGATGGAACCCACAAGAGTCCCCTGGACTGCACGGATGGCCCAGGGACGGTAGGTGAAACCCATAGGAAGGTGGTTGTTAGAACTTAGACTTGAAGTTTATCAAATACGAATGAAAAAATCAGCTGCCGCTGTATCACTTTACACCTAAAATACATTAAAAATCATCAGTCTAGGTGCTGATTTACCCTCTCTTCTGTGCTGAATTTTACAAGCCTGACCTTTAGACACACACACTGCCTGTATGCCTTTGACCTACACCTGGCCCCTATTTGAGTGGGCACATGCTCAACATTAATTGCCTGAATGATTCCAACCGAAGAACGGCAGATGAATTTAAGCAGCCAACCATCCAACAAAGAAATTTCCATTAATATTCACAGAACTTAGAGTGCAGCAGAGCAAAGAGTCAAATTGATGCTGGTTTTAATCTGGTGGTGAATACATTCCTACGCTTCTTAGTGGGGAGGGGAGAACGGAGATAATACCTTGATATGACCAAAATACAGTGAGGGACCCTGCTCTGGTGGGGACACAGCCAAGTCTGCCCCTAATATGCCCTTCAGATTAAGATAAAAGGCTTACACTTCTTTAAGCACCATGGTTACATCTACATATGGCTAGAGTATCTGAATAGAAGGTGAAAAATGTGTTGCTTTTCCCAGAGACGTTCTCCTTGTTGGGCATATACCTGTCTCGATATCTTCAAGTATTTGACACCAAATAGCAAAGAAAAAAGCCAGGTGATAGACCACATTTTTCCTTTCACATTTATATATATTTTTTGGAGTATATCAAATGGTGTCCTATAGAGATCTGTTTCTGGTTTGAATGAATGAGCATTCATCCATAAGCACTCATCCCATAAGCTCTATTCTCTAGCAAATTGGAAAATAACCATATACCATGCAGTTTCTGGGCTAGGTATTGTGTCCCACCTTGCCATGAAAAAGATAGGTTTATTATTTGGCAGAAAGAATAGAGATTATGTGTGGGCTAGGAGGAGAGAGAGTGTCATTTCTTTTTCATGTGTAGAAGAAATTTTGAAATACATGAGAAAAGGAATGGAGTGTTTTGGAAAGATCAAGCTTGGACTTAGGAGTCAATAGATCTTCCATTTACTAGCTGTGTGACCTCAAGAAAATTACAGAACTTCTCTGATCTTTGATGTGAGTGTCAGAGAGGCTAAAATGCTCTCCATTGGTGTTAGGACTAATGAAATGGTATATATAAAGTCCCTACTAATACTAGGTAGTTTATATTGTCAATTCACTCACTCACATAATCCACGAAACAACCATGTCAGATAGAGAATAGCATTTTGTAGATGAGGAAACTGAGTTCCAGAGATGTTAGGATACCTGGATTATAAATGCCACAGCTGGGATTTGACCTCAGGCAACTTGACTCTGAGATTGATGTTATTAACCATTATGCAATATGGCTTCTAATACATCATAAATGATTTACAAATGATGCCTCTCAGGACTATCAGTTGCAGAGTTGACCGAGTTCTCTTAACAAGTTGGTCACAATAAGAATACACATAGACATCATCCTTAATAGTGTCCCAAGAGGTTTTAGGCTTGTGATCCAAACACTCAATATACCTAGAGCATGATTAACCTAAAAATGAGGGAAAATACAGTATATAAGCAGGGAATATAGGCTTTGGAATTAGTCTGTACTGGAGTCTAAAGGCCATTTTGTCACCTGGTAGCTGAGTGCCCCATGCAGAGGCTTAGGTTACTCAACTGCCTGTCGTGGGGATTAATGAGCACCATAGAAAATAACACAATTAAAGTTCAAGAAATATTACTAATTGTGGGAGAGGGGTCACAATAGTGGTTGCAATACTAGTAATAATAGCTATAGTTTCCGTAAAAATCATGATAGAAGTAGAAAAGTAGATGTTATTTGTTTTGCAGGGCTGCCGTAAAAAAATACCACAGACTGGGTTTGACTTAAACAACGGAAATTTATTTTCTTACAAGTCTGGAAGCTAGAAGTCCAAAATTAAGGTGTCAACAGGTTACTTTCTTCTGACACCTCTCACCTTGGCTTGTAGCTTGGTGTCATCTTATAGCATCACATGATCTTTCCTTTGGGCAGGTCTGTGTCCTAATCTCTTCTTTTTATAAGGACACCAGTTATATTGGATTAGGGCCCACTCTATTGACCTCATTTTAACATAATTCCATTTTAAAGACCCTCCTTCCAAATGCTGAAGTCACCTTTTTAGGTACTGGGGATGAGAACTGAAACATATGAGTTTTGGGGGGAGACAAGTCAGTCCATAATAGTAGGTCTTACACGTAGCGATTTCCCACAGGCAGGAATCCTTCAAGATGTTTAACTTTATAGAATTCAGGACACACAACTTCATAAGTAATGACCCACAGATGGTCTGAGCAGGACATTGGATCTGTGGTGCTCAACCGAGAGAGTAGCACCCTGTTAGTGTGAAGATCAAAAAATCCACAGGGGATTGTGTGTGTGTGATTTAAAGATGGTAGGGATGAGGGGTTACCAGTATTTTAATGAATATAGATCAAGAATTCCATTCAACAATACATGAGTGGATCAACAAAATGTGGTATATGTATACCATGGAGTACTATTCGGCTTTAAGAAACAATGGTGATATAGCACCTCTTGTATACTCCTGGATACAGCTGGAACCCATTCTACTAAGTGAAGTATCTCAAGAATGGAAAAACAAGCACCACATGTACTCACCAACAAATTGGTATTAATGGATCAACACCTAAGTGGACATGTAGGAATAACATTTGTCGGGTGTTGGGCGGGTGGGAGGGGAGAGGAGGGGATGGGTATATACAAACATAATGAGTAAGATGTGCAACGTATGGGGTATGGTCATGCTTGAGGCTCTGCCTCGAGGGGGGAGGGGGGCGTGGGCAATATACATAACCGTAATATTTGTACCCCCATAATATGCTGAAATAAAAAAAAAATTAAAAAAAAAAAAGAATTCCATTCAAAAACAGTTATGGATAATGAAATATTATTCTGCATTCCATATTACTTTTGAAAGTCTATCAGGAATTCAAGTATTTTAAAAACTTTTTAAAATTATATGTGTCTACATTCATTTATTTTACATATAAACATGTAGAATTTATTTCACGACTTGAAAATGCATTGAAATCTTCAGGAATTACAACTTTGGTGTAAATCAAGAAAGTGATATTTTAAATTGTGCCAAAAATTGTTTATCTTTTGGAAAACCATAGTTACAGAAACACCTCCTTTTGTATTTATGCTTCCATTAGAGTACATCTGTTTGTCTGCATTTTTAGTAGTCCCATTCATGATGATTTTGTATATGGATATAGGTGTCTTGCTACTTTATTGTGTCTTCTCATAATGTCATGGCAGAATTCTTAACTTATGAGAAGCATTTAGAATTTTATTATAATCTGCTTTCTTTAATTTCTCTCCTATATTACAATTAGGGCATTTCATTGATTTTTAAAATTATGTATGTATATAGTTTATATTATCTATGGGCTTCATTTCAGGGTAATAAAGGGAATGTTTGTAGAATATTTGTTATAAAAGGAAGCACTGGATCAATACGATTCAAAACAACTTCACTCTGCAGTACTGCCAGCACTTGCAAGGCTACATGTGGTTAAGGGGTCAAATACTGGACCATTGGAAGTGAATCCAAGCCATCCACAGCCAGAAGGGGAAACTGAGTCTAAGAGAGGACAAGCAACTTGCCAAGGTCACAGAGTCACAATTGCACAGAAGTGTTTACTGTATTAGAACCTTGACCCTGGACAGGGTGTCCCTGCATTGACCTTCACAGGAACACAATCCAAACCGTGAGCACAATCAGAGGGGGCTTTGGGTTTGGGGAGCAAACAGCAGCATCAACATGCAAAGTCTAAACACCCTGACATGTCTCTTCTATTGGTTTCCTTCTAGAGGATGGTAGTTTTGTTTGTTCATGACCCTAAATGAATGTTTCAAGTTGACCATATTCCATGTAAAGTTCTATAAAGGAAGAAGATAAAATATAGTAATTAGCTTAATGTCCTGAACTTATTAAAAGGCTATAATGGCAGTCCCCATAGAAATAAACATCCCCTTTGTGTAACATTCTTGGAAGGAAATATTACCTTATATTTAGCTTTACTCTCATTTATTTTATGGTAAATCACATGACTCTCCCATAGTCATAGTTTTAGATGAGTAAACTGAGTCACTTAGCTTCGCCACAGTCACCATGGCTCAGAGAGATATCTTGATAACTTAAAGCGAATTCCATCAAAATATGCAACAATCCTCCAACACATAGATGGAAAAATGCAGATTTCTTAGAATGGCATTTGAGCTTCTCCCTGTGATACGATTTCCCGACTTGTTCAGCTTCATCTCCCATCCTGTCTCTTCCAAACCATGTTCAATCCAGCCACACAAACTACAAACTATCCATTCCCCAGCTCATCCTCTCAGCCAAACCATTTATGATGTTTAGTTTTTCTACTCTACTTGGTCATTTATGATCAATATTGAACACCCAGCTCAGTGACAAGCATGTCTATTTCATCGCCTCCTACCTCTCCCCTCCACATTCCAACATTTCCCCACCATAGCACTTGTCCCCTTAGAGTGTCATTATTAGTGAGCCTGCTTCTGGGGATCCCCACCCAATCAGATGATGAGTTCTTCAAAGAAAGCATACTGTTAGTATTTATCTTGTATTTCCAGAGACTAGGCTAGCTCTTCGGACACTGCAACTTAGTAATGTTCACTGAACAACAACAAAAATCCGATGAGTACAGAGTATAGAGCATTTGATCTCCTTATATTTTCAACAGTAGTTGAAGTATCTTCTTTTTTTGGTTGCTTCCTTTTACATTGAGTCCTCTCATCTTTCCAGAGCCAAGAGCCCATGTCTTTTCAAGTACACCACAAATGAGTAGAAATCTCCCTATTTATCTGCATGTAATTCCAGGCATGGTTTCAACTGATGAATCTCCATCTCTCTCTATATATGTATATATCTCTCATGAATGCAGAACTTAGAGTGAGAGATGAGTATGATGCAGAAGCATGTGGAGTAATTAATCAGAGTTGCTCATAAAATCTTGTAGAAATGGTCTTCAGGTGAAAGCAGAGTTTCCTCAACATATATAAGCTGGTAAATCAACCCTGATGCCCAAGACTAAACCCTCAAGGGCACTCCTGGGCAGAAGCCTGGAACGGAAGCTTTCTGGGGAAACCATTGGTACTTTACTAACGGCTATGGAGCTCTCTCTTCCTGCTGAACTTACCCAAGCAGCTGGGGCAGGCAAGAAGAGACTGGCTGAGTAGTACTCCATGTTGGCAGGTGGGGTGAGGGATGGGTAAATTCACACCTAAGGAGTGCGGTGCCCACTGTTTGGGAGATGGGCACACTTGTAGCTCTGACTTGGGTGGTGCAAAGGCAATATATGTAACCACAGCGTTTGTACTCCCATAATATTCTGAAATTAAAAAAAGAAAATAAAAGGAAGAGACTTGCTCTCTCATGCACAATTCACAGATTGCAAGAAAAGGCCATGGTGCAAATTTTACAGAAAGTAACTTGTGTTTGTGTGTAGAAAAATTTACTGATAAAGACAGGGAGATATTCATTGTAGAATTATCAAAATCAGGAAACTAATGAAAAAACTAAATATATAACAATAGGGATAAGTTTAGGTAAGTTATGGAACATCTACATGATGAAATATTGCAAAACCATTAATTACTGTATTTATTAATTCAAAATTATACTTCTAATAATATACCAAAAACAAAAACCACAGCTATACAAGTTTTAAACATTAACCAGGTTCATCCCTTGATCAAGTTTATGATATAGTTATTATCATCATGAATAATCTAGAAGGAAAAATTTAGTCTAAAAGAAATCTAGACCCCCAAAAAAGAAAAAGCATGTTAAGTATTGCTGAGCTAATTACGTAGCCAATAAGAGGTGAAGCTTAAACTTAAAACCAGATGTGCTAACTTAAGAATTCCATGTCCTTTACACTATATTGAATTGCTTATGAAAATACTTTTAGTGACATAAGAAAATGCTGCGGCCAGAGTGTTACATGACAAAGATGATTATAGATACATGTATTATACTAAGACCTTGAAGGGAAGAATAAGAAGGAAAAAGAGGAGGAGGAGGAGGAGGAAGAAGAAGAAGAAGGAGGAGGAGGAAGGGGAAAAGAAGGAGAGGAAGGAAGTCAAGTTGTGGTTTGATCATATGCATCTTTTTCTTTTCCTTTTATTTTTTCCATCCTTCCTAAATGTTCTACAATAAGTATGCATTACTTACATAATATATATATTGAAATAACATAGGAAAAGGGAATATTTTAGTTTTATTTTAGATATCCCAATAGGAAGGCATCTACACCTTTCCACATGCACCTACTGAGCAAATCTTGGCAAGAAGCTCCCCTCTCAGAAAAGATCTTTAATATTGCTTTTTCCCAGCAAGTTCTACTGCATTTATAACATCATCACAGATGAAATAAAACAGAGTCAGTCAGAAGGGATGGAGTGGCCAATGTGACAAATGATCCAATTTGGTTGAAGAGAGTAGCAACAAAGAAAAGCCATTCGATTTGGTGATTACAAGGGATTGGCAGCACTGGCCAAAGTCAGTGGGATATCAGGGTCCGGAGCCAGACCACAGGGTGTGAAATGAGACAGAGAAGCGGGGAAAATGTCAGCAGGTACGTGCCACTTTCAATCAATGGGAGAGTAATAGCATGTCAATTGAAGTGTGCCCAAGTTTATATGAAGGTTGCCCATTGTGATTCAACAATCATTTCAAATTTCTCAACTGCAAATATTCATACACATGTGACAGGAGGTAGAAATTGGTGTCAGTGGGTTCTCAGGAAAGGGCTAAGATGGAGCCATTTTGGATTGCCATCTTAATACTCTTCTAATTTCTAGAATAGAGTGATTTTTTTTAAAGTCTTTCAATGCCCTTATCTTTGAAATGAGGCTGTCAGTGCCACAGGAGATGTGGTGTGGATTAACTACTGATTTGAGTTTGTGTGCACTAAATATTCTTGCTCCATGTAGCTTTCTAAGAAAACAGCACTACAAGAAAAGCAATTGCCATTAGCTTAGCCTGCCCTGGGAGAATTTAATGAAGAGAAAGAATGCGGAGGAAATAGCACTTTTCAGATAAAACCTGGATACCCAATTTCCACCGGCTCTGCCATCCTCACTTGTCTAAACTGGATCCATTTTTCTCCGACACTCAGCAAGGATTGCCGGTTGGCTTGCCTTTCTTTAAGTGGCAGCCTCCAATTTAACATACTTATTGGCGTTCTCAAGTGAGCCTTCAACAGAACTGAGCCATTTAAGGGTCTGCCCTCATCTCGTTATAAATTAGTTTTGAATATCTCTCAGTATGCACAACCTTCCTCAGCTACCCGAGTTAGAACTCCTTATTAGACTAGGAAGAATTTGCGTTTTAATTAGTTTTACCTCTGGTGTACGAAACCCACTGAGATTACCACACTTAGTAAAATTTAATTAACTTGACAAAAGATCCTAATTGTTTTCGTGCCACTGGTCCTTTGCAGGGCTAAAAATAATGCCCTCCAAATTAAGCAGCCACTACAAAGCTTCATTTTGACTGTCCTATATTAAAAAAAAACAATTATAATTCACATGAAGGTTTTCTTCCTCAGACACTGGTGCAGTTTGATGCAGAGGCAGAGAGTTACAAACCATTTAAGAAGGGATATTTGGGGCCAGGGATGAGTAGGAAGAGAACAGGGAATAGACATCTCCTCTCGCCTTCATTCTTGTGGAAAGCTTTGTGAAAATGAGATGAGGAACATATTGATTTGTTCAATTCCTCAAAGACTCAAGCAGACATAATATATCATGTGAATTAATAATGAAAGTTTATAAGTTAAAAACGCTGAATGAATGAATATTCATCCATTCATTCATTTATCATTTATTTACTCCTTTAATGTGTGTTTTCTGGGTACCGATTTTGGGGTCAAGTCATCGCCATGGAAATATTTCATCTTTCAAAGCCTCAGTCCTTTGCAATGTCATTCCCAGTGTGTGGTTTTCCTTCTCCCCTCCTCGTTCTGGATAACACTGCATAGCCTTCAAGACTGGCGTCATTTCTTGCTCACTCTTTTGTGTGCCCAAAGCCCTTTGTCTTACTAGTCTGATAATACCAACTGCATTGCAAGGAAGTATCCTGAAATGGTGTGTTGCTGCTGCTGCTGGGTTTTGTTGGCTTGTTTGTGACACTGAAGCCAAAACAGACTCTCACCTTGACACTGACTTTGTACAAGAAAACCTCCTTTGTGTTTCAGTCTCCTCTTATAAACAAAGAAATAATAATTGCTTCTCCCTAGTGGAAGTTGTTGAAGGATTGAATGGGAGAGTAAAATAAAGCAAGTGGACAAAGTTTGGCACAGGGCTGATGCTCGAAATCATATTTTGAGCATGACTGCTAAGAGTCAAGTCAGTTTCCTCCACCCTGCTCCTACCAGGCCCAATTATCTTACCTTCTTTCCTGAGCGTCCATATATTTAATAATTTGAGAATGCATGGGCCTATCACTGAGCCTGTCTGACTCACAGCTTATTTTTGACCTAGGAATATCCTTGTCATCATTATTGTAATAGTATTTATATATTGAATACAAGATGAAGCCTGCAACAAAAGCTGTACCTATCAAGTTTGACTTTATAAAACAAAAAAAGGTTGATATTGAGGATGGGTTGAAACACCTCAAAAGGTCTCAGTTTTACTTAATTACAAAATTAGGGTATTCTACCACAGGCTGGAATATTGTAGATATGCCCAGAGCTGTACTTTCTTTTCTCTGTGTCTGTCTTTCTACTCCTACCAATTAAGAAAAACTCTGGAAAAGTTGCTTTCACTTCATGGTTTACTGTAGTGAACTGCCTACAAGAACCTTTTCCCCATTCTAAAATGGTCCAGTAGTGTCCTTCTCATCCCTTGTTTTGTCAAAGCCCCCCCACTCCAGATGTTCCATTTGGAAGCTGCCCTCCCTTCACTTAACGTGGTCCTGCTCCAGCTGCCAATCACAGCGTTCTGTCTCCCCGAGTATGAGCCTGTGACCCAGGTCTGGTCACTTTGGGTACCCCATCCCTCTGGCCAAGTGACTGCACAGTGATGAGTCTGCCACCAACCTGGACCAGATACTGTCTCTGGCTTGTGTGTAGACTGAGTGAGCTCTGTGTCTTTCAGACCCAGAAAGTTAAGCTAACTGAAGCCTGGAACTGGATGTGCCTGAGCCTCCCTTTTCTAGAATAGAACATGGAAGATGCCGGACTGCATAAGGAAAGGCTGAGGGCAACCTATGGAGAGAACCAAAACTAGGTGTGGGAGGGGGAAAGAAAGGAAGAAGGTGAAGAGAGGGAAAGGGAAAGAAAGGGAGATGAAAATATTCTTGAAGGCAATGGAGACATTCGGCTCCAATCTCACACTTTGTCATCAAGTGAGAAAGTAAATACTTTACCCCTTTAGGTTAGTTTGAGTCAGAGTTCTTCTTGCTATGGAAAGACTTTTTCTCCATTCTTTTGTACTTTCAACCCTCCTTTATCATGCCTTCTTTCACATTTCTGACCTTTCTTCAATAACATGGCCAGCCTCAAGAATCAGGGCTGCGACCAGTGTGCAGTTTTGTGAGAACATAGGTCAAATCCTAAGCGTCCGTGAGTGGTATGAATCCATGTACAAGTCCACGTACATCCTTAGCACACACGTGCCTCCAGTCTACGTACATCCTTAGCACACCAGGAGCATATCATTTCAGGAGTTCAATGCACACTCACTGATGAATTCTGATGACTTCAGCCACATAAAATCTCAGCATTTTTCCACACTGAGAACTTTACAAATTCAAAGGACAGCCAGAAATGAATGAAAACTCTCCCAAGCCAGTGGGCTCCACAAGTCAGATTTACAGCCCAAAACTGGGCCTCTTCTGTAGAGGCAAGTAGATCTTCTTGGCAATTTTTCTCCACAATATAAGAATTAATTTTGAGTCATATTTTAAATGGAATGATGTAATCCTTGTTATTCAAATACCATATATTTCTAAGATCAATCATTAGTATAACATTTATGAAATTTGACAAGCACATATTTTAAACACAGGGGGAGAAATGTGTATATAATTAATATCCACATTGATATCTACATGTATATCTATATATCTTCCTTTCTTGTTCTAAACTACCCAAGAAACAGATTTATAATACTTATATTATTGCAGAAAATGTATTGTCCCCGAGCCTTGTTTAATCTACTCGCAGTACCTCTCATTCAACAAACCTTTCATTATCACCTACTATGTGCTGATGCACGGTGCCAGGGAAACAAGAGTAAGTGAGAAACTGTCCTTACCCTAATTTATAGTGCACATAGTCTGACCACTATTTCATAGTCACACTTTTGCCTTTATATGTTTTTTTCTGTCTTCAAAAACCCTCTGTTTTCTTATGTGTATTCGTCCAAATGTGTATCAGCCTTCACAATCTATGAAGTTATTTCTGATATATCCAATGTGGAATTGGTGTTTTCTTTTCTGTTCTAAATTCTCATGCTATATTAGCTATATCTCTCTTTTGACATATAATATGTTTGGTTATTTAGTAGTTTATTCATGTTCATGTCATCTCTGCAAATAAGTGGTTCTATCATATACTCATATACATATGTGCACACGCAGGTATGTATATGTATATATGCGTCTAATGTACATAATGCGTGTGTTTGTACCTATTATAGACACTGTGCTTACTACTGAGTTTGACACATTGTAGATGTTTAAAAAATAAAAAAAATGTTGACGAAATAAATGACTATTCAAATTCCCCTAGAGCATAGTATCTTTCCCAGTAAGAAATGCTCATTAGAAAAAGTGAGATCTTTGCATTTCCCAAAAAAAAAAAAAAATGCTGATATCTGTTTGTCCTGGATAGAATGAATTGCTTCCCTGTGACTCAAGCAGCTGCTTGAGAGGTAACATGACGAGTTCCTGTAATGACCACCATAAAAGATGGTATTGATCTCTGAAATTGGCAGGTACATGTCCTATAGATGGAATATTCATTTAAGAAAATTACAAGGATCGATAGCTCAAAGGTCACCAAGGGAGATGACAGGTTATAATTTCAATATATGGCCTGCCACCAGCTAATGAAAAGGAAAAGGGCCATTTGTCACATCTGAATGATACATCTTCTGTGTGCCTCTTTATTGAACATAAAGCCATGCAAGCTGTCAGCAGCTGTGGTCTGGGCATCCTAATCTGAGAAATGGAGTAAGCTTTATTTTATTTGTCTAAAGGACTGTCCAAAGGGAAAGAAGTGAAAGTTGCAGTTGTTAAACGCATAAAGCACGTATAGAGCATGTGCCAAACCTGGCAAGACACACTCTCCCAAATGCTATTACTAAATCTAATAATCGCAATAGCCTCATGAGGCAAATGGTGTCATTTATGTTTTCTAGGTGGGAAAACTGAAGTCCCGAGGGGTGATGGGGCTTAGCAAGGTCTTATAGATGAAAGAGGAAACTGGGATCTGAACCAGTATCTGACAGGTTCTGAAGCCCATGTCGTCTTGACACTCACTGAGGCGCCTGGCGTGAAGATGGCTTGGAAGAGGAAATATGTAGACTGAGCCCCAGAAAGATCACCTTGATCCCAGCTGTGTCTCCCACTTTCCTTCTGGCTGACACTCAGGCAATGCATTCTCTCAGCCTCAGTTCCCTCATGTATAAAGTGGAAATAATAAGATGTGTTAGAGAGGTGTTTAAACACTGGAAGGTTCTTGAAGCTTCTGCGCATCACTCTTTCAAATGTCAGAGAATTTTACTCACACTTTCAGATAGGGGAATATTTTTTTACTGTAAAGATGAGGATAATGCCACGTACAAGAGAGAGGGCTCTTTTATTTTTTATTTTGTTATTCATCTATCTAATTCATTTATGATCCAGTCCATTAACTTTAACACTAGCGCTGGGAATTGGGACTATAACTTCTCCTCTATCACATGAAAACAGTGGAATTAATTTTGAATTCTTGGTTCCCCCAAAAGCCATGCATCCACTCACTATGAAATGGATAGGCATCCAACAGATGGTTCCTCCCCGAATTTCTGAGTTCTCCTACAGGAAGAAGAGCAGACAACAGATTAGATTCAAACAGAGCTACAATCAAATCCCAAATCCTCCTATAAAAGTCCCTATTGGGGACCCCTATTCTGGTGATGGGTATATTGAAAACCCTGACTTCAGCACGATACAATCCATCCATGTAATAAAAAATACTTATATTCCCTAAAATTTTTTTGAAATTTAAAAAAAGCTCCATAAACTAAAATCATCATGTTAATTTACCTTTATGAGGCTAAGTCCCTTCACCTATAAAATGGTGTCATTATCTAATTCACAGTTTCATTCTAATTATTAAAAGGGATGACGTCGGTAGAATTCCCACTCTGTAGGACTGTCAGCAATCACACGAAAAGTAGTTCTTACAGGGTCCACACTGGCTGTTATGCGTAAGTGCATTTGAGTGCATGGTGGGGGCGGGAAACACCTGGGGGTGCATCTTTGGGATCCATCGGAACTTTATATCCCTTACAGACACTGACTTTATCTAAATTAACCACTAACCAAAGAGCAGATCAAAAGAATAATTTACGCAGCCGGCACACACCCTTTGGGTGGTAGGGAGATTTTCTATGGTGTGCTTTCTTGGGCACTGGGACATTTTAGTGAGCAATGGAGTATGATGGAGGTGTGGAGAGTCATATTAACAAGGAAATTGCATTGCAAATCATTCCAGTCTTCTTGCTAATGCTGTTCTTTACCTAGATAGTTCTCGAACACTCTTTCTTTGGTGAAAAGGGTACATCTTCCCTCCCTTTAGCTGTCACTAACCAAAGGAATTGAGGAACTTGCTTTTTCCATAATAGTAGAGATGCAGTGGATGAATACCAATCTGCTCATTCCTTGTTCTCAGGAGCAGACACAGGTAAGTGTTTCATGGTCATTAGCTCAGAATCCCTCTATGGGAGGTCCCATATTTATCCTTATTTTATAGAAAAGAAAACTGAGGTTCCTAGAAGCTCCTCAGATTGCTCGTGGTCACATAGCTGGTTAGTGGCAAAAGGGGAAGCAAACTCAGCTCCATCTGATGCCTGTGATAATGGACATTCTGCCAAACTGTGAACTGAGGACAATCACCTCGAAAAACAAATGAGCTCTGTGTCTGAAAGGAGGAGGACACGATCCTTAGTAATATTCTCACTTTGAGCATCCATGCGTTAAAAACTTCCTTTGAAATTATTTCACAGAATCCTGAGGAGGAGACGTTATTAGCTCTGATTTAAATTTAGGAGGAGAAATGATGCTCAGAGAGGCCAAGCAACTTGCCAAGGACACACAGCTTTTTTTTCCCTTTTATTTCATTATATTATGGGGGTACAGATATTGTTAGGGTTACAACACACAGCTTTTTATAGGCAGAGCTGGAGTATTTCATCAGATGCTAAATCTGTGTTTGAGGAAAGGTATTCTATATCCTCAGGAGAAACATCTGTCTTGCTATAATTAGTCTGCGTCAGAGTCAGCAGCACCATAAAGCATGTGGTACATAAAAGAGAAACTAAGTTTGGGAGAAGAAGAAGTTTGCTAGAGTTGAAAGGAATATGGGGAAGTTGGTGAAAATATATGTCCCTCCGGGAGAGTGCTGACTAAGGCCACGTTGACTTGGAGAGCAGGAGATTGTGTTTGAGACCTGCCAAAGATACAGAGAGGAAGCCTTCACTAGATGCTTGTAAAATAAATGAAAATTAAATTAATAAATGGGCAAACAAATGACTGCAGTTAAGGAATAGTTTTCAGAATGCCCCAGTGCCCTTCCAGGTGTTCCATTATAGGTGCCTTCCAAGGACAAGAGGAGGATTCCCCCCTTGCAAGGGAAGGCCAACTGCAAGCCAGCAGCATCACATACTGGATCCTACGTGAGGGCACACGGGTGCAGGCCTCCTCGCCAGGACCCTTGAGATTTAGGCAAAAAAAAAAAAAACAATCTCCCTCCCTAATAGTGTTTTAAAGCCACCAACAAATTGTTTGGGGCTGTGGAACCATACAAAGGTGGAAGAGAAGAAAGTAGCTGGAAGAAGCATTGGAGGAAGAGATCACAAAGGAATTAACACACACAGATCTTGCTTTGTGCCAACTCTTTGCCACGCATGCTTATCATGATATTGTTGATTTATCCAAACAGCATGAGGCAGAGTCTGGGTTCTTACAGATGAGGCCACAAAGCACAGAGAGTGTGCATGACTGGGAATATGGGAGCCCAGGCTGTCACCAATATGCCACTTAGGGCTGCAGATCTCTGCTCACGGCTGGGATGTCTTAACACTTCATGCCCTGGCCGCAGCAGATGGCATTCCTTTTTAATTCCTTGGGGATCTGGGAAGCGGCTAGAGATAGTAACCAGCCACACTCTGCTTGGCTGATGAGATGGGAGGTGGGCGTGGGGTGGACGTAGCATGTAGCCTGAGGCCCTTGGGTGTGCACTTTGGGCAGAGAGCTGGGGAGGAGGAATTGGTGCAGTTAGAGGCTGCTAGTGCCTTCCAGAGCCTCGGCTGAAGCATCACCCTGAAAGCAAGGCAAGCAAACACACAAATAAAAAGACCTTCTCCTCTGCGCTGCTCTGTTGTTTCTAGACCCTCCGCCGCTTCTGACCTCTCTGGCCACATGGAGAAAGTCCACCTCTAAGAACAACTGGTGAAAGTTACTGCTTACCCTGCCTTCCCCTCTTTGCCCACTGTGCTAACCCTCCTGCATTTTTAAGGTACTAAAATATTGTATGTCACAGCATTTTCTTTAAATAATAAATTTACAGCAGCAAAATTGGAACAGCGTTCGAAGCACATTTCTTGAGAAGAACATTGGCTTGATGTATTACAACATTTAAAGCAGGAAATCCCGCACACAAAGGACTCATGGGGACCCGAAATGATGAGTAGGAAAAGGAGCAGCGACAGGAAAGGCAGGCTCCTCCCTGACCTTTGCTCCCCACAGTCAACACTGATCTTGTTCCTGTTTGGTGACAACCACGGCTTGTGCCTAATGAAAATTTTCCCATTATGAGCTTCCGTCGGGAATAACACACTTGTCCACATCTGGGTACACAGAGGGGAGTATTAGCAATGCTGAAAGAAGTACGAACTTTCACAACGACATGTGCTTCATTTCCAAAAAGGGATGTTAGCTGTTTCCACTCTGTTCTTCTCAAGGGCAGAGTAAATCACTGGCTAGTTGGCATGAAGGACATGATTCTGATTCTTTGTCCCTGATTTAATAGTGTGGGGGGCAACTTCAGAGGCATAGTTCTCAACTGCCCTCTTAATTTATTTTAATGCATTAGTCAGACATGGGAAAGGAGTGGGAAAAATTATCACACATTTTGGAGATCATGCACAATTTGTTGGTTGACACTTCAAAATGAAGGTGGCCTTTCTGAGCAAATTATGATTTCTTAATTCTATGCTATTGCATTTTAAGTCACCTTTGAAATTTTATAATAACCTATAATTGATTGGTTTAGTGAATTGCATCTTAATTGAAAAATATAATGTCTAAAAGCTACTTTAATTAGCCATTTATACAAGCATTTAGCAGCTGGGTTGCGGCAGACACAATGAAAATAAATAAATGAATGAATAAATAAGTATATAAATTATTTGCAAGCCCTGTCTGATGGCAGTGCTCTATTTCAGAACACAGAGCTGTGATCTGAAGCTCGAGGGGTAGTTAGAGAAAGACTAAAAATGGCACCTCTCATATGACAAATTTCAGTCCAGGAAAAAGTAGCTGATTTTTTGCCCTAGTTATCATACCCCATTGAATTTCCTTCATTCACTTACCCAGCTGCTGTTGCAAAAATAAGGTCTTTGGACAAAGCTTATTTTAGATTTGAAATCATGGGTTCTTTACATAAAATTAAAGAAGCATGCTTCATAAGGAAGTTTTCTACATCATTTTTGGGGGCATGGGATCTGAAAACCTATAAAAATAATACTTCCAAGTCTACTTTTAAAAATCTGATTTCTCTGAATTGGAATGACTATTACAGCAATATGCACACTTGTCACAAGTCATTCAACTCCAAATTAGGAGGTGTGTATTTATTATATGTAAATTATGCCTTTATTAATAACAGTATTAGGGACAAAGAAGTCTGGTGTACTTAAACTCCTATATTCGTTGGCTATTTTAATATGTCTTATTTCACAAAGAGAAAGGAATGTTGATTAAGAGAACAACTACTTGTTAGTGAAAAAACAGAAAGTTAAAGGTTTTCTGCTACTTTATATTTAAAAAGATCATTGTCATATAGTATGTTCTATATTCACCTATAGTCACGTCATTCACTTAAAAATGAACCAAACAAATATCTCAAATGGAAATCTTTTCAAAAATGAATAACCTGAAATTGTACAAGTATAAGTCTTGCAGGAATTTTGAAAAAAAAGAAAAAAAAGAAAAGAAAAGGAGAGGGGTGAGAGCAGAAAGCCCAACCTGTTTACAATATATTTAACCAGCCAATTTCACTGTTAGCCCACAATGACAAATTTCTCTCCAAATACCGCTTAGCTGTTCCTTGTTCGTGGCACTAATTTTCTTCCAATTTGCCACTATTTCATAAAATTTTGTCAATCATAAGCATATTTTAGAAGATTGAAATGGCAAGTTAATGGTTTACTCTAAAAGAGACAAAAAAAAAACGGGGGAAAAACAGCTGCAGGATTTACACATTGAAGGAGAATGTCAACATTATGAAGGAGCAAGCAGGCAATTAAAGAGAAGGAAAGTGTAATTCTAACTCGGGGTTCTCTAATTTGTAAATCTATTGAGGATTGTTTAAACATGTTCCTTTTCATCAATAACAATCCTGGTGGCTGTTTGCCTTCTTGCTAAATGTCCCCAAACTGGCATCTGCAAGCTGAGCAAAGTTGAACACCCAATTAGTCAAGGCAAACCCAGAATAACTAGCGTGTGTTCCCTTCCTGTAACATTTTGAACTCAAGAGCAAAAAAGATGTGGGTCTTAGAGATGGGGTACTGAAAAGATTAAAGGGAGTGAAAATTATCTTAGAAGCACTCTAGTCCAGAATTTTCCTGCCCAACCCCTTCCCAGATTGTTGTTTTTGCCTCTGCAATCTGAAGAAGGAAGATGTGGGATATGACAGTGGAACATTTAAGTCTCTGCATTAGGAAGAGTGACCTACCTGAAATAGATCTGGGGGGTTGAAGGGTGTGTCTGCCACAATGCATTTGCCAAAAAAGGCCTGACCTGCCCTTAACATTTTTTATTATGATCCTTTGAATTATGGGCCTGTTCCTGATAACATCAAATAAAAGACCTTCTCTGATGCTTGCTGTATATTTTGCACAGTCTTTGTATTAAATTATTTCTCTTGGCTGAACCCACACTGTATTTCCAAAGCTTTCTCATTCTTCCCATCATTTGGTAAAGAGAGAGAGAGAAGGAGAGAAAGAGTGTCTACGTGCTCTTATTAAAAATTTGTTTGTAAGATACAATCTTTTGCTTTACTTCTAGACTAAGACTCATATTCTCCTTTCAATTTCCTTTAGCTGCCCTGGGTAAAAAGTCCCGCCCATGTTTTGCTCCTATCTTTGCACATCTCTTTGAAAGGACTTTTTCAGTTTGTTAATCAAAGAATGAAATCGTACAAGGATAGTTAAGACAAAGTTCGCTTTCACACACTTTGGAAGTGGAGGGAAGACAGGTTGAATGGATACATAAGGAGAATAGGCTTAGCACACATCTAGGACGTAGATCAGTTGAGCAGGACAGTTGTGGGCTCTGGAAACTGATGGCTAGGGGCTCCAGGGACCCTCTGATCATGAGTGGGAAGCAAAGGGAGAACATGGCCCCCTTAGCCCCAGAGTAGTGGGACATTCAGCTCAGTCATCTGCATTGGCAGAGTAGCATCAAAGCTTATTCTCTGCAGTTGGGGGTAGATGAGATCTCAAGGCTATGGCTAATTTCTCTCATTTATTTGTTTTAAGAACCTTCAAAAGTATCCGATGAACAAAAGTTTCCCACAAACTGCAGATGAGAGAATAATAAACTCTTATCTGGCACTTTACAGATGGGCACACTGAGGACAGATGAGTCTAAATGATGAGTCTTCTAATACACATGGCATTATATATACACAGAAACAAATAAAACTTGTTATTTTGACTATGCACTTTGTGCCGGTCCCTGTGCTAAGTGCTGGGGACAAAGTAATATAAAGTGTGGGTTCTGGCAAGAGAAATAATTTAATACAAAGTCACTGCCCCTCACGACGTTTACAGGTTAATGGGACATTCTCATTAGATAGCAAATACAATAGATTGTTTTGCTTTTGTTTTGGCTAGTATGGGGGAAAGAGTTCATTTTGATTTTCAAAATTCAAATGGCATAATTATTTTTTCCTCATTATGGAAGTGATGCATGCTGATTTGTAAATATCTGATCATACTTGCTACACCTGTCTCTAACCTGCTCATATCATTCAACAAAATGCAGAGCACAATTTTCAGTGTCAAAATAGGCTTTTTGTTATGATTTTTTTCTGAATGGCTGCATGGTACTTCATTGTATGAATGAACCATTTTACCTGGTGTTAAGTATTTTATCTCTTTAAATCATAATATCTTTATTTATATAAGACTTTAAATGTGGCTCTTTGTGATTTTAATGGGTGATTTGAAAGCAAATTAAACAAAATGTTTGAGAACATTTTGTAAGCTACAAACAATGCAAACTATTATTTTTCTTTTTTCCTTTCTGCTTCTAAAATAGACTGGTACTTTTGTTTCACATAAACCTTGATCAAAATCTGGCTCTACCGATCAAAAGGGTCTCTCTGCTTTGATTTATCTCTCTGAAACATAATCTCCCCATTTTCAAGATGGGGGTACCAACATCTCAAGGTTCTGCTATATACTGAAGATGTCAATTCAGGCCAAATGTTTAGTTCTGTACCTGACCTGTAGTAAGCCACCATTACACATTAGGTGTGTTCATTTCTGCCGTGGCTCCATCTGGGCTTTCACCTTCTCTATTACAATTCCTTCCTACTTGGTCTCTCCTCCTTGTATAATCAGCCTCTCTTCACTGTAGACAGACTTAAAATGCTAATAAGCACTTCATGGTGAATGAATTCAAATAGTCTTCTAACGACCTTCAGGTATGTATCGTGATCAGTGTCATCATACAAGTAAGGGGGCTTAGAGAATTTAAGTAAATTATCTAAGACCCTCCTGCCTATAGAAAACTCCCTGTGGTGGTGTGTAGACCAGGAAAAGGGGAAGTCATGGTTGAGACTGGAAAATTAGATAAGAGCCCCGTCACTGAAAACACCCTTTGCACTGCACTATGAAATGTGAACTCAAAGAGCTCACCTCAAGTACCACAGCAGACAACAGGATCAAGTGGAGAGAATCATCCCAAGAGGGGCAAATATGTAAGCTACGTGGAGTACAGGATGCCTGCGACTCAAGGCCGTGTCACCAACCCTTGAAGTGACCTGACAATGGTGATAATGTCACTTATTATTTACTGAATATATATACCAGGCACTGTTCAAGTTGGAGATAGAGTTAAAATTGAATACCAGGACTGCAAAGCTCACCACCTCCTGAATCAGTCCTATATGAACCACATTTGTGATTCTGAAACAGAAATGTGAACCGTGGCCTCTTTGATTGGAAATTCCAAGGAGAGCAGGGAAGAAGCCAAATGCCTGGTCATTCCTGTTATCCACATCCCTGTCTTTGAATTCATAGACTTAAAAAAAAAAATCACTTCCCAATGTATCATTTGTCTCAGAATTCTGTAAGAAAGACGAATGCTGATATAATGCAGGCATATGTATCTGAATAGCTTGATACATAGTGAAAGAAAGACTATATATAATGATAGATGTCAGCATAACGTGGAAAATTCCTTTGCCACGTGATAACTTCTGCTTTGATAATACATTAAAACCCAGTGAGAAATCTCTAAGGAGTGTGGTTTGATGGGTTGAGGTAGAGGAAAGCCCGGCATAAATAG
Organism: Cheirogaleus medius; assembly: GCA_008086735.1. Taxonomy (NCBI): domain Eukaryota; kingdom Metazoa; phylum Chordata; class Mammalia; order Primates; family Cheirogaleidae; genus Cheirogaleus; species Cheirogaleus medius. The sequence continues at coordinate 6,965,773 of VBSM01000949.1, forward strand.
CTATTTGTATATGAGATCACACACCAAAGAGTTATTTTCACTAAGACTGAAATGGTAACCACCAGCTCATCTGACAGCAGAATGGACCAGACCCTTCATAATGCGTGTGCATGAGTCGGGTAAATGACTCAAAGGGACCCCATGAGAATGCTGTTGATGTAGTTTCCGAGAAGGGTGATACTACTTTATCCTGGAGGCAGCTGGAGTTACAGAAATGCAGTTTTCCCACTTCACCCACCTCATTATTATCAAGAAATGCCTTCACGTTTGATTGCATTTTAAGATGACTGGTTAGCACTGGGATGAAACTTTTATAAATTATTCTGATTTCCTTTACAGTGTACATAAGCTGGCAGAAAAGCATCCTGTTAATCTGGAATTGCTTTTTTAAAAGAAGAGTCTAAAAAAGATGAAACAGATCTTCTTACTCTGGTATAGAATGGTAGACTTTGTACACCTGTTATTTCTCACCCAGGATTGCCTATGGTCTGACACCAAAGATTACCATTGTCACAAAGATCCAAAGAGAGAATTTAGAATTCATTTATTTATTTATTCATTCATTCCGCAATTTGAATATGTCCTCTATGTAACAACTACACTAAGAGCTGGGTATACAAAGATGATTAAGGTCTTGCTCACGCGCTCAAGGAATGGAAAGACATAAATTGACATCTAAGATGCCATGTGATTAGTTCTATGAGGGTCTGTTTGTGTATGGGGGCGTGTGCACATATCTGATAAGAATGGCAAAGTTTATCTTAAAAAGCAAAGGATAAAAGGAGATAAGATCACAGACTACAGAGTCACTGAAGTTTGGGCTACAATGAACCCAGCTTCAATACATCAAGACGAGGGAGCTCAATGGAAGTATTTTAGGGCAGATAAAAAGAAGGCACGTGTCACCAAACAGCTAGTAATTTTGAGAAAATTCTTTCCTCTAAAATATGATGCTTCCTGAAAATAGAAAAAACTTCATAAAAATAGCCCTTACTTCCTAGAGTTGTGAATAAACAAGGAAACATCTAGAAGACCCAACTAGAGTACCTAATGCATAGTGTATGGCCACAGGAACTCCCAGGTCCCGCATTGTCACTAAGACCATTTTCTGGCATTTTCTTAAAAACATCCAGATACTGGGGACCCTATTACTTCCCAAGACAGTCCATTTTGTTTGTTTGGCGCCAGCGTTGTTAGAAAGTTATTGCCTCTATTGAGGTGAATTTTGCCTCTCCCAGTTCCAATGTTGCCTAGAATGAGCGTGACGTCTCCTGCTTATGACACCCATTCAGTAAGACCAGGTGGGCATCGCCCTCCCTCCGTTGACCCTCAGCATCTTCTCTGAAGTGAGGTGGGAGGTTCTCAACTATTTCTGGGAGAAGCAATTCACTGGGGAGGTGAGGGAGGGAAGGCATCAGGTGATAAACTGGGGAGAATATTACTTCAACAAATCTTAAAGGAAGAGAGAGTGATCACAAGGCCTTCCCAGTTGTTTGGATGGAGAAGCAGCTCACTTAACTCAAAAGATCGTTGACCCTGAGACAGTTGTTAGATGGAGGTAATTTTCCTTACAGGCCTATAGTGATGAGACTAATGGGGTTCAGAGGAACCACAGTGCTGATAAGGATGATGTTCATCCCGCAAGCACATGCACTTAAACTCTTTTCTTCTTGTGTCTTTCTGGGCTTCCATGCATAAATGTTTAATTCTCCATTTCACCATCAATCAGCTTGCTGCTCTGGGAAGGGTCTGTGGATAAAAGCTGCCCAGTGAGGTCTGCCCAGACCTCCAGATGCACTCAAGGCACCGGAGAGCTTCTAAAGGGCTGATGTCAGGATGGGGCCCTTGATTAATGATTCCCTGGGACATTCTGACACCCTTGCATGGAGGGGAGAGATAAGAGCCTGGCCAAAGCTGCCAGAAAGTCCTGCTTTGGAGGAATGAGGTCAAGGTAAGAAGCTTAGGGGAAATCCACCAAGAAACACAAGGCACGGAGTTTCCTCTGGGAGCTGTGTGTTGGCTGCAAAGGCCAAGAAGAGACCAAAAGGCCATTCTGTCGTAGTGTAAGACAAACAAGAGACAGGACAGATGGTGTCAAATGGACACTGGAGACCAGAGGAAGAATCCACAGATAATCGAGGCAGAAGGCGCCTGGAGATTTGTCCTGAAATGCATGATTCCATTTATCGGGGAAAGGACAGTTTTATGTCACCAGCCTTTGGGTCTGCCCAACTGGGGGTGTGGTCACCTGTTCAACACAGGAACACTTCTAATCACAGGGCTTTTTGATAAATGGCAGCCCTAAGTTTTCCATAGCTGGAAAGAACATTAAGAACATTCTCTATGGTATGTATCCTCACCAAGAAACGCCTCTCTGGTCTCTCACTTAAAGGGTCTACCTCAAGCTAGGTGCAGCGCTGTAACTGACAAACTCTCGGGGAGGGCGGGGACAAGAATATCTCTTTAATTTCACCCGCTGAATGTTTCTCCAATCAGATCCATTCTTTCCACTCTGCCTTAGCCAAAGCTTTGTCACTTCCAGTTTGGATTACCAAAACGGGCTTCTGGAGGGCCTCCCTGACATCTATCCTAGTATCCTCATAACTAGTCTCTAAAATCAGTGATCCTCAAAGGTTAGCAAGGTATGAGGGTGGGGTGGGGAGAAGAAGGTTAGGATACAGCAAGTATTCTTTAAAATTCATGTGAACCAGTTAAAAAGCCATACATGCACACATATACAGACACACAAGTATATATAAGCACATGATATGGTCATATTTATAGGTATATGTGTGTTGATATAAATATAAGGAGATAGTATATAAATATCTATCTTTCTATTTGTATCTCTAGCTAGTTAGCTATCCTATTGCTTTATTGCATCATGTGATTTTAGATGCTTCTCCCCATCATTCTTAGACATCTATAAAAAGAAAGTTTCTGATCATAGAGTATCTTAAAAGCCACTCACAGGTGTTTTGTCTGTTTGAGATTACTTATTTGGCAAAGGGAGAAAATGCTGACCCTTAACTTTATTGTCAAAGGACTGGAGCTATAAGCAATGTCTTTTCCTTCCTTCCTTCCTTCCTTCCTTCCTTCCTTCCTTCCTTCCTTCCTTCTCTCCTTCCGCATTCAATAATTATTTATCTGCAAGCTAGACACTGTGTGAGATGTTGGAATTAGAATGATCAAAACAACGTAGTGTCTGCCTTGAATGGTTCCTAGGTTATTGCAAGATATAGGCAAGTAGATGGGCAAATTTCAAGGCAAATAGTTAATTTTTATAGCAGAGAGGTGTTCAGGATAGTTACTATCCCCTCCATAAAAGAAAGAGAGAGAGAGAGAGAGAGAGAGAGAGAGAGAGAGAGAAAGAAAGAAAGAAAGAAAGAACAACACACTTTCTTATATATGCCAGACGAAGATGCAATATAGAAAAGCAGAGATTGATTTTAGGGAGTGGTTTTTCTCAAAGAAAACAGGCCCTTAACAAAACAAATTGTAGCAGGAGATAGTTTAAACCAAATAATTGAATGTGTTTTGATTCTGCTTTGAATATACATATATATTGTTTAAATTGTGGCTGTGTGGTCCCCATCCCAGCTGAACCACTTGTGGGTCTATGGGGACTGGGAGGGGAGGAGGAAATATCAGTTCTAGTCCAACTGGTAAGGTGGCTGAGTTAGCTGCACTCTGAGTATTCTGAGCTCCAAGTCCAGAGGCACAGTAAGGTTTTCCATACCTGCGGGTGAGGAAACCTGTTAAGCACACATACAGGTAGTATAAAGGAAGCTTAAGGGGTAGGAGTTGTTGATTTTCACTCTACTGTCAAGCCCCATGGACTGGGAAGGTCAGGCTCCCTTCTGACAAATCCCAGAGGAGAAAGGAGGAAGGCAATGCAGACCACAGGCCCCAAGCCACCTTGTGCCCTGCATTTCTGGCTTAAGAAGGACTCTGGCTCCCAACCCCAAGGGGAAGAAGCATGAGGAGGCAGGTGCTGTCTCTCACATAATCGGAAGATGCCAGTGAATTCCTGCGGGAGCCCCTTCCCTGCTAGGGTTTGGGAAAACAAGAGAGAAGCCAGAAAGAATCAGAATCATGTCATCAAGTAAGAAGAAACAGCTGAGCCCCAGGTCCACTTTCATAATTGTAAATGGTGGCTCTAAGACGGCCAAGCAGTTGCAAAGGGGAAATGGTGACCTACGTAAATTCCATTGTCACATACTGCACAGGATAGGCTTTTGGTAACTGGTAGTGCAGCTTCCTCTCTGTGAGGATGGCGTCTGCTTACCTATCTGGTTTAAATGGTCTTGATGATGCTCTCTCCCACTCACTCTTGACGCTCTAGCCTCCTTCATGTTTGACTCACCTTGTCCACTGAAGCAAGAGCCAGCCTGCTCCTCCCTTGCCCGCCTCTCCTCTCCTAGACGTGGGAACTAGCTAGGAAAGGAGGAGTCCTGATCCCAGGGGAGCTCTGGGGGAGCTGAGCCAATACCCACGCAGCTACCAGGCAGGAAACACACCAGACAAGCCTCCTCTTCCCAAGGGAGTTCTGCTTCCCAGCAGCGGGGACTCTAAGGCAAAGAACTGCAGCGCCAAGGATGCGGCACTTGGCTGTCTCAGGCTCCCTCGCCGCCTTGCAGTATGCTTAGATAATTGCCATTCCTTCGAAAGGTACACTGAGAGCCTTTGGTTCTTATTGTCATTAGAAACACAAGGTCTGAAATCCTAGGAGCAACACGGAGAAAGAAATGCTCCTTTTGAGGAGCAACATGCTACCGCTGGGAGAGGCACAGACACTCTGAACATAAACGAAAAAGCACATTAGCCAACAAGCCTATGTGATTATTCTCAGCTTCCTCGGTAATCAAATGTATGAAAATTAAAATAAGATATGGTCTGACTCTCAGTTTGGCAAATATGAATGAATAAATGAATGAATGAATGAATGAATAAGAAATATGATACCCAGTGACAGTAAGAATGGGAGGAAACTCTCATGTGCAAAAATTTTACCACCTAAGCATGTTAATGACATGCTTCAAACTTTTAAAGTGTTCATAGTGCTTATTACCTCTAGCGATTTATACTAAATAAATCATTGGATACATATGCAGATATATATATATATATATATAAAATCTCAGGAATATATATATATATAATATAAAATCTCAGGATTTTTTCAAATGCTGAAAATGTTGAAAAAGAAACTTTAGGTTAAAAGAAAAATTAGGTTAATTACAGTACATTCCTAAAATGGAATATTATGCAGCCTTTATAATGACATTGAAGATCTGTTTGTATTTATTAATATATCTCTGGCAATTAGGAGCAGCTAAATAAATGCTTGTCTTTCCTAAACCTTATTTTCACAATAAGATGCTATTGTTTTCTTCTTGTTTTAATAGTCATGCTTTTATTTTTATTATATAAGTAATACATATTTATTGCAAATTCTGAAACATATTGAAAAGCATTAGAAAGAATCACTCATGGTTCTACATCATTCAGAATGAAGTATGATGTACATTTTTGTTGTATATCTTTTCAGAATTTTCCTGTGGAGTTATTTGAATATATTATGCATATTTTCTGTGAATGGGACAGATTAAACACGTTTTATACTCTGCTTTCCTGGTGGATGATACATTATTAATATCTTTCTATATTAATAAACACAGGTGGATAACAATATTTAATCATACCTGAGCTTCACAATTTCCCTGAAGGCAAGAATGATTAAATATTATTATTCTTATTTATATGTAACCATATACAAGCCAAGCAATTTCATTATCCTTCCTCCCACGATTAAAAAGTTAAAACAAAAAATATCTAGCAGCCAATTGAAGACAATTCAAATGATATATTGGGATTTTTTATTAATTTGTGGAAAAACAAAAAACATAGTATCTGATAAGAAAAACATACTATTAAAACTCTATACATAGCATAATCAGAATTGTTTTAAAAACGCATACAAACTTTCACACAAAGAGAGACTTGGGAAGAAAACAATCTGCCAAAAAATGTATAGTTGTTTCTTAGAGCTGTGAATTTTCAGGTGATTTTGAGTTTTATAATCATATATTCTTTTAAAACTTCAATATGAGCACAAATTAACTTTATAAGCAGAGAATTTTATAATCATAAACTGTGATAATCAGATACGATATTAATTTTAGGAGTATAAACACATGAGTATATAAATAAACAAAAGCAAATAATTTATTTTATTCAATTTTACTGAGGCCCAATGTGGTTTGGTTTTGTCTCTATTCTCATTTACAAGAGAAAGAAGAGGAGCCCTGTATTCTTGGGACTCTATAGGAAGAAACCTGCTGATGTTTTAAGTGCTTTTTTTGACATAGGATCTCAAACGTGGCGTGGCTGTGTATTAAAATCACTTGGAAGGCTTTTAAAAGTTAGAGAAGCCTGGGCTTCTCTCCCAAGAAATTCCAATTTAATTAGTCAGGAGTGGAACACAGGCATCAGTATTTTTTTCTTTCTTTCTTTGAGACAGAGTCTCACTCTGTTGTCTGGGCTACAGTGCCCTGGCGTCAGCCTAGCTCACAGCAACCTCAAACTCCTGGGCTCGGGCGATCCTCCTGTCTCAGTCTCCCAAGTAGCTGAGACTACAGGCATGCGCCATCATGCCAGGCTAATTTTTTCTATATATTTTTAGTTGTCCAGCTAATTTCTTTTTATTTTTTTTAGTAGAGACAGGGTCTCACTCTTGCTCAGGCTGGTCTTGAACTCCTGACCTCAAACGATCCTCCTGTCTTGGCCTCCCAGAGTGCAGTATTTTAAAAAAACCTTCCTAGTTAGTACTGATATGTACCCAGAGCTGAAAATCATTAGGTTATATCATTTAAATTCCAAAGGCTCTCTACAAAAACCAGGGCAAACATCTCAGAGTGTAGGTGTTAGAATCGCTTCCCTTCGAAACCTGCCCCACACACATATACTCAATGGTTTAATGGTTTGAGCTGAACCTACTACTGGACAGTATTGTAAATTTGCTTCCTGTTTCCCCATTATTTTGCCTTTCAAGTTTCAGACAATGTTGCAAAGGACAACTGGAGATTCTAGAATTTTAACCCATTAAATAACTCACTTAATATTAATTCTTTGGTTAGTGCTTCAAATGGCTTGATAATTTTTAAGACTCCTGCTTCTTTATATGTTACTTTCTGAAATGTTTCTACTGATTTCCTTGTCTTCAATATATAACAATTTACCAGTTTATCATAAATTTTATATATCAAACTGCTCCATTTTTCTGGTTTGGGTTACTGTAGCAAATGAAAACATTGAATTTATTTCTTCATTTCTGATTACTATTTTACTCTTCTTTACTTGAGAATTTTTTTTACTACTGTAGCTATTATAATATGAGATCAATTTATCAAAAAATACATAAATTCTACAGGTATCTTAAATATCATCACCTTCACTGATGATTTTAAGCATTTTATTCTGAATCTGTCTGTTTTATTTTACCTTAGAGAAAGTTTTCATGTGATGAGAGATAAAAGTGTTAGATTATTTTCTTTACGATTTTTTATCAGTTCAAAATTTCCAAGTACTTCCGCTTCCTAAGATCTCATAAAGTGTTAATCTATTTTAACTTTCTCTGCTTATATTATTATATGTATAAGCCCTTTATCCATCAAGGATTTATATTGGTATATAAATGCAAAGGATTTATCAAAATTTTGATTCCCTCAAAGATAAGCTAATTTTACAAATGCCATTTATAAAATGGCCCCTTCCATTCAATTACACAATGATAGTTTGAAGTAATCTGACTAAGTGCATATATACATTTTCCCTTCTCTCATTGACCCAACTGTCAAATTATGTTCAAGTACCACACTGTTAATTTTTGCTGCTATATAATATATTTTTCTATTTAAAAGAGCTAGCATTCCCTAATTTTTTGAAATATTACTTGACTTGTATATATTCAAATACATTTTATATAAATTTTAATTTGTTGCAGGGTATTTTCTTCTTATGTTTTATTTAGGATTAGATGAAATATATGCATTAATTTGTGGACAAAGATATGTTAAGCATACGGCTTTTTTTGAACACATTGAAATCTCATAATACAGCCACCCTTAGGGATCAAAGCAAAGAGTGATTACCTTGTTTCTCTGCTCAGAACTTGAGTTTGATACAGTCTCCTTAGTTTCTTGCCTACCAGAGATCTAAGATTGAGAGTTATGGAGAAAATCCTGAAATGTTTATTTCTACTTTCTGACAGTGACATTAAACACACAGAGCAATAACAAATCAATGACTGGCTTTGGAGTTAGATTTTATCTACAGATGAAGCAAGCAGCACCATGCTGAGCTAGGGTGCATCATCTTGCCTCCTGAACAAGAAAAGGGCCGAGGTAATTATGCAGGGCAGTCACGTTGAGGCACCAACCTTTCTCCTTGCTCAGTTCAAATATTATTGCTTTTAAATGTCAGCATATCACCATTGTAAGCATGTGTATTTATTAAAACTTCTCTTTCCTGAGACATTTCAGGTGGACACCTTGGAGCATGATATATATTTAAATTTTAATCAGAACTCCAGGCACAGCGATGCTTCTAGTAGAGCTGAATTGTTTGTAGGAAGAGAACTGACTCTGAGGTCCTACCATAGGCGTGGACCTGTGCCAGGCATTGCACGGAGAATGCCACGTACAATCCTCATGAACGCCACGAGGGAGGGATGTTTCCAAATCCCCATTTCACAGGTGATGAAATCAAGTTTTGGCCTCTGGGGATTGAAGTGGGCTGTAAAGGACACTCAAGCCACTGCCTTCATCATTCCTTGCCTACTGGCATCTTTAACATCTTGATAAAGTTGCAGAGAAATCTTTCTGAGCACATAAGTCTGAAAACCTCTGATGATGAGGCGCTCACGACTCTCCCTCCAAAAACCCCTCAGTCCATTATTGGATGCCTCTGGTCTGACTGTTTAAAAACAAACAAACAAAACCAAAAGTCTTTATATCCTGGGTGTGAGGCTTTGCTGAGCCTCTGTGCCCATATCAATACATGAGTGGATTAACAAAATATGCTATATGTATACTATGGAGTACTACTCAGCCATAAAAATGGTGAACTGCCTCTTGTATTATGTAGCCGGAGTCCATTCTTCTAAGTGAAGTATCACAAAAATGGAAAAACAAACACCACATGTACTCACCATCAAATTGGTACTAATTAATCAACACTTATGTGCACATATGGAAGTAACATTCATCGGGTGTCGGGCAGGTGGGAAGGGGGAGGAGGGAATGGGTATATTCACACCTAATGGGTACAGTGCGCACTTTCTGGGTGATAGGCATGCCTGTAACTCTGATTCGGGTGGTGCAAAGGAAATTTATGTAACTGAAGCGTTTGTACCCCCATAATATTCTGAAATTTTAAAAAAGTCTTTATATCAAACTAGATCCCATTTCCTTATAATTTCTGACCTTAGGCTCTACTTGAGTCTTCTGAAGTCAGGTAGAAAAGATCTTCCCTCTCTGCCCACATAAAACAAAGGAATTGGAGAGGTGAAGTATTTCCACTGAGTGACAAATTCAGCATTTCATGTGATGGAGAAACTGGTATCAGCTCTGGTATCCTCACAGGACCCCAAAGTAAGGTGTCTCTTTTTCAAGGCACCATGTTCTTCATGACCAGAGGAAATCTGGGTTTCCTCCAAATATCAAGGCTTTCATGAAAAACCCCTGGATCCCACCCTCAGTTCAGGGAAAGTAGTACCCTCAACATCCATTTCTGACATCAGTGTGTTCCAGGAACACGTCACTTTGTAGTTTCCTGGAAAGTGGTGGGAAGTGCAACCTCTCAGATTACAGCCTTTTAATGTTTTGTTTCTTCTGCCTTTGAGTCCCTTGGAGAATGGATGGGTGAGTTGTTTCCTAGCTGGTTTTCCTGAATGTCATTTCTCTCGGCTCTGCCTGAAATAGGAGACTGGGCCATTCAAGGTTATACTCTCTAATGATGGTCTGAAATAACAGGATCAGGGTAGGGGATTTGATATAAGGAACTATCAACATCCAATCAGTACAAAATTATTTTCTGAGTCTAGCTGACCATGCACTTTTCTTTGCAGCTGCAACTTCATTAAATAGCGGACTGAGTTTCCAACAAGAAAAGGTCAACATTTCCATTTGGGCATTCAAACATCTCCAAGATGGGTTTGAGGCTTTAGTGTTCTATTGATTCAGCCATCCCCATGCTGAGCACAGAACTTTGCCCAGAATAGATGGGCTGTGTCAATCAAAGCTCACCAGTGGGGATATTTATTTTCAGTTTGATTCACAGGGCTATCAAATACTGGAGTTGAAGGGGACCAAGGTAATTCTACTTTAGTACAAATTTGCAAATGAGGCTTTCATAACTGATACATTACTGAAGTTGAAATTCATGAAGAACGCTTTGAAATGACAGGGTTTTCTCTTGTAATCATTCAGCCTATGTTTACCAAACAAACACTCACTAAACATAAAAAATATAAAGTAAGGCCTCCAGAGGAGACACAGATGCTATAAAAGAAAACTGTTGTAATTAAGTGCCAAGTGACATAGAAATATAAAGCACTGTTGATCAGGAAAGAGGGAATCTTTGATTTGGAACATAACAGAGATTGGTGGCAGCATTTGGACGTGAAGAGATGGAGGATACTCTCTTGATAGAAGGAACAGTCCATCTGCTAGTAAGTTTACCTAAATCATATTAACACATTGACTGCCATGTGAGTTGTATTTAACTCACACTAGTTTTGAGCCCGGGGCCCCATAGCAAAACTCTGTAGTTGGTTTGTGAAAATCTCACTTGTTGACATTCTTATTGTTCCAGTTAATAATGACAATTTAACTCTAAACACGTGGATTGTGTTGCATATAACTCATGAACAGAAAACAAAAAATAACAAATTAGGAAGGATTGTATTGTTTTTATAAAACACTTCGGTCCCAGGGAAAAATTTTTTTTTTTTCTAGTGTGGCAGTCCATGTGTTTGTTAACAATGATAGCAACTTCTCAAATGAATGTTAGGCTTTTTGTGTACTTTTATGGCATTGGATTGCATCCTGATAATGTTTTTATTTTTAAAAAACTTATTTTTATGTTATAAATTTAAATTTCTTCCCTTGACAACATAAGCTATGATATAGATGGTGTTTATTCATTTTTATGAATTTTGTTTTTCCTTCAAGTATTCTCTTCTCTGCAAGGTGTGTTTTGCCCCCGAATGAATCATACCTTTCCCCCGACACACATTTAAAACACATCAGCCTTTCTGATGTTTTGAAAAGTCTTTGTTCTCCATGTTTGCCTTTGTCTTTCCATTTGCAGACAGTTTGCTTTAATTGTAAACATATTTAATTAGCAGTGAATGTACCAAGTCAACATTAAATAAACCGATTCCATCACCTATAACCGTACAACCCACACCCAAAGGCTGTTTATAAAACTTTTTATAAAATGCTTTCACCTCGCTTTGCAAATGTTTTCAGATCTCTAGCATCTCTACATCTCCAGCATCTCGGTTAATTAATTTCATAAGTTTTATGTTTTACTTTTCTTTTGGCCGGGGATGAGGGGCCAATTTCTCCCTCTTTTAAGTTTTCTTATTTTCTTTGAACTCTTCTTTCTAGATGGTCACGTTCTGACTTTCCTGACCCAGGATTGAATACTTATGTTTATACAGGTTATATATAATTCATCTCTGCACATGAAAAATATATGAATATAGGGTGAATCCATTAGGCAACTGTGAGCGATTATGAAGTCTACTTAGGTGAAAATCCTGTAGCAGGAAGAGGAGAAAAGCCTGAACAGAGTTATTCATCTTGTCCCTATCGTAATGCTATGGAGCAAGAGTTTCAGTGGCAACTGCTCCTTCTATCCTTTATGTTTGGAAATTGACCCAGCCTAATGCAATGACGAGCTATTCCTGAGAAGTTCCCAAGGTGGTGCTTCCGATGTGCTCGGGAGTAGATCCTATGCCCTTTCCTGCACCTTCTCATTCTTTAACCTCTGCTCACTCTGTAGCACGGAGCCTTAAGAAGTCACCATTTATCTGGGCAGAGCCGTGTTAGGATGGTGACTCCACGCACACCACCGCCTGCTGTCCTCTACCTTCTTTTCTTCCAGCCCTTCCCCCGAGGTCTATAGAGGCCCACGGAGACATGGCCAGCAATGTGCATGATGGTTGTTCCGAAGATCAGGGAAGGGAAGATTGCCTATGCTTCTCCTCCTTGGGACACGGGCAACACTAACTTGCCTCTACAGAAATGAGCCAGTTTCCTCACATTGGTTCTTTCCTACCCAAGACGACGCCTTTCCAGGATGATTGACAGCTGTAGTACCCATTCCCCGCACCCCTAGCCCCACGTGCAAGAGTGTGATCTGGCTATGCCCCTCACACCCTATCCCAGCACACAGACATCGGCACATTTCTCAAAGTAGACTGCACCAGTTCTCTTGGAGCCTTTCCTCACGAATGGCTTCAGAAAGTTTCCAAGCCAATTGTGCCTTCATCGTGACCAAAGAGAAAGCAAAGCTTGCACAGTAAACTGATCCCCTAACCTCATCTTCTCCTCCCACGGATGATCCCAGCTCATCTTTCTTCCCAACTCCTTTCTTTTCATATCCTCATGGCCTTGGGACATACAAATTAAATTCAGCAAATATTGGCTGAACACCTATGATGAACTTGAACGTGAGAAGTCACTGTGGGCAGAAATAACTTTAAAAGGAGAAGTCAGAGGAAGGGTTCTGAAGGAATATTCATAAGGAAAAGAGTAAACCATTTTGACAGGGGTGACGTGGGGAGGTGTCATGGAGGTGGGATCAGGGAAGTCGAGTCTCAAATGAAGGTGATCCCCTGAGAATAAGCACACACTCATTACTCAGGTATATGCCAAGTATATTCTCTATTTGTACACCTTTTATAAGATGTTATTTCTTTTCATCTCTTAGGTGATACCCTGCAGCTCATTTCATTAATTCTTACCTAGAGACTCTGGCATACTCCCTTTCTCTATGTCTTAATATTTATCTTTCTAAGAACACCCTTATACTGCATGGAAATGTGAATTGATGTGGAAGTCTCGCCCAGCAATTTGTCATTAATGGATCAAGAGTCTTAAAAATGTTCACGTAGGGTTATTAAGAGCCAGCAATTCCACCCCCAGAAATCTATCCAAATGAAATAACCTAAGACAGAGGGGGAAATAAATATGTAAAATGTTTTTTGCAAAAATATGTTTATCATACCATAGCTTCTGATTTTGTTGATATGATGAAAAAAACTAGATAATAAAAGAAATTATTAAATGATAACACATCCATATGATGGACTGTTAATGCAGCCATTAAAATGGTGCTTATGGAAAATTGGTAACATAAAAAATACATATGATATGTTGTTAGGAGAAAGATGCAAGGTGCAGAATTGTGCACAGAATATAATCATGGCCACGTAGAACTTGCATATAAAGTGGGCTAGAAGCAAAAAGAATTAGACAGAGAGGAAAGAGGAAAAAATGTTGACAGCAGATTCTGTGTGGGTTATTTTCACCCTTTGTTTCCACTTTAATGAATATTCTAGGTACTCCTGAACAGATAGGTTTTTTAAAAATATATATAATATTTGCAGTAAATTTTTAAAAGCACCTTTTACTCAAAAAGCTTATCTTCCTCCTAACCAGGGTAATGTTTTGTGCAAAGGCATACAGCTCAGATTTCTCCATTTGCTTCCCTTTATTATCAGACTCAGGTCCCCATAAATTTCGGGTTTGAGACTTCTCAGCCCACACATGCAGCATCAGACACAGAGACTGACTCCCTTCCTTCCTCCCTCTGCAGGGTCATTTCCTCTCAGCCCACCCACAGAGAACAGAGAGCCTGGTAACTTTGATATACAATAAACATACATATTTCTGTAACTTGTCCTGTGCTTCTGATCTGCATCGCACTAAAAAGAAAAATTCTGGTTTGCTCAATAAATACTTTGTTCTTAATCCAGCAATCACTCCTATCGCTCATCCTATCAGCCTTTCTCTTTTGGCATGGCCCATTGTTTTGGTGCTGCACAAGTGTCAGTATCAGCTCTTTTTGGAACGTCTCTGTACCTTGCACTATAAGCTTCCTGCTACCCCAGCCAAGTTTTGCTGTGAGATTTCCATAAACTCCTACAGTCCATTTTTAGCAATGATAATGCATTCTGCCCACCAAGGATGCCTCTTTCTCACATTTTATGATGACTGTTTCCCCAGATCTTCTACTGCCCATCCAGCCTGAGATTTAGCCCAGGTCATTAAGAAGGATTGCCTAGAAGTCCCTTCCATATTTCAGGATGCCACTAGCACATACACAATCTGATACTGGTCTCATTCGTGCCTTTTCCTCTCTACCTGTCCTCCTTCTGGAAGAACTGTAGCGTGGGCAATTTCACTTTATACAATTAATCAATTAGCAGACATGTATTGAGTACCTGCCACATGAAAAATATAGTGCTGGCTCTATGGGGAATTTGGAGGAAGAAAAATGGTGTCCTTACTCTCAGATTGAACAGTCTGGCAAGAGGGAGAAGATAGGTTTGGTTAGCACCTAAACCAAAGGCATAGGATGTTAAGCAATGCAAAGGAAGGAAGAAAGGAAGAAAAAGAACTAGCATTTATTAAGCCCTTACTTTATGCTAAGCACATAAAAAATCTGCTACAGAGAAATAAAGCCAAAGATTTAAAAGAACTCGATAAATGCTCTCAACTATATTTATTTTCATAGAAAGCTCAGAAAGATAAATGAAAACTGTGTAGGGAGAGGAGTGGATTTGGAGCAGGGTTTCAAAAACCTAAGCTTAGGTGATAGAAGTTTATACAGATAAAAGAGAAGTGATAAGGTAAGCAAATGGAGGTCACGGATGGAAGACGGCATTCATTTAGTCCGTGATTGTTGTGAGAAGAAAACAATTCCAGGACTTCACATATGGTGGAGTAAGGAACTCAGTGGACCCTTTCCCTAGCAAAAGAATAATGTAACTGGTGAAAATTACAAACAACAACAAAGAAAACAAAGCAATCATTTAAAGTGTCTGGAAAGTGTCCCAAGGACATAATTAAATAAAAATTTTATTGGAGAAAATTTACTAAATTTTAGTAAGAAAAGCAAGAGTCCCAGCATATAAGCCACTACCTGCTCTGGGGCAGGTGCAACCAAGAAGACGGAGGATCCAGATTTCCCAGTGCACAGTCTGGGGTCACCACGTCACCTGAAAGGAGCAGGCTGTCATACCCCCTTCCCCAGGGCTGTGCTGTGAAGACTTTGTCCCAGTCGACAGCTGAGAGGTGTGTGGGTCTCTTCATCCACCCAGCCCTCGCTCCTACTGGGAAAGCTCCATTTCAGGCAGGACAGGCCAAGAAAGCTGGACCCCATCGCTTCCCACCCCCACTCTGGGACATTCAGAGAGAGCAAATTCCACTTTACGGAGAAAAAGCTGGAAAAGCCAGAGACTTCCACCTCTCTCCAGTGCCCACTAGTGGATCAGCTGTGTCAAGCCAGGAAAAATGGGTCCCATCTCTCCCCACTTCCACCTTTTGGGGAAGGGCTATTCCCCAAGGGGCAAGGCAGGACTTTGGGACAAGGGATCCTCCCACCTCTGCTTCAGGAAACTGATTTTATTTGCACAGAGTGTGAGGAACTCCATGCCTATGGGTGTTGTGGGAAACACTGAAGATCTGGAGAGGAGGATGGTCGTTCCCGAGAACAAAATGGCAGATGTTTAATAGAGAAAACAAATGATACAGACAGATGAGGGATAATGGTCAATCCTGGGGGTCAGGAGGGCTGGGACAGGTGCTAGACTAAATCCACTCAAGAGCAGGCAGAGACAGACGTGGGGCCAAGCATTTTCCAAGTCCTAACACAGGGCAGAAGCCTCGCAGCCACGTGAGGCTTAAACACAACCTCTGACCGAACACTAACTACTCTGATGTAGAGGCAGCTCCTAGGAAACCAGGCTTACACATAAAATCATCCCTGTCAGCCTGGAGGACTGTGTGTATGATCAAGGCTGTGCCTTCCCAGGGTAAATCGGAAAGGGAATCTTCCACCCACTAGTCCCTGGCCGAATATGGGGCAAAATGTCATAAACTCCTCAATTTATGACAGCAACTTCCAGGCCATACACACACATAGTGGTAAAGGCTCAAAATAAAACTGACCCAGGGGCTTTAAACACAATCTTTGACCACTGAGTGGCTTAGGCTGACCCCGGGGAGCTCTATCCACCAATCTAAAGGTAAATATGAGAGGGAAAAAAAGTCTGAGCAGGATGTCAGAGGTTGCATGCTACCAGGGAAATAGACTTTACAGAATTAGTTCAGCCAAGCCACAAACCAAAGAAATGACCAAGCAAATGAGCAATAACAATGACCCTCTGGGAAGATCAATATACATAGTTGCTGTAATATATTACTTAAGATGTCCAGTTTTCAACCAAAACTTACAAGACATGCCAGAAATAATATACTGAAATAAGAAGTTATCTAAAACGTCCTGTTTTTAATAAAAAAATAAAAAAAACCTATGAGACATAAGAAATAGTAATTTGAGATCACATATTGTGTGAGTCTATTTACATGAAATGTTCAGATTGGGAAAATCCATAGAGATAGAAATTAGATTAGTGGTTGCCAGGGGCTGGGGTGGGGTCAGGGGCAGTGGGCTTGACTGCTAATGAGTACAGTACTGCTTTAATGGGGACAAAAATGTTCTAAAATTAGATAAGTACTGATGGTTGTATAATGCTATTAATATATTTTTTAAAACATTGTATTGTACACTTTAAATTAGATAAATTGTATAACATGTGAATTATATACCAATAAAAGTCTTTTTAAAAAGCTGGCCACAACTTAACCCTGTTTATATCATAAAGTGGCCACATCATTCACTGGGGTAGGAATGAAGATGATTGTTTTGGGGGAGAGATAAGTAAAAATAAAATCAAGTACAACCATTTAATGACCTTCTGTTAAGACAAAGATCTTTTTCTAGAATCAGAGAGTTGAGACAGAGAGAGACTAATATATTCCATGCAATTAATAGTATTCATCTTAGGGTAAATATTTTTTTGAATATTAATTTATCTCAGGGTTCTCTCATACATATGTCGGGGGAGAGAGTGGGGTCGGAAACATGGGATGCTGATAAAGTACAAAGGAGAAGATTCCTGAAAAGGGAGAATGCCTTGAAGTAAGAGCTAAAGGAAGAGTGGAAAGTTGAGGACTAGGTAGACGCTTTGGGAGAACATTCCAAGCAAAGGGATCTGTGTGTTCAAAGACATTGAGATGCAATAAATAGAAGCTGGCCTTTTCTGAATACTTATAATAGATTGGTGTTTCTTGGTGCCTATTTGGGTAAGAGGCTGGAAGAGGTTGCATTGAAACTCATGAAAGTTCTCAGATACCTAGCTAAGTGTTCGGATCTCATCCCATAAGCTGTGTAGAATTATTGAGACTATTAAGCAAGACTATTAAGCATCCAGAATCAGATTTGTATTCTAGAAAGACTTTTCTTGCCATATTGTGGAAAAAGAATTAATGAGGATAAGCTAGAGGTAGAGAGATAGTTGAAGACGGTGTCTTAAAAGTCTCTTCACAGAAGAAAATGATTCACAGTTGCTATGGAGAAAAATCAAGAGACTTTTCTAAGGTATAACCAATATTTTGGTGAGGAATTTTATATAGGAGTGAGAAATAGGAGAAAGGCAAGGTAACTTCCAGGTCTAAGGCAAAAATTCATCGTAGTCATGACCCGGGCTCAGACATCTGGTAAAATGCAGAGCAAAACAAGGAAAGGAAGTAGAAGTCACAAAAGTTGAGTAGCCCAAGTGAATTGCAAACTAAGTCAGGTTCTTTCTGACATATCTTGAATGCAGATCACAGCAATGCAGCATAAAATATTATTTTCTCTTCCATTCATTTTCTTTACACAGCCCAACTACTCCAACACCTGTCTCTTCCACACTCAGAAAATTTTCTCCCTTTGTTCCATCCCAAGAACCTCGTTTCTTTTTCAGTCTCCTGTTCTCTTTATTTTGCACCCCAAGAGCTCCTAAGAATCAGATTAGTTATGCAGGCTCTTTGTGGAGAGCACAGGAGGTAAAGAAACTGAGCAGACAAAGGCAGCCTATTTAGTTAGGGGCTATCACTTTGACAATCTGTTTCACTACACAGGTGTTTCTAGACTTCAGACTTCAGGCATCTCCTCTGCCCTGGAACTATTCAGTACTGATAAAGCTCTAAAAATCTTCCTGTGCTGATCACAAAGCAAAGTCTACAGCCCTGCTGGAATAATGCATTTGCTTAAATTTAAGAAAAGTAGCAACTAAGATATAAAAGCATAGGCATCAGTTTTGAAAACGACACCTTAGGAGCCCACACCAGAAACTCTCCTTGAGCAAGAACCACTTGAGGCAAATCTACCAGCCTGGAGTGGAACTGCACAAACAAATAATGAAAATACAGGAGCCCTCCTTATCTGCGGTTTGGTTTGCCACTTTTCAGTTTCCCACGGTCAACCGTGGTCCAAAAATAGGTGAGTTCGGCACAATAAGATATTTTGAGTGAGAGAGAGTTATTCACATAACTTTTATTATGGCACATTGTTATAATTGTTCTATTTTATGGTTAGTTATTATTGTTAATCTCTTACTGTGCCTAGTTTATAAATTAAACTTTATCATAGCTATTATGGGTAGGAAAAAACATAGTATATATAGGATTTGGTACTATCTGCAGTTTCAAGCATCCACTAGGCTTGGAATATACCCCCTCAGGATAAGGGGGAAAACTGTATACTTTTATCAGTTGTATCAGCACACTTTTCTGTTCCTTCCCAAATGCCAGATGGGCCTGGGATGGATACATCAAGAAAATGTTCCCTTCCTACACTCGGACTGAAGGAGGCTTCCCTAATGACCAGAGTTTTGGCACTAATATCTTCAGCTGCCCATTTCCCCAATTTGAGCATTTAAGCAAATTCCTCTCCAGGAAGTGTTGGCTTATCTGTTGCTTAGACTGCAAAGCAGATGGAGTGCAATTTATAGTTCAATCAGGAATCCAAATTAAAGTCATTGGCTTGTTCTTAATGGGATTAATGGGAGTTGAGGAATACATCCTGGCAGCTTGAGATGCTGCCTGGCGTTGGCAGTAGGCCCACCCTATGTTAAGTACACATAGGTATGCCAAGTTGCTAAGTCCCTACCTTCTGGGATTTCAGATCTAGACCAGGAAGACCACTGAGAGGATGGCGCAGGATGGCGATGCTTTTGTTTATCAAGGCCAAAAAGTTTTGTGATTTAATATTTTTTTTCCTTTTAAATTTAATTTCTCTCTTTTTTGAAATTTCAGAATATGACGGGCGTACAAATGTTTTGGTTACGTGGATTGCTTTTGTACTGCTTGAGTTAAACCTGTAAGGGTTCCCATCACCCAGATAGTGTACACTGTACCCGTTAGGTATGATTTCGTCCATGCCCTCCTCCCTCCTCCCAACTGTATGATTTCCGTTGAATTTTACTTGCATTTGTGCACATGAGGGCTGATCGGTTAGTTCCAATTTAATAGTGAGTACATGTGGTGTTTCTTTTTCCATTCTTTAGATACTTCACTTAGAAGAATGATCTCCAGTCCCATCCAGATTGCTGCAAAAAGCATTAATTCCTTTTTATGGCTGAGTAGTATTCCCCAGTATACATATACACATTTTATTAATCCACTCATGAATTGATGGGCATTTGGGTAGATTCCACATCTTTGCGATTGTGAATGGTGCTGCAGTAAACCATCTTAATGCAGGTATCTTTTTGATAAAATGACTTTTTTCATCTTTGGGTAAATACTCAGTAGTGGGATTGCTGGATCCAATGGCAGGTCTACTTTTAGTTCTTTGAGGAATCCTCATACTATTTTCCATAGAGGTTGCAGTAGTTTGCAGTCCCACCAACAATGCATTAAGTGTTCCTTTCTGTCTGCATCCATACCAGCATCTATTGCTTTGGGACTTTTTGATAAAAGCCGTTTTTCTACCATTTATTTTATTGAGGTGTAAGTTATTTACAATAAAATCCCATTTTTAAGTACAGAGTTTTGCAAGTCTTGATAAAAATATATATAGCCACCTAACCACCACCATAGTCAAGACAGGAGAAAATTCCCCCAACCCCTTTGAAGTCAGCTTCTCCCCTCACATTCAACCCTTGGCAAACACTGGTCTGCTTACTGTCCTTATGGCTTTGTCTTTGCAAGAAGGTCATATAAATGAAGCATGCAGTATGTAGCCTTTGGAGGCTGGCTTCTCTTACTGAGCATAAATGCATTAGAAATCCATCCATGTTGTTCAATGTTTCAATACTTCATTTTTTTATTGGATGCATCACAGTTTGTGTATCTATTTCCCAGGTAATAGACATTTGAATTGTCTCTAATTTTTAATGATTATGAATAAAGCCACTGTAACCATTTACATACAGAATTTTGGGTGAACATAAATTTTTATTTCCCTTGGTTAAATATCCCTGAGTGGGTATGTCTAACTTTATGAGAATCCACCTAAAGGTTTTACAAATTGGTTGTAAAATTTTGCACACAACCAGCAATGTATGTGAATTCCAGTTGCTCCATGTTCTTACTCACACTTGATAGTTTTGTTGTTGATTTTGTTTATTTATTTATTTATTTATTTATTTATTTATTTTTTAGAGACGGGGTCTCGCTCTTGGTCAGGCTGGTTTCGAACTCCTGACCTTGAGCTATCCACCCGCCTCGGCCTCCCAGAGTGCTAGGATTACAGGCGTGAGCCACCGCGCCCAGCCGATTTTGTTTATTTTTTAATGTGACCTATTTAATAAGTGGGTAGTGATTTCCCTGTGGTGCTTTAATTTGCATTTTCTTAATAATAATTAACTAATAATGTAAAGCATCTTTTCATGTGTTTATTTGCCATCCTCATACCTTCTTTAGTGATATATCTGTTATTGTTTAATAGGGCAGTTTGCTTTTTTAATTATTGAACTTTAAGAATTCTTTAGGTTTTCTGGTCTTTATGGAATATGTGACTGAAAATATTTTCTCTCAGTCTATGGCTTGTCCTTTCATTATCTTAACATTTCTTTTTAAAGGAAGTTCTTAATTTGGTTGAAGAGCACTTGAGCAAGTTTTTCCCTTTATAGATCAGGCTAAAGAATCCATTTGTAACCCTAGGTTTTACATTTAGGTTTATTATCCCTTTCATGTTCATTTTTATAAAAGGTATGAAGTATAGATTGAAGTTTTTTATTTGCATAGGAATATTTTATTATAATTGATATCTTGATCTTGTTTTGATTCAACTTGCTTATGTTTTTATTTATTTAAAAATACATATCATTTAATTTAATTATTTAACATTTAATTTGATTATAATTTTTCTCCTCATTTTCCCCTTCATCTTTGTTTCTTCTTCTGAAATTGCCACTATTTGGCCATTTGGACAAGAAATTTTTAAGCTGGGAGGTTCCATATTGTTAAATTGATTTTTAACAATTCTTCTTATGTCATGAATTAATTTTTTGTTTCCCTTTTCCTTCAATTACTTGTTTGACTCTGAGTTCTAATTCTAGAACATAAATAGGATTTCAACCTTTACATATTAAGACTTGAAGACATATATTTTGAAAGAATATATGAAAATTGAATCCATAAGAAACTATCACTTAGGTCAATAACATTACTGTGTCACTTTTGCTCAAAAATTTTTAGGAATTAAAGGCATTGAACCTGGCTATAGGTCCAGGCCTTATGGCAAAATAATTTGAAATTAGCTTTTAAATTCCCCCCTTTTTAGCAATTTGTTAAAGTGAGCACTACCTCTTGAAAATGCAAGGTTGCATAACCAAATATGTTCTGCAAGAGAAGCAAAAAGTCAAAGTATTAAGTATTTTCATATTAAAATTCCACATGGTTCCTTTTTTAGCAGAGAATTTAAAAAGCTGAATTTTCCTAAAATGGGTCTTCATTGACATATTTATTGTTACACTGAGAAATATAGGTACTTAGGCTTTCAATACCCTGCCTAACCCTAACATTATTGGGTTTGGTAAAAGTAGTTAGAACTGGAAAGAAAAAATCAATGGACCCTTAGATTCTAGTCAAATCCCCCATGATATGTGTAAACAATATCTTTAATCAGTGGTTCTATGTTATCACCTTGATTATCACCAGTTATGGGGAGCTTATTATCTTTCAAAGGCATAAATTCCATAATCTTTCTTTACACTAAAAATATTTTTTTTATGATTATTCCTGCCCTTGAAGATAGCTGAACCTCATCCCATGGGATAATCTTCGGGATTATTACTGTTACTAAATATATCCAGACAGGTCTATTTTACAGTCTAACAAGATCTTGACCTTTGTCTTCTACCCTTGGGAAATGGTTTTAAAACTCTTCATCACTTAGATGGTTCTATTTCTCTGAAGAACCCTGAATGATGCAAAGGCCATTATTTACTCCGCAAGGAGGAGGAATAAACACATACACAAACACAGGAATATGCACATGTACATACACAAAAGCTGTTTATAAACTTAGACTGTAATCAAGATAACATACATTGTGCACTATTATGACTTCATCCACTCCCCTTTAAAGCCACACCGTAAACATTTTCTATGTCACCATGTTACTAAATCATTTTTGAGTCATCATGTTTAATAGCTATGTATTCATTCCCGGAGAAAATTTGCCATATTTACTTAACTCAGATCAGGTTGCTGGACACTTAATTTGCTTCTGATATCACAGACCATTCTTGTGAATATACATAGGCAGGGCTTTTTGCATATTTAAATTGCATCCTTAGGTAGATAGATTCTCAGAGATAGGATGACCACACCTGTGACATTGGCTTGTGATCCATGCTGCCAATTTGACTTTCCAGAGAGGTATACCACTTTACACTTCTTGCCATCAAAACATTAAAGCATTTGTTTCTCTGAATTTTTGCCGGTACTAGTATTATAA
Source organism: Cheirogaleus medius (assembly GCA_008086735.1). Lineage (NCBI taxonomy): Eukaryota > Metazoa > Chordata > Mammalia > Primates > Cheirogaleidae > Cheirogaleus > Cheirogaleus medius. The sequence goes on from VBSM01000949.1 coordinate 6,988,864, forward strand.
TTATCACTGTGTTATTTTTTTCATTTTTGTCTTGGTTTCATTGAAATAAAGCAGTTGAAACACTACCTTAGCTTAGTATAAATTTATTTGAATACAAGTTAGTGGGGATGATTAAATTATTTTTTCTGTGTTGTTGCTAGCCTGTTGCATTTTCTCTTTTGTAGTTTGTTCCTAATCTTTACTCGTTCATCTATTAGTGCCTTAGTGATTTATATGAGCCATTTGGATGTCAACGATATGATCCCATTTTTTGCCATATTTCACACAAATATTTTCTCTTCTCTCTCTTTTGCCTTTCTAGTTCAGCTGCCTTTGCTCTGATTATTCCCACTGCTTGAAAAAATATTATACCAGATGTCTGTGTGATTAGCTGCTCACTCTCTTCCGGGCTTTACTCAAATATCACCTTCTCACTGCAGCCTTCACTGGCCAGACTATATAAAATACAAGCACCTTCTCCCCAACCTGACAATTCCTTTCCACCTTTTTTCCTCCATATTACTTAACACTATATGACTATATATAACTTTAACTATAATCGTGTGTGTGTAGATAGAATTTCTTTTTTACTGATTTGTCATGAAAAGGGGATTTATTGCCTATTGCTCCCCCACTAGAGTAATACAGCAGAATACTTTTGTTAAATACTTCTTGGAGCTGATTCTCTTTATATTTTCTATCCTACTCACTTTCATTTTCACATGGATGCCAGGGTGTTTGGTGTTTTTTTTTCGCCTCAAGAATATTTGCCCTGCAGAAAGGAGATATAGCCTGAAGTCAAATAGCTTTTCAAAGTCTTTTATACAAGATTAAGCCCAGTGAAAAGATAATGACAGTGACAGTGGGAGCATTTAACACTCCACTCTCAACTAGCACAAAGAGGTGTGGTGTCCATCTCGCTGTGCTGGTCACAGGTTACTCTTTGGAATTGGGCACACGTCAGAGGAGATGGGCTAAATCGCTGTGGGCTGTACTCAAGGTAGGATGTTCTCACCACTGACAGCTGACCCCTGAGAGGAACTTTTTCATCCAAATGTGACAAGCTTGACTAGGGACCCCAAGGAAATATTTTAATGGGATAATAAAGTAAGGCTCTTGTTGAGTGTCTTTAAATATTAAAAAACGTTTTACATGTTAACTATTGTTATTGTTGCTATTTTAAAATTAATTAGTAAACACATTTATTTTTGTCAACTGTAAAAAATAAGGATAAATAGATATAACAAACAGATACAAGAGCTATTTGGGTTTATCATTATTTTAAGTGTGTGTAAAGGGATTCTCATACAAAAATAATTGAGAATCACTGGTCTTCATTCTCTGATTAAAAAGCTGAAATAGATTGAGTTAAAAAACACAGAAATCATGCTATTTATAAGTAACCTGTTTTCAAGATAAAGGCATACGTAATTTAAAAGTTAAAGAGTGGGGGGCATCAGGCAAAATGGCATATCATATAAGTACTAAGAAAGAATTATACTTCAGAACAAATAATATTACTAGAGATAAAATATTATGACTATCTCAAGTATATGTACCTAATAACAGAGTTTCAAAATACATGAAGCAAAAATAAATAGACCTTAAAGAAGAAATAGAGAAATCCATAATGATAGTTAGAAATTTTAACAGTTCTCACTCAGTAATTGTGAGATCATTAAATAGAAAATTGATAAGGATATGGAAGACTGGAACAACATTATCTACCAGTTTGAACTAATTAACATTTGTAGAAAATACACCCAATAACAGTAGAATAAACGTACTTTCAAGCATTCACGGAATATTTACCAAGATAGACCAAATGTTGGTCCATGATAAAAGTTGCAAAAAATTCACAAAAATTGAAATCACCCAAAATATTTTCTCTGATTGCAATGGAATTAAACTAAAACTCAAAAACAGAAAGGCATATAGAAAATCCTTAAATATTTGACATGGGTCAGGGAAGAAATCTCAAGAGAAATTATAAAATGTTGTGAATTGAATGAAAATCACGAAGTAGCACGTCAAAATTGTGGGTGCCGGTAGTGAATATTCTAAGCTTCTGCTTTAAAAAACCAGATGATAACTACCAAATTAAATGTGAAGTAAGTGGAAAGAACAAATAATAAAGATACAAAGAAAAAGCCACAAAATAGAAATGGACAGCAATAAAGTCAATTAAATCAAATGCTGCTTTTTTAAAAAGATAAAAAAAAGATAAATGTCTAGACAGATTGATGAAGAAAACAAATAAAAAATACATAATACCAATAAAATACAATACATGAGTCCTTTAGGTGTCCTACAAACATTAAATGGAAAATAAGGGGATATTATGAACAGCTTCATGCCATTAATTCAATAAAGTAAATAAAATAGGCAAATTCCTTGAAAGACACAGGCTATCAAAACTTACTCAAGAAGAAAGAGGTCACTGAACAGCCTTATATCTAGTAAATAAATTGAATTGTAGTAAAAATCTTCACACAAAGCAAACTCTAGGCCCAGATGGCTTCATTGGTGAATACAAGCAGACAATTAAAGTGGAAAGAATATAAATTCTGCATGAGCTATCTCAGAAAATAGAAGAGGACAGACAATTTCACAAGTAATTTTAAGAGGCCAGAATCAACCCCGAAGCCACAATCATACAAGGCACTAAAAACTCGGGAAAGGACAGTCCAATATACTTCATTAATATAAATGCAAATATCTTCAATAACATTTTAGCTAATCAAATATAAAAATACAAGTAAAAAAAGACTAATATAGATCATGACCAGGAGGGGTTCACTTCAAGAATGGAAGTTTGGTTGAAATTTGAAAATCAAGGAAAGAAACATTTGTACTACCTGACTTCAAAATTGTATATAAGGTTACAGTAATCGAGACAATATTATATTGGAATAAGGATAGGCATATAAATCAATGTGACAGAAAAGGTAATCCTCAAACAGACCCATGCTTACATGGTTGATTGATTGATTTTTGGCAAAGGTGCCATGATAATTTACCAGAAAAAGGATATTAGTTTTCATCCAATCTTTACTAAGGATAACTTTTATAAGGATAAACACTAAGGATAGTATTTTCAATAAACGGAACTGCATAATATCCATATGAAAAGATTCTGACCCTCATCTCACACTATGTACAAAAATAATTTGAATTTTTTTTAACATAAAACCAATGGGAAAAATCAAAAAGAAAACTATCATGAAGTACTCAATGGCATAATTTTTTATTATAGTATATATTATTAAAAGCACACTAATTTACTATCAAACATGACATGGAAAAAATGTTTTCAGCAAATATTAAACATTGTATTCAGAATCTTAACAGAGAAAGAAATATAAAAATAACCTAACATACCTCAAAAGAGGTCAGAGAACATTATAAGGTAATACCCAACAGATAATTGCAGAATGTTAATCAACATGAGGAATATTGAATTTCACTAGAAATCCAACAAATGAAAAAATATGACTTTAAAAATTGGAACACCAAAACCATGAGGGTGCCTTGACATATGTAGTCGTGTGCACTGTTGGTGAAAGTATACATGGGAATAATTTTTCTAGAAAGAAATTGAAAATACATATTCAAAATTCAAAATTTAATGTTCATGTGCTTTGATTCCCAATTTTGGTTTCTCAGAATCTCACTTCTTGAACTCCAGCCATCCAAAGGAAAGAATCAGAGATATATACATTATTTTATGTATGGGTTTATTAATTTTAAAATTATATATAACACTATGAGAAAACAATCCATTTGCCATTATAATTATAACTGCCTGCTTCTATGTCCTTTGCAATTACAGGTTTTAGTTATACACCTGTGTCAGTATTTAATTATAACCTGAACGTCCCCACTAGAATTGAATTCCTATGAAGACAAGGATTTTGTGCAACTGCTGCTTTCCTGGGACCTAATGAGTGTTCAGCTTATAATAAGGTATTTAATAAATATTTGGTAATTGAGTGATCAAATAACTGATGATTTATCCACATAGTATGATATTCAGTTTTTTCAGGCATAAATAAGCTGGGTAGATACCATTGGTGTTACCCACGTTCTCAGGGTACTCCTGAATTCACATCACCCTTCTTCCCCACACCAGCATATTCCAGGAACAGACATACTTTTACTTAATCTATATGTATCTTTTAAATAACTCATTTTTTATCTACACAAATGCATTTTAGAAGGAAACATCATATTATTGCTATGAGTGGAAAACTTTCAAGTGGTATAAAAAGCAATTGTACAAATAAATACATGGAAAGAAACCACTTTATTAAATTCTTGCTAGACACATTTGCAGTGGAAGACTTTAAGCTTGAGATCTTATTTCCATTTCAAAAAGGAGATTTTACAGTGGTTATACGTGTAACCCCAAACTAGGACTTACCCCTTCAGAATGAGCAATAAAAATTTTGCCAACACCTTTCAGGGGTCAACAATTTTATACTGAGCATCTACTACACACCCAGCTCTGTCCTAGGCTCCGGGATACCTTGTAAAAACAATTTGCTCCCATTGGTTTACATTCCAGAGAAGAAATAGTTTGACTTACAATAAACAAAGAAAGCATTGAAAAGAGAAAAAAAAATCAAAAAGTGATATGTACTCTGCAGAGAATGATGGAAGGAGCGATATGGCAGGTGGGGATGGGAGGCTGCTTTAGATTGGGTGGACAGAGAAAGAGCCAGACAGGGAGAAAGTAGATTCCAAACACAGGGAGAACTGTGTATACATGACACTATTAGTAATTGAAAAGAGATTACCTTTCTCTCTTTAAAATGTATTCTTATTCACTGTCACTTAAAACTATGTTTTCTAACCACCAGAGAAGCAGAAATTTATATTCCAAACTTGGAAAACACTGGATTACAAGTATTGAGGTTCCTTACAGGCTAGATCTAGAAATTACTATTTCCAAGCTGGCAACAAAAATGCAGAGAAGTCGAGAGGCTACGCTGGGAGGACCCTTGGGGTCACAGTCCTTACAAAACAAAGATGCAATATCCACATTTTAGAGGCAATTAAAGCTGGCCCTGGGGCTCCTGGATCAAAGTCTTCCAAAGAGAACCGAAAGGATCCCTTAATTCCACATTTGGATCTGAGATTGTCTTTTGAATCATTTGCAGATACAGTTTAAGGTAGAAAAAAAGTTCAAATAATAGCACATTCATATGTACAGCACGTTACATACTTCCTTTTATTTTCCTATGTTAGGTCAATCTTTTCTAGAATTCTTGGAGGCATGCCAATCAGAGGTTGCATCTCCCCACCATACAGATAAAAAGAAATGAGACACACAGAAATGATGACATTTCCAGGGCAAGCAAGTCACGCAGATCATCTGATGCCACTTCTGTGATTTACTCTGTGCGTTGGGGGCCGATAGATCTGATCTGAGTATGTGTTGGGTGACTATCCAGGTGGGATATCTAATCATGTCAAATCTAAACCCAAAGCATGATGGAGGTACTATCAAAACCTGGGGGTGTGTTGGGGGAGAAAGGTGCCCAGGTGAATTCTCACTTTCACATTTCTCGTAGCTTAGAATGCTGTAATACCTAGAACATGAAATGAAGAGTTGATTTCCTTTTATCCATCCATGTCTGCATTCCTACACCTAATATTTACTCAGTACCTATTCCTGGCTGGAAATCTAAAGTTTAAAAAAGAATAAATGAGGTCCAAGGAAGGCCATTTGTAATTCTAGAGAACCTGGACTAGTTTGCTAGATCAGCAGTATCAAACAGAGACCACCTTTTTACTAATTCCTAAGAGAAACTAATTTGAAAATTATATTTCCAAGTGCTACTATTTTATTTACATCCCAGTTAGTGTTCGGGGACAAGGAAGGGAGGAAGAATATAACCATAGCATAAAATAATTTCCAATTTCTTGACTGCTAAATGATGTACAATTGTGGTTAAACTAAACTCATTAAAGTTGTTACAGATAAAAAAGTACTATTCTACTTAAATTATATGCCTTCAAATCTAAATATTTTCAGACAAGAGTTTTGTCTCTGAAAACAGGAATACCATTGCTTGAATAAATGAGCAAAAACATATTAAATATGAAATTCCTCATATTGGAAATGTCCAAGTTTGTGCAGTTCTTGACAAGCTCATATAAATTTCAAATATTATTTGATACATAGCTTCTATCCAATTATATACAATTCATAATCATGTGAATTTACTTGTCTTCTGGAAAAAAACATTTAAAAGCTATTTTACTTGTTGTTTTGCCAACATTATGCTACATATTTTAGTCAAACATAAGTGAATTCATTGACCAGATAATTAGTCTTTTTTTTTTTTTGGTGATAGGGAAATTGTCAATCAGTTCTCTACCTAAACTAGGGTCTATTAAGACTTCTATATTCTATTGTTGGCTCAGGAGAGAGGGAGATGAGTGAATTGATTTCTGGAGACACTCATCGGAGGAAACAGGAGGCATGGAGTGCTAAATTCTTCCCTTACATTGTCCTGAAGCCTGAGATGGAAAAATAATATAGACACTAACAATATAATTGCCACCTTCTAGTGTTTTCTTTGTCCTAGGAACGATTAGTGGCTCTAGAAATGTGAACTCATTTATTCTTCCCCAATGCTCGCAATGTAAAAGTTGTTATTTCCATTGCACATTTATAGAAAATGAAGTTCAGAGAGGTCAAGATACCTACTCAAAGTCACACAGCCAGTGTGGGAGCCAGGCTTTACAAACACGAATGTATTAAATGTCACACCCAATATAGGGTACTTTTTTTTTTAACTCTTGAGCTGAAGATCTGTGCTCTCTGTAAGCTGAGTCTTAGGCCAGTGTTGTCTATGTGAACCTCTGAGAGATGACCAAGTGTTGCCTAGTAGTTTCTTAAAGTGGCAGAGCAATAAGATCATATTTAAGTCACCAGGAATGAAGAGAGTCCTTTTAAGAAGACAGTACAGTATTCTCTGATCATGAAAAATGATCCAATGAGTATTAACTATTTACATTCCACAATGTAAATTCAATTCATACTTGCAGGCTGTTGAGAGTTGACCATGGATGCAGACATTGACTTTTGTTAAAAAACAAAATATTTTTAATCCCATGAAAAGGATGAAATATCATAGTTCTCTATGAAACATAATACAAACAACCATAACATGCCTAATCACAGTTTTTTTATATTTGATTTTTAAAATTCATATTGTAGAAAGATGCAGATCCCAGCAGAACAATCCACAATTCTGTTCCGGGTATCACTTTGGACTTGGAAAGCAGGCTGAGCTTTCAGCCTTGTGACTAAATCCCATTGTCGAACTACATGGTGAATAGTTGCTCAAAGTAATAAACCAAATGAATGGAGGCTGGGAAGCTTTCATTCCCTTCCAAGTTCTCACCGCCCATGCCTTAGCTAAGTCACTGAATTGTGAGGAACAGACATTGCTGTTGGCTTCTTTAATCTTAAGTTTAAATGATAAGTCCTCCGGTCAAGGTGGGAGAAATAGGATTCTTTTCCATCCAGCGTTGACATCACTTCCTGTGTATGATTTGGAGAGATGCTTAACCTCTTTGGTGTATAATTTCCTTCAGTGTAAAGTGGGGATTTTAGTGCTTTGTCTTCTCATAGGAACAGAATGTGTGTCACGTGTCTCGTACATGACACCAATACAGTATGAGCTAAAAGAAAAGGCTTCTTAATTGAAGGGAAGAATTAGTGAATTAATCAATATTCCTTTCCTATTTTTCAAAGCATTTGACATACAAGCATAAGGTTTATGCTTACTAATTATCCTTATTAATAAAACTAAAATCAGCATTACTCTTCAACACCCAAGGGACTTCACTATTAAAATACTCTTTTAACATTGGGAGAGAACAGTGAAAACCCAATTAGAAGAAACACAGTCACTTCTAAGGCTTTAGCTCCCGTTCGATGACTCCTAATTTCCACGGCCAGCCCCCACTTCTGCTGCGAATCCTACTTTAGATGACCTACGTGACGGTTCCATCCAGCTGTCACACAAACGCCTCCCATTTACCATTCCAACCCGAATTTAATTCAGCTTCACAGTTGACACAATTTCTCAGACAAGGAAGCTTAAAAACACACTGCCAATCTCTCATCAGTCATCAAATCCTGATACAGCTGACTCATCGGTCTGTTTGCTTTCATTCCATAGATATTTATCGTGCACCTGTTACGACTCAGGCACAATGTAAAGAGGTGGGTATACAAACGGTGAATGAGAAAACAGGATCCCTGCCCTCTGGGAGCTTCCATTCTGGTTGGGCGGTCAGACCCTCAAATACACACACACACAACCAGAAAGCAAAATGTTTAAAGAGTTGTCATCGATACAGAGAAAACCAGCAACAGATGATCTACTTTCGATGGAAAAGAAGACACATTTTGTTTGCATGAGGAACGAAAAGACGATCAGTGTGGCGGAAGCCCAGGGCACCGGAATGAGAATGGAATGGGGTGACACGGGAGAGGTTTTCAGGGCCTTGGCCACCTAAAGCAATAAAATAAGGGAATTGGCATTTATTTTAAGTCTCTGGGAAGCCAGTGAAGAGGTTTACATTGTGCAGTCACGTGATCCACAGCTGCGTGTTAAAAACATCCCTCTGGCTTCTTTGTGGAGAAGAGGTTGGGAGGTGGAGAGCAGCCAGTCCTTGGAGTTGGAGGTGAGGATGGTCCCGACCAGGCTGACGGCAGTGAGGAAGGAGGGAGGTATTTCCACCTTCCCCACCCCCAATTGACTGAATTTATTTCAGGCCCTCGTTTTATCTCATTTTGACCTTCACAAAAACCCTCCTTGCATCTCTCTAGGTTTACACGCTCCTAATTTGTCCTTCACACCACCTACCAGATAGTTTGCCACTCTTCTGCTCAGAGACCTCAACTTCCTGCCCCCCACCCCACACCGCCCCACTGTCTTATAAAGGTTCTCAAAAAAGTGAAGGATGTGTCACAATGACCCAGGAGCAATTTCAAATGTCCCACCTGACACCCAGAGCCATACTCTCTGGGCACCATGAATATGTATGTTTATTTCATTCTCCAGGTGACGTGATAAGCTGCTCTCTCATCTTCCCTATCATTCCCAGGAACCTTGGCCTCTAAGAGATAACTTAGCTAAACTCAGTTATCTATCCATAATGGCCACAAGTGGCTGACCTACTCTCCATTCATGTTCAGCATCTGTCTTCCTCCTATTATACCTTTCATTTAATTCATTGTCTTCCCTCAACCCTGAAGGAGATGAAATATCCTGTTGCATTGTCTAGGGAGGTGGGTGGGCATATAGGTAAATAGGTGATTCCAAAACAACTGGATAGTTATTTTGGTACAAGGGTAAGAAGATTGCCTGAAAGATATCAAGGCAGGTTGCAAGACTCATTCTGTATCCTCAAGTAACGCTATAGCACAGAGTCTACACAATAAGATTTTGATGAATGAACAAAAGAATGAATGAATGAATGATGAATAGAAATAATACCCATTACTTGAGGACAAGAAGAACAGAGCGGTTTCCTTGTTTAGCTCCATTGATGTCATAAAGCAGTGATTATCACATAAGGAAGGACCACTTAAACTAAGATTACTTTTAAGGCAATATGTTCCAAATGAAAAAGGACTCCACTAGTCAGGAAAGACATTTTATTTCCAAGCTTCTAAGAGGGTTCTACAAACAATAGAGGCTTAAAATAAAAAAAATAAGACAAAAGAAAAGAGAAAAGCAAGTATTTAACTATTGAAAAGTAGACAGCCTTAAAAAAAAAACTTTAAACATAAAAATGTGAAAATGTAGTTGTCAACTCTAATCCAAATACATTCCTAGAAAAAAGGATCATCCACGGTGAGAGGGTAACTTACAGCTGTATACTTATTTAAATGCTATTCATATTCCTTTTGAGTTATTTCTTCATTTCAAATTCAATTGGAGATCTGTGCAAATCTAGCAAAATATTCTTTGGATTACAAAAACTATATAAAAAATGAACACAACCTGCAATTATGGACGTATTGAGAACGTGCAATCTTTCACCGAGATGAAAGATTCTAAAGTGACATTGTCCACAGAATTTATTCCATTGAAGTGTTCAGCCCAATTGGATTTAAATGCAAAGTAAAATGGAAGTGAGCACTTCATAAAAACAGTTCTCTTTGTATGCATGTTGACTTGAATCACAAAAGATAGTATGTAACAGGATATCAAGAAATGCTTGAAACAAACTTTCACAATAAAATAAGAAAGAAAAAAGATAATCTAAAAAGTGTCCCCAATCCAAGAAAAAGCATGTGCCCTGTGTTTAGGGGGAAAGAGGGAAATCGTTTGCAGCATGACTTTGTATGGTCTTTCCCCAAGTATTGCTACGTTTTGACCTTTGGCCCAACTGAACAGGTGAAATGTCTTTCAGGTAAATCCCAATCCCCAAGAAACTAGCTGGGACTGCAGAGGACTGTAGACAAACTCATGGATCCAATGACATTGAACCTCAGAATCCAACATGGTCCCTGCCCTCATTCTGAGCTTATGGCCCTAATCATATGCTAAATAAAAGTTTTTGAAATGAATTGCTCTTTCTCTTATCAAAACTTAAAATGCCATGTCATTTTAAGAGAAGTTAAAATTACAGGAGGAAAAATGAGCAGTTGCAAACTGTCAGAGGCTTACGATAGCCTAGCAAGTTGAACATGAGGGAAAATACAGTAATATTGGAGTCTGGGGCAAATTTATTGTTTTGACTCTTCACTTCCTCCAACTCTCAAATGCTCAGGGTGGGGCATGGAATCCACACCTGGAACATTAGAGTTCTGATAGTTCTATTCCCTCATAGATTCGTCTCTCATAGCCATCAGATTACTGATATACAAGATAAATGCATATTATATAACACGTATTGCAAAGTCATGGACTGACCTAGTTCTTTAGCATCCTTCTTTTTCAGAAGATGTGTGCGAAGAGAAGCCAGGAGGTTAACACCGAGAATGCATAAAAAAAATTAAGCTTTACATGATGTTACAGAATCTTATCTGAAAAAAAAAACATTTGTAAAACATATTTGATTTTAAATAAACAATAAAAGCAGCAGATAGACTACAACAGATCATAAATAGGGTTACTAAAAGGTCACAATTAAATTAGAAATAGAAATGGATCATTAGAAATACTTAAAATTTTTTCTCAATGTTAAGAATCAAACCCAGAATTAAAAAAGAATCTTTTTTTTTTATTTCAAAGGTTGCTTCTTATATTGAAGCTTATATTAAAGCAACA
>VBSM01000949.1:7000248-7013686 GCA_008086735.1 Cheirogaleus medius
TTTTTTTTATTTCAAAGGTTGCTTCTTATATTGAAGCTTATATTAAAGCAACAGTACAATGTTCATAAAATATAAGTGTGATGCCGTAACATTTTCTTACATGTCAGAATACTGATATTTGTATGTATACTAAAATAAGAACTTTAAAATTGTACAAATAGATACATTAAAAATGACATAGAAATAGGGCGTCTCTCACTGAAACAAGACAGTTATATCTGGCACATATTAGTTTAAGATGAAAGTAGAAGCAAAAAGATTTACAAGAATCAGCAGTAACAAGACTGATGCTCAGGAGACATAATTGTACATTGTATTGTACATACATTGTATGGGTTTAAGCTGGCTGAATATTATATATTTCAAGTTTAAAAATGCACTACATAGAGAGTGTCCGTAGTTTAAGGCGAAATTACAGCTCAGAACTGTTGTCCTTTCTAATTTTGTGGAAGCTTCTTTGACAAATTAAAAAAGAAGAAAGACTTAGATGTTCATAACACATACACGATTTCCCTTCCTTGTCAGTTCACGGCGAGACTTCTTCTTCCCTTAAATAGTTTGAACGCCAAGTGGTTTTTCTCCAGCGAAGTTGACAAACAACTTCAATATTTGCCTTTTTGCGAGAAAAGGTACTTCACAGTATTTACCACTTGGATGTTCTTGCAGTTTTATTAAACGTATCCTCGCTGTAAAACTCTGCTTGTTTTAAATGAGCCTTTCCTGGATTTAAAAAAATACCTGTTTACACATCTTCTAGATTCTTGAGAACGCCAGACACAGTTCTTAAGGCCAAATTTGAATCGTTATTGTTAAGAGTCGTCATCAAAAGTGTCTTTGGAACCATACAAGTCTGCTAGTTTCTTAAAACGAGGTCCCCAGTTCTGTAGATAGTCATAGTCCAAGTCTGAATCTGTGGTGGCAGACTCTAAGGAGCTCAGGGACCCGGCCACGGAGCCCCTGCCTTCGTAACCATAGATTTGGATGGAGTCATATGGGGGTGCCGTGGGGTCATTATCTGCCTCCTGTATTCTCGTGTTGATGAAGTCATCGACGTCCACGCTGTTGGGCGCTGGCCGGAGCCCGGGTCTAGGCATGTACTGATACTCAGGTTTTATGTCTTTGCGAGGGATAAATCCATTAATCCCATCAGGATTTTGGAGGGTGGCAATATCAAAGGCTTCTGTGTCTTCCTCCCCGCCCCCTTCATCATCATAGGTAATGATGTTCTCACGGACATCTTCTTCCTCAAAGACAATGAGTGGTTCTTTCTTTTGCCTCCTCAGGGTCACGAACAATACTACGATAACTACAGAGAAAGAGAAAGAAAGGAAGCATTGGTTAAGCCCAGTGTTCCCAGATTCTTCTCCCAGAGGAATTCTGCTTACCATAAACCACAGTGTACAAATGCTTCAGAATTGGAACTCACATGGGAAACCAGAGCTTTGCCTGGAATCCCCCAAGATGTATAAAGTTGACTGACCCACACCTGGCTGCTCCTCTGCAATGCTGCCATGAAAACATGCCATCCAACAAGTTGGCAGGCTTGGGACTATTTTGCAATTTTAACAAATGAATCCAGACACCATATTCTTAAGAATGAGGAAGATTAGAAATATGTTGGTCTGCAGTCTCTTAAAAGTGGCTCGGGCCGGGCGCGGTGGCTCACGCCTGTAATCCTAGCACTCTGGGAGGCCGAGGCGGGTGGATAGCTCAAGGTCAGGAGTTCGAAACCAGCCTGACCAGGAGCGAGACCCCGTCTCTAAAAAAAAAAAAAAAAAAGTGACTAATGCCACGTTCTCTTTGCAAAGGTAGGTAGCTGCCTTTCCCAAATTTAAAAATGAGGACATTCAGAGACCTCAGGACCCACTTTCTTATAGGAGGTGATGGCTAGTTCCTACCAAGGTCTGAGGAACAGCACTGACCCTACTCATAAGACTCTCTGTAGACTACTGTGTAGTGGAGGGGAAGTTTATAAAGATCCCCAGGAGACAGAGTCTTCTATTTATTTGAACATAGGAAAACACTGTCAGCTGAAACCTCAGATGAAGCAATCTGGTCTCTTCCCTGAGAGAGGGGATTCCATTAAGCTTGAGCAAGCTGGGAAGAGTGAGCAGAGTCATTTATAAGGAAAGCTCAGACACTGTTTAATTCTTTATCGATTCCCTCCACTCCTCCCAAGAGGCTTCTACAATGTTCCATTAGAAGACTCTCCCAACACACTCAGCAAGACTGAAGAAAATGCAGCTGAGCTAGGCAAGCAGGCTGAGTGACCCCCGGAGCCCACCACCACTCTGAGATGCAGGAATGACAGACTTCATGGACTCCATGAGGTGCCCAGAGCTCCGTGCTTTGCTCTCGGTAGCGCTTTCACCTGCCCAGACCACCAGACCACTCCTTCTCACTTTCTTTGCTGGGATGACCCTATTTTATTTTTCATTATGGAAACATTTTCTGCCATCCCATCCTGACACCAGACACAGCTATGGGCACCTGGTCCCTGCACACACCTGGCCCTGTTCTGACCATCATCATCAACGTGTATGACATGGTTTACATATCTGCCTCCTCCCCCACTATTAATTCTTCAGCTCATTTCATGTTTTGTTCCCTGTGTTTGGAATATCCATCTATCCTACTACCCTTCACTAGGAGGAAAACTCTCTCAGCATCCATGTCTTCTGAGAAGATGTATCTGACCTCCCCAGGCAATGCCGGGCACTTTCTACGCTGTGCCCTCACCACGTTTTGTTCATGTTCCTATTGTGACACTCACCATGGCCCTTTGCTTACCTGTCCATGCACACTTTCCTTGATACCCTGTGAACATGCTGAGCACAGAGATCTTGGGGACTTCCTTGGTCCTCAGAACCTAACCAATGGCCTGGCACCCAGATAATATTCAGTAACTATTTGTTGAACTGAACTCACTCACTCTTTCCTATGGATTCGGGCTCCATTAATTCATTCAACATAGAACTAAACATCATGGGAAAAGCAAGGTTTGGTGCCATGCATATATAAGTTTGAGTCCTAATTTTGTCGTTCACTAGTTCTGACATGTTGGGACGGATCTCATCTTCCTAAGGCCCAGCGATGGTAGGTGTTATCAGCATCAACACACTGGCGTTACTACAGTGTAAACCACAGGTGGGATAGGATGCTGAACAGGGGAGCACATAACTCAGCTGGCAGGTGCAGGAACAGCTCACCAGGGCTCCTCATAAGCTGAGGCCAGCACATGGACACTGCATATGCTTATCAGTGGGAGGATTAAAGGTCCTGCTTCTTCCTTCTTCCAGTTCCTGGAGTCCTTCACAAGCTGTCTTTTGTCTCATGATTACTCTTTCTGTTCCTTCTGTCCCTAACTTATCTCCTTCCTCTAGGGAGGCAAAACCCCTGCTCATACACCAGGTCTCTGCCCAAATTCCTTTTCTGCCAAACCTTCTCTGATGTCCCTCCAGCCCCCAGATGGCTTCTGCTCTACGCAGCCTTCTGTCAACCAGGCTATAATTGCTTGTTCAGATGCCTGCTCCCCCTACACTATGCCATCAACTGCATGAGAGCTGGCAGGCACCCCCTTTGTCTTGTCTTAAACTGTGCCCACAGTGCACGGCATAGCGTGTCCCTGGTAACCAGCCCGTAACAGGGAAGATTGTGTTTCAAGGATGGGCATCTACGGCTAAGGCCCTTCCTGCAGGTGACCGGGGAGACCCCTTACCCAGCAGAATGACAATGCAGGCCAGGATGGCTATCAGCGCCCCCGTGCTGAGACCAGCGTTGAGGATGTAGGCCTCCGCGTTGCAGGACAGCAGCGCGCCGTTCACGTCGCACCCGCACACCTTGATGGTCAGGGTGTTGGTGCTACTCATGGGCGGGAAACCGCCGTCGCTGATCACGATGGGCAGAAGGTATAAATCCTGCTTCTGACGACTGAACCCTCCGCGCCGGGCGTACACCCCAGCGGTGTTATCTGTCGGAAGAGGAGACAAGGTGGGCATTCATATCAAGACCATTCGGTGCACAGTGGCTTTCAGCGTGGCAGATCTGAGGGCCCTCTCCTCATCATGAAGGTTAGCAAACAAAATCTTTCTTACTTGTTCTTTCTTCTAAGTATCTAGAGAAGCCACAGCCATTTGGCATGTTAGGATCATGCAATAATCTCTCTGCGTTTGGGAACAAAACTCAGAAATTGGCTCTTTTGTATTTAGTAGATCCTGAATGCCTTCACCGGCAGGTTAGCCACACTGTTTTCTGTGTGGGTATTGCCTCTTCATTAAATGCCACAAGAAAGCATGAGCTCCAGCTATATGCGTTTTGTTAGCATAGGAAATAATTAAATAGTCAAGTGAGTGTGAGGAAAAAAACCCCCCAAAACAAAAAAAAAGTTTATTTTTCATATTTTCACATTTCTACTTTGTGACAACCATTTGGATAATTTGTGTTTTTTTAAAAAAAGAAATTCCAAGTCCATCCTCCAATCTTGCCCAAAGTATGTACCTACTCATGATTCCTGAAGGGAAACAGCTTCCTTAAAGAGGAAATATTTTATAAACTTTGCAGCAGATTTATGGTTTCTTTGAAACTCAAATACCATCATCGACTCATTTAAACGTGTCATCCGCTCCTGCTTAAAATGGATTCTGCTGAGAACGAGTCTAAGTTTTCCCTGTTGCCTACACAGCACAACCCACCTCTCCACCGTAGATTGCCAGATATTTCCCTGACCTAGACTTCACCTTGTCTTCCCTTCCAAAATGGACCAGTTCAGCATGACATGAAGAACGCACTTCTGTTCCCCAAGTACACCAAGCTCTCCCGCGTGCCTAGCCTTTTTACCCATTGCTCTCTTGTCCCCCAAAGAGGTTCCTTTTATCACAACAGTTGAACTTCTCAAGCTTCAACATCAAATTCAAAAGTCATCTCTTCTGGGAGGCTTTCCTAGACCTCTTCCAACATCTCCTGTGTGACCTATCACACTGTATATTTCTACAGAAATAGGTATTCCACTCTTCTGTTATGATTTGTTGACATAACCACTTTGACCTCTATGAGACTGTGAACTTCTTGAGAATAGGGGATTTTATCTGATTCATCTCAGTCCTCCAGTGCCAGACACAAAGCAGATATTCAGTAAATACTTGTTGAACAAATGGCATAACTCCGTTCTGGGAAGGGTTTAACCAAAATTCCAGATGTTGGTTTTCATGTATTTCTCAATCTTTTGTAACCTCTGCCTCCCAAATTCTTCCTTGTCATGTTTTCTCTGCCAGCTCAAAATATTTTTTTCCAGGATGTATTTACTGGTGGGAAAACATTGCTATTATAAAATGGTAGAAATTTTTAATGTATTCCATAAAATTTCACACACACACAATGTTCCCCTGCCTCTATTTGTGGGTTAAGAATCAGTAGTTTGTAACCATATGAATGGTATGACCAACATCATGGCCCAATAGCCGGTAGGTTTTAAATAGGCTGTGAGTGCCATGAATTAGCTCCTGTAGTGGGAAAAAACATCTTAGGCTCTCAAAATTAAATTGATATATTTTAGGTTAAAGGAAATGTACAGTTGTTCCTTGGTATTCGTGGGAGACTGGTTCTAGGATGCCCTCCCTCTGCAAATACCCAAATCCACAGATGCCCAAGTCCCTGATACAACCTACACACATCCTCCTGTATACTTTAAATTATTTCTAGATTATTTACAATACCTAATGCAATGTAAATACTATGCAAATAATTATTATACTGTATTTTTATTATTTGTGCTATTTTTATTGCTGTATTGTTATTTTCTATTATGCTTTTCCTAATATTTTTGACCTGCTGTTAGTTGAATTACCTGATGTGTAACCCATGAATATGGAAAGCCTACTATAATTTATCCTCTGTGAGGTGCCAGATTCAGTCTCATTTAGGGATAAAGGGACATTCTGAGCATTGCAGAAGGTAACGTGTGTATATTCACTGCCTCTGGTAGGCTTTATAATGACACATTTTCTGTCCTTCACTGCCAACATCTCAATCAAAACAAGACAGAACAGTTAGCCTTCAATTCTGTATTTTCTGAATTTTGTATGACTGGCATGTATAGTTCTTATTACTGGAGAAAAATTATATATACTATGGAAAAATAGTGAAAAAATAAAAGTAAACTAGTCAAAATAGTAAGTGAAAACTCAGTCATTTGACTGTTCTTTCCAGTTGTAGGTTATACCACTGTTCTATACTTAGCAATTATGAAAATAATTGCGTATCTATAATAAATTATTTCAAAACAGGTTATTTCTAGCAATTTTTCTTGTTATTGTCATCTATTCCAATAAGAGTCTCACAAATAAAAAGTTACAATATCTACCTCATTTTAATGATCTGAAACATACCTAATACTATCATGAATAAAAACAAATATTAAAAATTTGAGAAGAAAAGCAAATTAAAAATTGCTTGGTCAAATATAACTCTCTAATATAGGTGACATCTCTGGTGGACCATGTACTTGGTTTATCTATCAGCTTCTCCTCTAGTGTCACAGTTGGAGAGAATGTGAACAGAGTGTTTTTGTTTTTATAAACTTGTGGCAGGCATAATTTAAAATCTATTCTTCAGTGTGCTATCCATTCACAACTGTACCTGCAGATCACAGCAGGCTGGCTAACACATGGAGGTAATTGAAACTCAAACACTAATGAAAAACATGGATCTGAGCAGGACACCAGCATGTAAAATCAAGATGTTTCATCTTATGCATAGCTGAGTCCTCTCAGGTACACTGAAACTATTACGTAAAAGCTCATCAAAGTACCCAGCTGACCCAACGATTTACTATCTCTGAGTGATACATTAGTAGGAGCTCCAGATCTTCTTAAATCTCTTCTAGGAAAGCATGTTTGACATAAAGGCTTTTAAGATGAGTTCAAGTAGTGGGAAAGAAATGGACTAAGTGTGTCTTTGGGGGCATTCACTCATTATATGCTTTAGAATGGGTAATTTTTCCCATTTAGAACCTCATTTGTTCATCTTCAAAATGAGGAGACTGGTGGATATTGAGCATGCCTCAAGGGTTGTTATTGTTATTGGAACTAAACAATGCAATAAAAGCCAGTGAGTATCCTCTGGGTTCTGCTTGCAGAAGGCTCAGGGAATCCTTCTACCAGAAAACTTATCACCAGTATTAAGATCCTTCAAAGCTAATGACCTAGGAAAAGTGAATGTGGTAGAAGACACGTCTAACAGCCTGGCTTGACACTTAGGTGGCCTATGTTGCTTGACTCAATAAAATATTCCCCGCCTAGACCAAAGTTGCCCTAGTACCAATGGGAGTGTGATCTTTCTTTCAGGAAGGGCATTTGGATTCAGTATCGTGGTTTATCTTTCTTGTGATCCACTCTGATCACTAATCAAACATAGCTGCTATGGTTCATGGTCAGGAACTCCATGAAAAACAAATCTGGACACACAAATGGAAAAATAAAAACAAAACCACCAACAACACAATTCCTGTACTAGGAACCAATTCTGCACCCTAAGTTTCATCCAAATTAAGTAGCCAGCTACTCCCTATGTATCCTTGAGAGGGTCCCCATACTTTGAGCACACCCATTACTGAGGTTTATGAAGGATGCAAGAACAAAAGAAGTTTGGTGGGAACACATGTTCAGGGAAGTGTCAGATTTGCTTTATGGTTAATAAGATGAGCCAGAAAAAGACAAAATATTCCATCAATTTTAAAATTTCCATCAAGAGATTTCTTAGATCCTTTTCCTACATACAGCTTCTAAAAAGCAAACCACTCAGTCTTTGGGGTCAAACAGACCTGGGTTTGAATCTTGAATCTTCTTTATACGTATTGCCTGACTTTAAACATATTAAGTAAATGTCTTGAGTTTCTGTATTCTCATATATGAAACTAATGATTTTTAGCTTAAATTTGATTCCATTCATAAAGCTATTTAGCACAGTGCCAGCCTGCTGGAGATGCTCAGTAAATATTAATTCTTTTTTCTGGAAGCTCTCGTCTTTGAACAGTCGACTAATGAGGAAGAGACATTTATTGGCAAAGAGAGGAAAGTGAATTCTTGGAAATGTCATTGCAGCATTGAAGGCAATTGTCTACACAGAGAGCCTGGCATCCAGAGGTAATAAGAGTTCATGTCCTTCAGTCCTGGGCAACATATTTCCCATCATAAAAAAAATGTTTTTTTCAAGCACCTCCGTTTTTCATCTTGACATCAATGTTCTCATCCCTGGTCACAGACATGCAACTAGTTCCATTTTTCCCCCACTTAGGCTGAAACTTGCAAATGAGGCCACTGATTACTAGTACATGTCATGCACAAATTGTAGTGTTTCTATTAATGGAAAAAGGAATTAAAGTTTCAATATTTTTATGTCTTCAACCTGGACTCATAATCGTATTCTGTTTTTACCTGTACACTGTGTCATTACACTAACAAAATATAAAGGTTCCTGATAATGATGGTCTCCATGGCACCAGTTTGGGGAGGCAAATTATAAGGATTAGGATGATGATGTAGCCCAACGGAAGGATACATAAAACTGACACTAAAAAGGAAAATTTTGATGGAGCAACAGCCTTTGATGACAGATTGTGCCAGGTGCCAAACTCGCATTAGCAAAAAATAAAAAATAAATAAAAATTAAAAATTGGATCAAATTAGGCAATATATGCATGAGTATAGCTCCTGCACATTGGAAACTTAAAAACAGCAAGCATGACAGCAAAGGACCAGTGCATGCTGCTCTCACCATCATGCCGGGAGCCAGGCTTCTGTCACCCCGCAGCTTCCCAACCAAGCTCTTCAAATGCTCTTGCTTGCCAGTCCTCTCCCTCTATCCCTCTCTTCTCTGAAGCTAAAGAATCCTCACTGCTTGACCTGATCAGAGAGAGACATTCTACCCTACGAAGAAAGGCCACAGGGTGCTTCAGTCTGGGCTCCTCTCTAGCGGCTTCTGGAAGACTTGGAGGATCTAGGACAAGATTTACACTTACAGAGATGCTTCTGGTCCAAATCTACCTAGTCTACCATTTCAGCTTAAACCTCAGAGACAAAGTAGATCTACCGACCATGTAACAAGCTTCACACACTTGAAAATCGGTAATTATCCACTCATTAGCAGTATAATCACTATTTGATTATTTTCCTCTGGTCCCACTCCACCACATTCCTTGGAAATATGGCAATAGCTCTATCAGAATAATGGAAAACATATATATGTGTATGTATGTGTATATTTATATATAAGCAATATGTGAAATTTATATATAGTGTGCTTCTAAAAAGGTCTTAATGGAGTTTTAAGCTTTAATAATTTCAGAAGTATAGATGGAACACAATTATTTTAACTCAAACTCCTCTAGGTTTCACTGTATTTCATTAGCACACAGCTGACCCTGGAACACTGGTATTATTGCATGCCAATTAAGCTAGTTTCTTTTTATCAAATTTCCCCAACACGGTTGGTTAATTAGATGAACTCCATCATAGCCTATAGCTAGAGCCATATAGACTCAGGTTCTGGATAAAAGAACTGCTCTTAGAAACCTAAGAATTCTGTGCCAGAGAGACCCACAAAGAATCAGGGTGCTCATTTAACAGCTCTGTTCCCACAGCACTTCCAGAAACACACACAGGCTCACATGAGCACACACTCCCTGCAAAAACAAACCAATGTGCTAGAGGCAAAAAGAAAGATTTTCTGTTCCCAATTATTTTTGAATGAAGAAAATGCTACAATGAGTAAATTCTATAGAAGATGAGCCTTTAAATACTAATGAAAAAGCTTGACCCAAGACTCTGATGTCTCCCAACTGAACCACAGAGCAACACACTACTAGGGAAGGGGGTGATCATGTTCTATCAATTAATGCTTTTCATGCTGAAGAACCCACAAAGTAAGAAGCACAATAAAAAATAACATGGTAGGAATACATGCTTGTGGGCATGTGTGAAATTCAAGCATGTGTGTATGAGCTATCTAAATGTGCAGTTTTTTGGCATTAATAGATTTTTCACTGTTATATTTTTATCACATTTCTTACAATCAACTCTCCTTCCATTTTTGTTTCATAATAATTTTCTACTTGTTGGTTGGTTATATAGATAGAAAAGAACATACTGCTAAGTATTTCTTAGTTTAAAACAAAGAAAACTACCAAGGAATTCAGTGGGAGATAGACATTTAGGGCCTTTAAGTGAGTTTGTTAAGTCAGTGACCACAGAGAACCTTGAAGGAATAATGTGTTTGATCCACCAAGAAAACTTATTTCTTTTTTTGTTGGGTTGGAGAGGGAGTAGGTTCCCAGATAAACTGTGCTCTGTGCGTGACACACTGTAGCAACAAATTTCAGGCAGGAAAAAAAAAAAGCCATAATTATTTACACAAGTGAAAATGGCAGTGCATTGAAAGACATCTGCCATTTGAATCTGCCAACAGAGCATCTTCCATATTGGAGCAATTAAGGGGAAAAAATACGTCCCACAAAAATCTGTTAGGCTACCTTTAAATTATAAAAATGAAAAATCAGAAGCAAAATTGGATTCTATTTGCTGTTGCTCATAAAAAAGACAGAAATGTCTTTAGTTTAGAAAAAAATATATAGAAAGTAAAAAAGACATTTGCCAGCTGGTCTAATCAGGGTTAATCTGTCTTGGCTGCCCTTACTCAGTCAACCCTGCTTTCCATACACACATTCTTTGTTTGTTTATTTGTTTGTTTCTGTTTTTTAAGCAATGCAAACTTAACTCTGAATGTATTAGAGTTCATTTGATCTGCAAGTTGGCCCATCTTGGATAATATTATACTTGCAAAATAAAAACATTTGAAGGTCATCTCATCCTGGCCCCCAACACTAGGCGTCCAACATAACTTTGTGGAAAAATAAATAAATGGATGGATGGATGGATGAAAGGGTGGGTGATGAGGCACTGACTTCAGAACATTTTAGCATCAAAAGATGTGTTGTCTTTTTAGTCTGAAGTTGATCTCATAACATAATCATTTTTCCATAATAACTTAATCATTCCTTAAATTTCTGAAGACTATTATGTGTTACAAAAGTGTTTTCTCATCCACTCGTTCAATTTTAATTCATGCATTGCGTTGACCCACTTTTATTGATGTGTTGGGATACTGCCCTCGTGGTGCTTGTCTTCTAGTGGGAGACAGGGAAAGGTGTGATTAGAATGCAGCAATAAGAAAAACAATCAAGGTTAGTGCCATGTCCCTGGAGCACAGAGGAGAAGGAAGCAGACTAAGAGACAACTTTATTACAGTGAGACATGAGGAAGGAAGAATAGGCAGGAAGGGTCCATTCCAGGCAAAGCAGAAGCACGGATGTGTGAGAACAAGACATATTTGAGAAATGAGACATGGTTTGAAGTTTCCGGAGCTTCAGGTTTAAGGTAGCAAGAGAAAGGAGATGATAGAGGCAAAGTGTACACAAGGTAGATCTCTGAATGTCTTGCTTACTAAGCTTCGAAATTTCAGAAAATCCATTGGAAATGCAGAGGAATTTTAAGAAGAGGGGGAGACATGGTTATGTTTGTTTATTGGTGAAGACTTAGTGAAGCAGGGGCAAGGCTGGAGTCAGACAGACCTGTTTGGAGGCCACCGTGTAGTCACAGCTCCTCTGTGGCTAATTCACTAATGGCCACTCTCAGAATTAGCTGTGCTTCACCATATAACTAACTTCGCTTAATGTGCTTTTGGAAACTCCCTAACATCAAGGATGCTGTCACCATGTCACAAGGACTATGCATTGCTGAAGTTCCACTCTTAGGACACTTCCTGGCACTCAGTATAGGAGAACAACATATCTTTTCATGATTATGGAAGGTTGGAAAGAAGAGATGGTCACAGGGAAACTAGGAAATGCCTCGTTTTTAATGAAAGCCACACTAACACTAACTGTGGAAAAAACATCAAGGGTGGAGAAGGTCAAATGAAACAGGGAAGGAGTTTCATGGTGTGTTAAGGGCTGCTCTTGGAATTGGTTGACTTGGAAATGCTGAGTATTTTCTGTTGTTATAAAAGGAACTTAGTGCAAGCTCCTAAAATTGTCTTTTACTGCTCAAATGGCAAAACAATGTTCTGAGAGGCAAGTAACACCATAATCTGATAAACTTCCAGTTTTAGTTGAGATGGTCCATTGCAAAGCATGTGGCCTGGGGTTCTGGGATCCTGGGATGTATTCCAATCATGCTACCAATTTTTGGTATTTTGGTGCATTTAAATCTCAAAATAGCAGCTCGGTTCATAAATTCAACGTGGTGTAATAATTGACAATTTTTAATAAAATAATAATAGGATTAATTGTCAAGTATTCAGGTATTAGAATCAAAATTGTTCCCCATTTAGGGATGAAGAGAAAAGCCAAGCATTCAATCTTTAGGCCTCTCTCTTTCCTCTACACTTTATCAAATCATCATTGTTTGGAACGAGAGGCTTGGAAATTAAAATTATGATGTTAATATTAGGATATTTCAATTTAATTACTTTATCAAATCATTAGATCAAAAGACAAAACCATATTATCTTCTTGTTAAGGTTGAAAAAATGTTTGTGATAAAAATTAAACATTCTTTTTTTAAGTAAAATAATAATGGGAAGGAAATTCCTTTCTCTTTCTCTCTTTCTTTCTCTCTCTTTCACACACACACATACAACACACAAATCTTCATTTTAACCTAGCAACCAATAATATGCTTAATGGTGAAACTCTAGAACTAATATTCCTATTAAAGTCACAAGTATCTCGAGAATGACCATTATTGTTGCTATCATTTAAAACATTCTATAATAAAAGTGTAAATCTATGCAATTACACACAAAAAAATTTTTTTAAGAGATGAAGCAAATTGTCGGTAATTTTGACGTAGCTGTCTCTGTAGAAAACTAAGGAAAATCAGCTGAGAAGTTATATTATTTTAGAATAAAGTCCAGTAATAAGTGAACTAATTAAAATAGCTATAGTTTATACTAAAAATAGTCACTTAGAAAATATAATTAGACCTTATTCAGTCTAGTCTGGCATATACAATGCTTGGAAATTCACCATTCTGTCCTAACAACAAATAAAAAACTAAAGAAACTGAAACATCAACAGCTCTTTCTAGATTCATAAGAGAAGTGAGTCCACAGGGCAAATGGCTGCTCTCACAATGGAAGAGACAGACAGATGGATACAGAGAACACAACTTACTGAAGTAGAAACCCAAAAAAGGAAAAACTTCCATAGCAATCAGTGCTGAGGTAGAAAAATCGGAACTGTAATTGACAAATTGATGGTGGCTCAGTGTGGACAAGTTAAAAACTCCAGAGAACCTAGTCATAGGATGCTCCACCCCAACCCAGCCCACTCCACACACTTTTGTGAATTTTGCTTCCAGGAGCTCTACCTGGTTCTCACAGTGAC
>VBSM01000949.1:7013760-7151234 GCA_008086735.1 Cheirogaleus medius
AAAAAAAAAAAAAAAAAAAAAAAAAGAAAAAAAGAAAAAAAGAAAAGAAAAAGAAAAAGAAAAGAAGAAAAAACAGAAAAACTCTCTCCTGCTATTAGCAGGAGGAAGGGAAAAGGAACCATTTTGAAATACACTGCAACATTCTGTTCTTAACAAGCTCTGTCCCTCAGGAGAAATGCTTAAGCAAAGCGTAATTTATTGGGGTTTTAACTGAGCCTAACTATCTTTGGGAAAGGAAATACTCAATTTCAGCCCACTCTAGCCATCCTGTCCCATTGAAGATGGGAGAAAAAAACTGAGAAGCACTTAAGAAGTTCAGAGACAAGAGAAACAGGCTTACCAAAAGACTGAGACTTAGTTATAGGATTATAGAATTCTTACCCTCCCTCCACTACTTATTGCCACATTACTAACGGCCTATTTACTGCAGTTCCATTTATCTAGTGCATCATGTCCAGCTATAAAGAAAAATTACAAGGCATACTAAAAGGCAAAAACAAACAAAAACAAAAAACACAATTTGAAGAGACAGAGCAAATATCAGAACCAGATACAGATATGGCAGGGATGCTGGAATTATCAGACTGATAACTTAAGCCAACTATAATTAATATGCTAAGGTCTATCTAGTGGATAAAGTAGACAATGTTTAAGAACAGATGGGCAATGTGGGCAGAGAGCTGGAAATTCTAAGAAAGAACCAAAAGAAATGCTAGCACTCAAATGTACTGTAACAGAAATGAAGGATTCCTTTCATGGGCTCATTAGGAGACTGGACACAGCTGAAGAAAGAATTTCTGAACTTGAGGAAAGATCAATAGAAACCTCTAAAACTGTAAAGCAAAGAGAAAAAAGACTGAAAGAAAAAAAAAAAAACGAGCAGAATATCCAAGAACTGAGGAACAGTTACAAAAGGTGTAAGATATTTGTAATGGCAATACCAGAAGGAGAAAAGAAAGAAAGACAGAAAAAAATAGTTGAAACACTTATGACAGAATTTCCCCAAATTAATGTCAGATATCAAATCATAGTTCCAGAGAGCTCAGAGAACATCATGCTGAATAAATGTCAAAAAACCTTACATCTAGTCATATTATATTCAAAGTACAGAAAAATCAAAGATAAAAATATGCTGAAAGGGGTCAGAGGAAAAAAATGCCTTACCTCTGGAAGAATAAAGGTAGAAATTGCACCCAACTCTCAGAAACCATTCCAGCAAAAAGAGAGTTGAATGAAATATTTAAGCTATTAAGAGAAAAAACTCACCAACTTGGAATTCTGTACCCACTAGAATTATCCTTCAAAAGTGATGAGGAAATAAAGACTTTCTCAGACAAACAAAAATTGAGAAAATCTGTTGCCAGAAGACCTGCCTTGTAAGAAATGTTAAAAGAAGTGCTTTAGAGAGAACAAGAACAGGTCAGAAAGCTGGATCTACAGAAAGAAGGGAAGAACATGGAAGGAAGAATAAGTGAAGAGACATAAAAACTTATTTTTCTTATTTTTAAATGGCATGGAACATAACAATTTGTTTACAATAATAATTGCAACAATGTATTCCGTTATGTATGCTTATTCATCTATGCAGTCATGCATCACTTATGGAAGGGGTATGTTCTGAAAAATGTGTCATTGTGCAAACATCATAGAGTGTACTTACAGGACCTAGATGGTATAGCCTACCACACACCCACACTATATGATAGTGTAGCCTATGGCACCTAAGCTACAAACCTGTAAAGCATGTTACTGTACTCAATAATGTAGGAAACTGTAACACAATGGTATTTGTGTATCTAAATATATGTAAACATAGAAAAGGGATGGTAAAAATACGGTATAAAAGGTAAAGTGTGTGTGTGTAGATACACACACTCGGACTTGGTTTAGTTGCAAACTGGTATGCTAAGAAAGGACAGAAAAGTAAATCATATAAAATACACAACTGAAACCACAAAAGGCAGAAAGAGAATAGAAAATATAATTAAAAAATTTACTTTCCAACAGTATTCAAAACATAAAGTATCTAGGCATACACGAGCTAGCTGTGTACCTGAAATACATGGGACAAAAAATGAAGAAAACTACAAAGCATTCCCGACAGTAATAAAAGGAGAACTGGTTCAATGAAAAGTCAGATCATACTTCTAGATGGGAAGAATATTTTAAAAATTTTAGCTCTTTTTAAATTAATCCATAAATTTAAGGAAAACTCAATAAAATTCACAAAAGTACTTATCAGGCACCTGAAAAATAATTCTAAATTATATCTGGAGGAATGAAGAAAGCAAACTTTATAAAATAGTAATAAAATGAAAATAGTGTGGAGAAAGTATCTGTCAGGTTTTAATATATATAATATATAAAACTATTAGAGACAAATATGAAACTAGCACTAGAGTAAATAGATAGAATGGGAAGGGTAGAAAGTAAAAAATAATCTAATCGTACATAACATAGAAGATAATAAAGATGGTGTTGCAAGTAGTTGGAAATGACCAGTTGTTTCATAAATAATATTTAGGAAATGGCTGAAAATGGGGGATGTATATTTATTTTACATGGATAAAAGATTGAAATAGGAAAAGAAGATATAAAAGAAAGAAGAAAAGATAGGTCAATATTGATATCAATTGTGGTAAGAAAAACCTTGCTAAGGATAATATTAAATAGAGAAAAACTGATACAAAAAGCATAACATCTATACTTAAGAACACAGCATGATCAGAATTGAAGGAACACTGGGAAAACCTATGCAGTAAATAGGTCAAAGGTTAATTACTAATAGATGAAGAAATGCTACAAATCAATTGCAAACCAATAAATATATAATTTAAGAAGTGGGCAAAGGACATGAATAGCCAATTTATAAGAGCAAAAAAGTAAATGATCAATACTTATTAAAAACTCTTAGCTTTAGGTGATGAAAGAAATTGGAATTTTAAAATGTTATTATATTTCATTTATCAACTTATTAATGATTAAAAAGAATAATACTATCTAGATTTGTCTTAGATGAGAGAAAAATGGGACCTCACCTGTTTTACTAATGGTATTATAAATTAGTATAATGTTTCTGATGGGCAGTTTGTCAATTAAGTATCGAAAGCTTCTGATCCAGTAGCTCCACTCTAGGAATTTATCCTAAAAGAATAATTAGATATTTGGCAAAGTGTGAAAACAATGTACTGACACACATTAGTCAACTGATACCATATGTCCTCATAGTGGAAGTTAGGAAGATAATTAGAAAATGTTGACATAAATATATGGATGTGGAAAAATGTGTATCACATATTATTAAGTGGGAAAAAAAGTGGACATGTATTTTACAATAGCATTTTTTAAAAGGAAAATATATGCAAAGAAAAAATCTGGAAGGATATACAAAATAGTAGTGTTTATTTCTGAGTAGTATATGGTCTAGTTATTCTGTTATGTTTTAATCTTATTTCTGTTCATTTGTATTTTCTAATTTTCCTATGAGCAATATATATTAATTATGCAATAGAAGCAAATTATAAAAATGTTTTGCAAATATATTTTACTACCATTATTATAGCTGTGGTTAAAATGGAAATTGAAGTAGGTTGTCCTTCTCTGTTCACACTTTCCCTGGAATTCTACATTGATGATTTAGATTTCAGAATGTTCCTCTTCTGAGGGTTGTTATTATTTTATTAAGGTAAACAAAAGCTTTTAAAAAATTAACTAGAAAAGACACGAGTATTACATCCATCTTATAGGGTGTTATGTGCACTAACTAGACAAGACCGTCCAGATATTGAAACTCAGATTTTTCACTTATTACAGTGTGACCTTGGGCAAATCACTGACCCTTTTGAGAGGTGATATTCAGGCCTCATTTGAAAATTGAATAAAAATATACAGCACACCCACCTTATGGGGCTATTTGAAGAATTAAGTGAAACAATGGAATGAAAAGGTTTTATAAATCAGTTAAGAGCTACTTAGAGAAGAGGGGATTATTCTCAGTCTTTTTTTTTTTCTTTGCACTTTCCTTATCCATTACACATTTCTTGTGTTTTAAGAGATGCCACATGTCTGATATTTTCAAAGGAAATGCATCTCGAAACCTGGGCGGACCAGCTTTTCATCTGCCCAAACAGCACCATTCCTGATATTTATAGCTCAAGATGGACTTAAATGTTGAAGAATCATTCAGTGTTCTACTTTCCTGCTGCCTGCTGAGTCGACTTTGAAGCTTGGGCTGTAGAATAGAGTAAGATAAAATGAAGTAAAAAGCTTGCCTTGTGTATTAAGATGGCTTTTCCTCTTATATTTCTAAGACATTGAAATGCTAATGCCAGAGTTTAGGCAAACACAATGCTGATTATTTACATGGCATAATGGAAGTAAACACTCAAGGAGAAAGAAACTTGATGCTTTTACTCAGCATGATATAAACCATTATCTCATGTTTTCTATGGAAAGCAGTCTCGGCCGAGAAATTTGGTAACTCAGTAGGCTATTAATAGGATGTGGAATGTGATTACTCCTTTTGGATTACTTCAATGTGTAATTACTTTTAGGAGCTGGTAGAAAGAAACTCTATTAAATGATAATTATAGGACTGTATTTGCTTTAAGGTTCTGTAATAGCTCTAAACATGGGAGTTTTCATTAACTGTTTGCCATAGTTAATAAAGTAATTTTTCTTAAAAAGTAGCAATTCCCTGCAAAAGTGGTAGCTCAACAGTGGTATTAGTCTCTTACAGGAGAGGGCAGGAGAGATGAATTGGGCTGTAGGCTGGTTGACCCATGGTAATACAATCTCCCTGAAAATATAGATGGCATTTGAGAAGCATTGTGACAAAGCAACTCCCTAGAAAAAAATATGTCTTAGTATAATGTTTTCATAGGTTAACAGAAACTAAATGTGATTACACATATAGGAAGAAAGAAGACTAGGCAGGTGATGGAGGTGAAGTTAGCACAGGGTAAACCCTGGAAAAGCCAGCTGTTTGCCCATGATAAGTGGCTTATCCCACGATAAACAGGGATATTGCTGGGAATACAGCCAGGAATTGGACCTCAAATGTAACTTGAGGATTTTATCAACACACAGATAAAAGTTTGACCACAAATATTTGAGAAATAGCTAATAAAAGAGATTGGGACGTAAGAGGCACGTGAGACCATCAGAGATTTCTGGACAACCGAGTGCATCACTTCACTGTTGATAAAACCAAATCCATTTGGCAATATATTGTTACAAGTATTTCTTCATTAGAACACGGACATGAGCCCGGGCTGGAACAATATAGCTGTCATTCAACCCAGGGTGGAATTGGAACTAATTTGGGAATGCAGAAAATTCCAAGAGCAGAGGCAGGGATTCTCATGAAGTTAAATACAGATGTACACATATCTTAGAAAGCATTATGAAAACACTCCTTATGCTACCTGGTTCAATTCAGCTCAGCATGCATTTTTTCAATGCTCGCTGCATGCCAGTCTCCATGTTTTGGGTAAAACTATCATTACAAAAGGAAATTCCTACATTACTGAAAACTACCCATCTACCTTAGTGCTTTGCAGAATTATTCTTTAAGGAGCTTATATGTGTACATTAACTAAAGCCAACAGGTTAAAAAAAAGTCCTACCAAATTAAAGAATGCTAAGCAACATTTCTATTTTAAAATGATAGGAATCATTGATAAAGTGAATCACAGGTGGTTTTGTAGAGTTCCTTTAAAACACACGTCTCTACCTGCAAAGTCCTTCACACCCCAGATCTTAAGACCCAGTTCCTTGTAGAAAGCAAAGCATCAGGAGAGAGAAGTCTCTGTCATAACACCTGGGGCATTTTACATCCTCATCTCATTTGGTGCATGCTTGATTATAAGGCTCATCATTAAATGCTCAAATAAGTTCAAGAAATAATAAAGTATGTCAAATCATATTCCCTCAAAATCCAAGCAGCCTGGGGAGCCCCTCTCTGCTTTAATCAGCACCACAGTAAGGTAAGTGGTGAATGCCATAGCATCTAGCCTCTGAGCACCTCTGTTTAAAACACAGCTCTAACTTCTGTCTGGCTGATTGATTCTGTGCAAGTGACTTAATGGTTCTGTGCCCCGTTTTCCCTCATCTGTAAAATGGAGATGATACTAATGCCTACTTAAGGTGTTGTTAAGAAAATTAAGAAGACAGAGTATGGGAAGGATCTTGGCGTGGTTCTTGGAACATAGCAACTAGTGATGGGGAAAGTAATTAGAAAGTTTTAAGGTCCTATAAGCCTGTTCTCAGTCACTGGGGAAACAATCAAACTATAACCTAGTATCTGGCTAACATGGTGCTAATGGAAACATCGGGGTTCAGAAGGACCACCTTTTGTTCCCATGTTAAATGATGGTATTTGTCTCCCTGCGTTCACAGACCTGCACTGTGACAGGTTTTATGGATAATTTCCACTAAGTAATACACAGAGCAAAATACTGTAGCTGACAGTCAAAAAAATTTTTTCTTCTTTGTCCCTGGCTCTGCCACCAATTTTGTCCAGGGGCTGCATTAGTCTGGACCTATGCAATAAAAGCATCTAACAATCTGCAAGTTTAGAGTTTCCTTGGCTGAGGAGGAGAGAAGCAGAAATCATATTAAATTTTTCCATTTTTACAATGGACAAACAGGGCTTTGTTTCATGCCCTCAGGCAACAATTCTACAACCACCTTTAGGTGTCAAGCTCTGTGCCCCAGCCACCTTGCATTAAAACTGTGCTTGGAAGGGAAGTCCAGATGAAAGAATAAACTGCCTCTCAACATTGAACTAATCTCTTTTAATGCTTTACTTGATATCAATATTCATAAAGCCATGCTTCTCCCCAAGGGTTTATCAACCTCTTAAAAAAAAAAAAGATACATGGAGTTGTTTGCATATTGACCCTGTAAGCTTCCCCACTTGGTTTTCCCACTGCTTCATGAATATCAAAGCCAATAAAAAAAAAAGTAAAGTAAAATTAGACTCACTTATTCACACGCATCAAATGAGCCCATGTTTCAAAATAAAGGTAGCATTATTATTTCCTGTTTGTTCTTCAACAGGAAGGCATCATTCAGATTAGTGAAAATTCTTGTGCTGCGCAATATAAACGCCATTTGTTTTCCATTTCTACTTCTCTGAATGCGTAGGAACCTTAGTACGAACCTCTGTTGTCTCTGACTGTGAAATTTGGATTGTGAATGATTTCAGGGGGTAGGCTGAAGATAAATCTTGGTCCATTGGCTGTGTCATCCTTGTCATCTGCACTAATTGTAACAATTGGCTGAAAGAGAAAGGTGGCCCATAAATAAATCATGCTGACATTGGCACATCGTTTATTCAAAAATTCCTAGCTGGCTAAAAAGCCTGGTTTTAATTAGAGAACACAGCTTCAGAGCAAAATTAGGGCTCTGAAACCTTTCTGGGCAGTGGGAGGTAACTCCAGGTGATGCTTTCAAAAACAAACTCTGTTTCCAAATGCATCGCTCCAAGCCAGGAAAGAGGAAAGTTGCATTATACCTGGTTGGAAAGTGGCTTGGTCTGATCACTTTCACAGATGAAGCCTTCATAAGGGGCGGCAAACTTGGGAGCATTATCGTTGACATCGAGGACCCTAATGGCCACTGGGACTTTGGCTTCCTGATGCCGGTTGTCTGGAAGGAGAGAATGCAGACAGTAAAGAAAGGCCAGGGAAAAATACACAATGGTCCAAGTTTACTCTTGGGAAAGAATATTAAGCTTCGGCCACCTGTTTGGGCCATGCAGGGAAAGGTGTTGGAATAACAGCCATCTAAGAGCTGAAAAGTGTGCTCATTCCAGTGGGAGTTGGATGTCCTGGAATAAATGTCAATGTTAAGACCAGTAAGAATGAAACCACTTTTCCACTTCTGCTGACTCTGATGCTGAGGTTTAATTCAAAAGGTTTATAATGGAACCTGATCCCTGGAGAGTAATCTATCAAAGTGGATCTTCAAGGGAAAGGCCCCAGAACAGCATCAAAGCCATCCGGAATCCTGTTGGAAATACAAGTTCTTGGGCCCCCACCCCAGATCTACTGTATCAGAGGTTCTGGGGGTGGGATCCAGAAATCTTTGTTAAAACAAGCCGTCCACGAGATGCACGCAGGGCTTGGTGCATGATCAACTTGACTCATGATCAAGTTTGAAAACCGCTGGTTTATAGGTAAACAAGAACCCACAAATCTCAGCTCTAATGACTCCTCTACATTGGATTTAATACAAACTAGTGACAGGAAAGACTGGGAAACCTTTCAGTGATGATTACAAGTTTCAAACTGCCCAGGGCTATCAGCTATCTTACCAAGTCTATACCCAGTTCTGCCAGAGAAAATAAAAACATCTATATTTGCCTATATGTCTCCCCAGACAAATAACCAAAAATAAAATTTAAAGACTCAAAAATTGCTCAAAAAAGACTCAAAATATGCTCAAGACTAAAAAAAAAAAAAAAATTAGTCCATCTCAGCTATTTCATTTTCCAGAATATAGATTCTGAAGTAATAATATTTTGTAAGGCAGAATCAAAACCTTTAGGAGAATACTTACGGATTTCTGCTGCAAAGACAGAGATGTTGAGCCAGGCGGTTTCCTCTCTATCCAGAGGTTTCGTAGTTTTAATAAAACCATCCTCTGGATTAATAGTGAAAAACCTGTCGAGGTCAGTATGACGATCGATTGAATACCTAAGCAGAATGCAAATGAGGCAATTAGACCCAGACATTCAGAGCAGCTTACTATTTGAATACTTTCTCCATGCTATATTTAAAGCAACTTTTTCAATGAATTGCTTGAGCTAGGTTTTCTTTTTAATCAAATTTACTTTTCAAACTTTGTGCATGAATCTTTTATAGAAATCATTTTGCCACATTGGAATTCTTTATTCAGTACAATGAATGAAAGAGCTGTTTAGCATATTTGATTGAGAAGTATAATAATATGTTACATATTTCTCCATATTTACTACAATCACCCACCATCTGAATATTTATGAAACTGCACTTGGGAAGTGAGTTTGCCTTACTCCCAAACTACTCAGAAAGTCACAAATGTATCAAACCTTTGCCAGATTTTTGCATATGAAATATTAAATAGTTTCAAGTTTATCTAAATGTGTTATCAAAGATCATTTATAGCTCTAGAAAACAGTTTTCTCCTTATTTAAAGAAAAATGCTAACTGTATTTTAATTAATTTGTTTGGCTTATTTAGTTTTAGGGGTTCCCAGTTGGCTTGGTTCTGAATTTCAGGGTGCAATATGCAAATCAAGCTTGGTTATTCATTTGCAGAGCTTTCTCCCCACACCCTAGTGACTCTGGGCTGTGCATGACAGGTTTTATCTACCCACTAAGAAGGTAACCTTTTTCTAACAAAAGACAAAATAATTTCCAGAATATTACTGGGGTGTATTTATGGCAAGTTCAGGTAGGAGATGGGGGAAGAATGGTCTATATTGAGGTGCAGTTAGGTAAGATAACTTGCCCGGGATACCCACAGTATTGGTGAATATTGGAGCTTTGGTTTTAATGGGACTGTTGAACTCCAAAGCCCTTTCTCTTTCACTCCATTATATCCATTTCAAAATGGAAAAGAACAAAAATGGCTTATGTTAATTCAAGTAGTATGCTGAGCTTCATAATTGGGTGGTTTCCTGCTCTTAAAAGTTTAAACTGTATTTTCCTAAAATTTACAGAATACATATGTCAGAAAACTTTCATTGATGGTCAAAAATCAAATATAATACTAGAGATAGAAAAGATGGTGAATACCAGTTTAATTTTCTAAATTCACAAAAGATGGGATTCGCAAATGGTCTATGTCTAGTTTCTGCAATCCCAGATTATGTTCTTTCCAGGAAAGAAGGACCAGCTGGAGCAGCACTTCACAGTCTACAAAACATGAGCTCATCCATGATGTCACTTGACTTCACAGCTCCCCGTGAGAAGGGAATGCTGAGTCCCTTTCCCCAGGGATAAAACTGAAGGTAAACAGTCACACATCTCATAAAGGTCAGGAGGGCTCAGTCACTGAGCCTTCAGCAGACAGTGATGTCAACACAACACAGAGGGAGAAATATATTTAATAATTCAAGGCATTATCTATAGAAGTGAGGACATGACTTTTGGTTTTGGAAAGTCCTAGGGTAAGCAGAACTTCATGCTCCACTACGTATAAGCTGAATGACATAGGAAAAGCCACTTAAGATCTGTGAAGTCAGCGTATTTATCTTTTAGCCTGGAATATTAATAGTACCTAACTTTATGTTATCTGTGAGGGTTAAATGAAATAATGGATGGTTAAGAGGCTTAACCTAGCACCTCACACACAGTAAGCAGTGCAATGAACAATAGCTTCCATTGTTTTTGTTGTTGTTGCTACTACTTTTATACACTGAGGACAGATCATGGAAGCTCTCTAATGTCAGAGTGTCACCTTCATCCTGTAGCCAGTGAGAAAGTACGGAAGGCTTCTGAACAGAGGAGCAAGTAAATAGACTCAAGTTATCAGGGAGTTAATAAAGTAGGATGGACAAGATGGTCCAGGCAAGAGAGAGTGAAGGGAGGAGCAGAGGAAACTTAAAATCTGATGTAGTTTTTAAAATATGAAGGGTAAGAGAGTTAAGTATAGGGGGGATGGAGGGAATGGAAAACTAGGTGATTAACAAAGCACCACTAGGACTCAGTGGATATGTGGATATTTGTGGGAGGCTGAGTGTCCGAGAGGGGAAGATCCTGGAAGACAGAAAGAAAGAAAGCAAGAAGGAAAGGTCGGAATTCAAATAGGGATATGCTGAGGGGCTAAGAGAGCAAAAACTTAGCTCTGTTGTAGATCTCACAAAGTCAGTGGGGAAGTCAGCTTTTCCATTTGTTTAAGTATGTCTATAAGTACAAGTTCAAAAGTATGTTTTGAGTGAATGAATAACTAGTGAAAGAAAAAGGAAATGGGTGAAAATGCACAGCAGACAGTATAATAAATACTGAATCAGAATCAGGGACAAACAGCAGCCTAGAGGCAGAGAATGTGAAGCACCAGATCAATTCAAATCATGACACAGGTGAAAACCCTAGAGGTGAATGGACACAGAGAAAGGTCAAAGTCAAATAGCTGAGCCTTCGGGAGCCCCCAGTTCCTGGACAGGGGTCAAAGACTGGTGAAGACACCAGGTATGATTCTACCTGAAACATGAAGGTCAGTGCCAAGGACACTCAGGTAAGAGAATATTTCAGAAAGCAAATGGTAAACAAAAAGGTATCTAAAGCTAAGAGTCTGAGAAAAAAAAAGATTTGCAAAATGTCCAAGCAGCTAAGAGTTTGGGTGACACTATGAAGCCTCACTTATGTGTCCAAGGAGATAAATTTCCTTAAAGGTGAAGAGAAACAATCTGGAAATTAGGAAATGAGGATAAGAGGCCCATTGAATAAAAAGCTTTGAATGTTCTTTCATAATTTGTCTGGCAAGTCTAAGAACAGGGACCAAAGTGGGTGGGAATGGGGGTTTGGTTCATGTGCAAGTATTGAGCATCCTTGGATAATTATAGACATGGAAATTGCCTACATGCACAGAACAGCTACTGCTGAAAACATGACCCAAATAACCAATTGCAGATGTGAATCTTGGGAGACAATGAGGTGCAGAGGAAATGAGTGGTTGTTCCCTGTGTTTTTAAGTCACTGCTCTTCTGAAAAATTGCTAATGCACCTTGATATTCTAGGCCAAAGATAACTCATTTAAAATTCACATAATGAACATTTTTAAGTACTTTAAAGGTGTTACGAGGGTCCTCAGTCATTATGTAATGTACCTTCCTGCACAGAGAGAACACGGTCATCAAACCTTCTTGGGAAATCTTTCCATTAGTGGCCGCTGGGTTAGAGTAAAAAGCTCAAAATGGACTCAAAGTAGATCTAGGCTAACATCCAGTCTTCAACACTGACTGGTCATGTGACTTTAAGGAAGGCATGTCATAGCTCTGAGCCTCAGTATCCCCATCTATCTGATTCTAGAGTGGTCACAGCCTCAAAGGATGTTGGTGAGGATTAACTTAAATCACATTGTGAAACATGTTGTATGAGGTCGAGAATATTCTCAATGTTAATTCTCTTTTTATCCCAGAAGGAACAATGTTCAAAGATTCAAAGTCAACTGAACAGTGCTTACACTTGGGAATTCCTTCTGCCCTGCCACTATTTTCTTGGATATAAAGAGATAGACTCCATTGTCCAAGGTCATTTCTTTTTATACACTTACTTTTTGCACTTTTGTGCACTTACTTTTTGTAGGTATCTGCCTCCCAAAGAAGACTGGGAACCCCCAGTGTGTGCTCAATGAAGATTTGTTGAATAAATATGTGCATGAGATATCATCACTTTTATCATGCTTCATGTTTACATTCAAAAACTGTGTGCTTGAATTTCCAAGCCAAATTGAGTGTTATTTCGGCTATTCATTCAGTAAATATTTATTAGACATCACTATGGGCTGTGTACTCTGTTTACTAGAAGGATGAGTGGTGAACTAGAACAGAGGTCAGTAAACATGTTCTCTACAGGGCGAGAAAGTAAATGTTTTAGCCTGTACAAGGAGTGGGGTTTCTGTCTCAACTACCCAACTGTGCCCTTGTATTAATAGCATGAAAGCCATAGATAATATGCAAACAAATGGTGTGACTGTCTTCCAATAAAACTTTATTTAAAAAATAGCTGATGAGGAGAACAAAGATGGAGAACTCATAGTTCCTGATTTCAAAACATACTATAAAGCTACTGTAATTAAGACTACATGGTACTAGAATATGGATAGATGTATCAATCGAAGGAATGTAAGTAATAGTCCAGAAATAAACCTGTGCTTCTATGGTCAATTTTCACCATGAGTGCCAAGACTATTCAATTGGGAAAAGGATAGTCTTTTCAACAAATGGTGCTGGGATAATTGGATATCCACATGTAAAATAATAAAGTTGGGCCCATCATTCACAACATATGTAAAAATTTACTCAAAATGCATGAAAGACATAAACGTAAGAGCTAAAACCATAAAACTTCCTTTAAAAAAATAGGTATAAATCTTCATGAACTTAGACAAGTATTTCATAGATAGGACATCTAACACAAAAAAGGGAAAAATAGATAAATTAAAATTCACCAAAATTAAAACCTTTTGTGCCTCAAAGGACGCTATCAAGAAAGTGAAAAGACAACCCGTGGAATGAGAGAAAATATCTGCAAATCATATATGTGATAAGGCTCTAGTACCCAGGATATATAAATAACTCTTACAACTCAACAATGAAGAGATAAACAACCCAGGCAGGAGATCTGAATAGACATTCCTTCCATGAAGATACACAAATGGCCAACAAGCACATAAAAAGATGCTCAGTATCACTAGTCATTAGAAAAATACAAATCAAAATCATAATGACATATCACTTCACACCCACTTAGGACGGCTATAATCAAAAGAGGCGAACAACAAGTGTTGCTGAGAATGTGAAAAACTGAAACCCTTATGCATTGCTGACAGGAATGTAAACTGGTGCAGCCACTGTGGAAAGCAATGGCAATTCCTCGAAAAGTTAAACATAGAGTTACCATATAATCCAGCAATTCCACTCCTAGGTAGAATATATTCCCAAGAAAAAAGAAAACATGTGTTTATACAAAAATTTGCACAGGAATATTCATAGCAGCATTATCTGTAATAGCCAAGAGCAGAAATAACCCAAATGTCCATGCAACTGATGGATGGATAAACAAAATTTGATATATCTATTTATAAAATATTATTCAGCAATAAAAACAAATGCAATATTGATACATTCTATAGCATTCATGAACTTCAAAAACAGTATGCTAAATAAAAAAAACCCCTGTTACATAAGACCACATGCTGTATTATTCTATTTATATGAATATCCAGAATAGGCAAACATATAGAGACAAGTAGATTATTTGTTACGGGGGGCTAAGAAGAAAAAGGAAATGGGGAGTGACTGCTA
The DNA here is from genome assembly GCA_008086735.1 of Cheirogaleus medius. Classification (NCBI taxonomy): domain Eukaryota; kingdom Metazoa; phylum Chordata; class Mammalia; order Primates; family Cheirogaleidae; genus Cheirogaleus; species Cheirogaleus medius. Next base: position 7,027,777 of record VBSM01000949.1, read on the forward strand.
ATGGGTATGGTTTCTTTTGGGAGCGATAAAAATGTTCTGGAGTTAAATGGGAGTGATAGTGCTACAACCTTGTGAAATATATTAAAAACCAGAGAATTATACAGTTTGAAGGGTTGAATTTTATGCTTTATGATATGAAAATTTTTTTCTCAGTAGAAAAAGAAAGGAAGAAGGAAAAAATGTAGATAGCAGCCAGATTTAGATTACGGCTGTAGTTTGTTGATTGATCCCTGAACTAGACAGATATGTCCCCAGCCCTCTTCGAGAGTGCGGTGAGGACAATATATAACATAAGTGTTGCTGTGATGGAGTGTGGGGGGTGATGTAGGCAGGAGCCAGTGGAAGGACATCTCATCCATCTCTAGGGAGCCCTGGAAGACTTCCTAGAGGAAGTAACACCTAAGTGGAAATGGAGAAAATGAGTACAATGTGGCAAGTTGGAAAGACAGAGAGTTCCAACTAGAAGGAAGAACATGAAAAGGGCAGGGTTAGGAGAGAGCAGGTGTGCTTCAAAGGAAGGGACTGAGTTGGAAAGGTTGGAAGAAGATCTTTAAACTAAGTAAAAGAGTTTAGATTATTTTGGGAGGGGGAGGCCATGGGGAACAATTTGATCATTGATCCTTTTGTTGCTTTTTAACTGAGGTCTGATGTGATAGTTGGATATGCATTCTATAATGGTTGCTCTGGCCACAGGACAGATGCAGAATGGTGGGCGAGAGACTGGATGCAGGGAGACCCTGAGGGGGCAGATAAAAGCAGGAATTAGGGGAGGAGCCCAGAAAGAAGAAATGCCTATTAGAATCTGATCCAAGGCAGGTTTCAGAGAACCATAAATGTCCACCCTATAAATGTCTTAAATCTATGATTTAAGCCTCTTTTCAGCCCAGTTCTCATTAGCCTCTCTCTCTTCGTCATTCACCTCACTGGTCATTAACTCAGGCTGGGATAGGAATGGGGAAGCAGAGCTCTGGATCACTTTTCTAAGTCGCAAAAATGTCTTAATAATAATAAAAGCATCTGAAATTTGCTTGGTCATTTTGTTACCTTTGCAAAGTGCTCAGCAGAGGTTAGACAGAGCTTGCTGCCTTAGCCTCCTGCTCAGTGGCCGTGGCATCCTGGGCAAGTCACTTTGTCTTGCAAAGCCCACATTTTTCTCTCAATTCAAGGGATAACCATTTATGTAACAATAAAGTTGAGAGGATACATTAGATCCCAGGTCTAACACACCTAGTAGAGTAACTTGAGCATGGGAAGGTGTTCAATAAGTTATGATTACTATAATTCCTTCATAATCATTATTTATACTTCACCACAGTTCCATGTGGCAGACAGGCCCAGGTAAGAGTGATATCCCCTAGTATATGTTGGGAAATCCACTCCAGAAATCATGTGAACAAGCCTATCTAAAAAGTAAGTAGCAGAGGCAAAGTGGACCTCATGTCTTCTAAGTCTTAATGATGTTTACATTCCATTAAACCTGATAAACTTGGACACTTTTTGAATTGAAGGATGCAATTCCTGCAGTGCTTTCCCCAAACCTCTTGATTCTAAAATTCCCCATCCAAGCTCTCAAAATAAATCCGCCTGTACCTTATCGGGCTGTTGGCAGCATCAGGGTCTTTGGCATGTACTCTCCCAACCACGGTGCCAGCAGCTGCATTTTCTTGGACTTCGTGGATGTAACTTGGGGCCAAGAACATCGGGGGTTCATCAGCGTCTTCAACCACAATCTTGACCGTCACCGTGTCCTTGAAAGGCCCGTTGCTGATGAACTTTGGGTCGATGTGCACATTGGCTGCCTCTACCTTCAGGCTATATGCTCTTTTGGTTTCAAAATCTACGGGCTGGCAAGAATGAAGAGAAGATTGACAACCAATTCCTTAAAAGAATAATGGAACAGAAAGATCTGATTGTTTTATAGGGGAGAGTGAATAGTTCCTCAAAGAGAGAAAAATTAGTGTCTATTCAATATATAATTACCTGAGCCATTTGGTCAGAAAATCAGAAAAATCAATTGCTGAAACTTTGAATGTGCCTAATGGGTCATTCTAGGAGGATGACAGACACAGAAAGATCACATCATCTAAAATGAACTTCATTTTATATAGCAACACTAAAGTTGCCCAGAACAGTTACTAAAAATTACCTTTGGAAGGGTATTTAAACATTACAAAAATATATTTTTGGCCAGGCATGGTAGCTCATGCCTGTAACCATAGCACTCTGGGAGGCCAAAGCAGGAGAATCGCTTGAGCCCAGGAGTTTGAGGTTGCTGTGAACTAGGCTGACACCACTACACTGTAGTTGGGGCAACAGAGTGAGACTCTTGTCTCAAAAAAAAAAAAAATTTTTTTTGTAGCCCATTTTGTATTAAGAATCTTGGTAATAAAAAATATCCAATACTAAATTTCAGCCAAAGAAATTATGTTTTGTTTGATGACTGATCACATCGTGTTCCCCAACGTCTGGGACCCTTAGCAGCAGTAGCCCATAAGACAACTTGAGGTGATCTATGGGCAATTTGGGTATGTGTGGTCGTCAAATGACATTGACTCACCTATTGATGTAATTATTCCTTTTCCAAATCTTTGAATCCCCAACACACCAAGGAGAGCTCCTCAGTATAGTGCTCATTTTTAACATATTTGCTGTGCATCCCAATCTCTCTTTTAACCACTTCGGTACTGCGCTCACCTGCTGTGAAACCTTGCCCACAGCTGGCACTCATAGTCCACACTATAGTTTGTGCTGTGCATTGACGACGAATCTGTTTTGCTCTTGTGTGATGAGGAAAGCTTTAAAGCACTGAAAGCTTGTTTGACTCTACAGGCAGCTTTAGGAAAATAACTATAATAACTCCTACTAAGGACTTGTTAAAAGGTCACAGATTCGTAGTAACTTATTAGCTGAACATACACACTGCAACTGCAGAGATAAAAGTTAAAGCTTTTGGCTGTCGGCTAAAGTCGACGCTCGGCTGTGCGCCTTCATATCACGGCTGTCGGCTAAAGTCGATGCTCGCGTTCATCTGTGGCTGTCGACTATAGTCGACGCTGGTACTGAAGTGGTTAAGAGCCTATGATACTACTCTCTAGCTAGAATGTAATGACATCATTTTGATTTGGTTGCATTCATTTTTAGGTTACCTTCTATTTTTGGTAAGTGATAGGATTATGAGAAAAATGCTTCCTTTTTAAAAGAATCCACATATATCAAAAAGGGTCTATTTAAATAAACACAAGTATAAGTAATACGGATTTGACATAGGTACGAAAAAATTTGAGAAGTAGCATTTGAATGGCTGCAGTTATAGGGAAATTGATGGGAAACACGCCCTAATTATGAATGAGAGGAGTTACACTGAATCAGTCAGCAAAGGGTGAAAAGTGAAACTGTAGCAGAGAGACAAGTTGTTTCCTAATGTCTAGGAAACGACTTTCTAATTAGGACTCTGGATGATGCTGCACTACCAAATGTTTGGAAGGAGTTTGATCTTTTAAGGAAAGCATCTGCCTGCTCTGTGGTTGTTGTTTGCCAGGCAAATACTTATTTTGAATGAACTTGTAGTCATGGGGCTTAGTCCCGACCTCATTTTGCAGACTCTAACAGTGACCCCAGTTCAGGAAGGTTCAATATGTTCACCATCCCTGACACTTCTTGCATCATCTTCCCACCTCCATCTTCCGGAGACACGGAACACTCCCTTTTCCTAAAGCTAAATCTGCCCTGTCTCCTGTCTCCTTGGCTGGGTAGCAGAAAGGAATGATATTTCTAGGCTGAAGATACGAGACGGTTGCAATTTCTCAAATACCTCTGCAATTATTAGACAGAATCAAAAGCTGAATATGATAGTTCTGAGACCAGGTAATTTACAATCAGAAAAGGTGACATTTTCTCATTTTCTCATATCACATAGTCTGTTGATGCCCCTAAAGTAGGACTTTTAGAATTTGGTTGAGGCATATGCTTAAGGACCTGGGAGCCCTTTTCCCATCGGAAAGCCCTGTTGGCATTGAGGACGGTCTCCTCATGCTTGCGGCAGTCTGGCTGATAGATTTCAGATCCCGTGCTAGGCTCTTGAGGTCTCTGCAAAGCTTTGCCTGCAATGAATGTCCTTTCTCAGTTTGGTGAGATTCTAAATCTTCTGGTAGTCAGCCCAAGCCTCCCTGCCTGGTGAAGCTGTCCTCAACAGCCCTAGGCAGATTGGTGTGGTCCCTTAGCAGCCTTTCCGCAGTTGCTCATTTCCCTCCCCAGCTGGAGGGAGTGCATCCAAAGGAGTCTACTGAGTCATGCCTGGTGCCGTGGCTCATGCCTATAATCCTAGTACTCTGGGCAGCTGGGGTAGGGGGACTGCTTAAGGTCAGGAATTCGAGACCAGCCTGAGCAAGATCGAGACACCTGTCCTTACAAAAAAATAGAAAAATTAGCCAGGCATGGTGGCATGTGCCTGTAGTCCCAGCTCCTTTGGAGGCTGAGGCAGGAGGATTATTTTGAGCCCAGGAGCATGAGGTTGCTGTGAGCTATGATGACACCACTACACCCTAGCCAAGCCAAAAGAGCAAGACTCTGTCTCAAAAAAAAGAAAAAAGAAAAGAAAGAAGGAAAAAGAAAAAAAAAAGGAGTCTACTGAGTCTTGCTGATCTTTGCCTCCTGGTGCTCAGGAATGACTGTGCCACATGATCACACGCATCAGTCATTTTGATTGACTAAGGAGCAGGGCTGATGGATGGATAACATGTAGGCATTCGCCTACAATATATTCCATTCCTCCCTCCAAAAAGGATCCAATCCAAGGTAGTTTCCCATAATGAACATTTATATCCATGTTATGAGTAGTTGAAATAAAGCTAAATGAGGCAACACATTGCATAAACCATAAAAATCTTAATACCCCTTCATTTACTAATCCCACCTCTGAAAATCCTCCCCGAGGGATTAATTCAACAGAAAACCAAAACAAACGCTATTCAAAAATGCGTGATATTTTTTAGATATATAATAGAAGGTTACATCTAATCTGGGGAAACATACCCACAAAACACCAAATCCAACTGTGAGATTTTATTAAGGAAATAATGGTTCATCGATAGGATGGGATGTTATGCAGTCATTAAAAATGATTATGTATATTATATAACAGCATGTAAAATGTTTACGATGTGACATTAAGTTAACAAATCAGATCACCCTCTATTGCAGCCGTGTTAAATGTTATGTGTCTGCATCTATATACATGTGGACAAAGAATATAAGGGAAAAAGAATCAGACATAAAAATAGTTTTATTAAAATAAGGAATGTTTAAAATGTCTTATCATGCTGGTCTCACACTGCTTTATAAGGAGTTTATTTGGTTGAAAATAAATAGCTCGGAAACTGTGCTAGGATTTCTCTGGGATAGATGGGGTTCTCACTTGATCAAGAGTGTTGCGGTGAACAGATTGGATTTTCCTCCCCACAACCATCAAGCCACCTGGAAGCTCATTTTTATTGCATCCTGCATCGTCCTCAGCTAATTTCATAGACGGTCTAAATACCCCAAGGGTAGGTTCTCTCTCTCTTCTTCCTCATTAAACTCTGACATGGAGAACTCAAGAAATATTTGTTTTCAAAACCATTCAATAAATGAATGACTCTACTTCGTAATGTTTTCTTGAATTCTCTTCCTTCACTACCATCTCACTACCTCTCCTGCCTTCTTCAGTGATTTGCAACGTCTTCTTTTAACAAGTTTGCCAAGTGGTCCCACTGTAACTATCTCAAGACTCTCCGGACAGAAGGGTTGCAGTTTCTTAAACGTGTGCTGTTTCCGTTCATGCCAGTCCTTCATTGGCTATTTTTTCCCGCCTTTTTCATCCTTAACTATGCAGTAAATTCCTGCTCATCTATCCAGACTCAGCTCAAGAACTGCCCCCCTAAGAAGTTGTTCAGGACTCATATTCATAGGTTTTCTCATACTTTATTACAGTTGATTTTTAACTAGGGAGTGATTTTGCTCCCAATCACCCCAGGGATATTATTAGACAATGCCTAGAGCTATTTTTTGGACTGGTGGGGTAGGGTGGAGTGTTAGGAGACCTCTAGTTAGGAGAAGCCTGGGTGCTATCAAACACCCTACAATGCACAAAACAGCCCCCTACAACAAAAAATTATCCAGCTCAAAATATCAGCACTGCCAAGGCTGAGAAAACCCCCTTTCACTTAACTGTCCTGTTAAATTGTGATCTCCTTGTAGCCATGACTCTGTCTCTTTAACTTCAGATTTCCAGGCTCTTGCAAAGAGCCTGCCTGACAAAAAATAACTCAATAATAACTCTTGGTAGGAAAATGGGTGAAGGGATTAAGAAATCAATGAAAATACTACATTAAAATACTTTTAAAATGCAAAAATATTTCCATGTTCTTTCTGTACCTTTTTATATTATTAAATGGTATATAATGACTTCCACCAGGAGTCACATTGTTACACTGTAAAATTCACCTCTGATTATATATTTTTTTCCTGGTGGACCTTTGGAACTTTGTGCTACAAGTTTAAGCAAATGTTCTTTTACAAATGAAATAACCTCTTACACTGTGCAGAACCTAAACGCCAGTGCTTCATAGAAGATTATTCCATCGCTTTGGATAAACACAGTGGATTGAGGAAAAACGTGCAAATTAATCATATGCAGAGAGCTCATTTACAATGTGTGAGTTCCATGGGGGCGATTTCAATGTTTCAAGATTTAAGAAACACAGTGTGTGTTTATGCCCTGAATACACTGAAAATAGGTGACAACCTTAGCATAACCCAACTACCTAATTACTCAAACAGCAAAAGACAGGAGGCAGGCATTGCTGATGTCATAGTGTCAAGTAGGAGGGAGAGTAATATTAACTAACGAAGTAAGTTGACAGCTTTAGGCTACACACAATTCGCACAGCTACTTTTCCAGAGCAGAAACCAGAAGGAATGACTCTCCAGCCTCTTGAGGCTGATAACTAGGTTTCCTCGGTCATAACATTCACCGTCACTAATGTAGACTTTTGCAAGTATTCAAACTCCATCTCGACTTCCATATTCTTCATTTTTTTCTTTTATTCTTTTATGACAGAGTCACCCTCCCCACCTTCTCTTTGCTCTGTACTCCATGACATTTTCCCCAAACTCAATCTTCGTTCAAATTTCCTGAAAGGTCAGCTTCCCGGAGCAGATCACTCCTTGCTTTCCCTGCTGAAAGATTCCTTCCAGAACCAGCCTTCCCCAACCCAGCCTGTATCTCCTCTCCAGCGACTGACCTCTTTATTGATTCTTCAAATTAATTTTTTTTTAAATCAGTGTTTCAGTCCTGTCTTTCCCATCACACCAAGAGGCTTAATATTCATGCTACAAAAGCAAGTGGAACATGAATGCTTGATTAAAACCAAGGTAATCCCATCATCCAATTCAGATTTAATACTCCACACCTTTTAATGATGGAGGACTGTTGATTTCTCAAGTGGTAAACCAGGGAGGGTGCTGGGGGGGGATCATTTTAGAATATACTGTAACTGTTTCTTCACTTGAAAATGACTCTTATCTGTCTCTCCTGTATAAATGCTCTCTGGCTTAGCTGTTTCCAAAATATCTGGAGAGGGAAGTTGTTCTAGAACACCTTAGGTCTGAATTCCATGTCTGCAAATTGTGAAGTGGGGGGACTATGATTATTATGAAACTATTTCATCTGTCTGAACCCCAGTCTCCTCCAAATTAAGTTGAGGTATCATTGGCCATAGGAATAATACTATCTACTTTATATGATTTTATTTGTGAAAAGTAAATGAAAGGATGTTTATAAGAGGCTCATGTTCTGTCTGGCCAATAGTTAGTATTGACTGAATGTAACAAGAGGAAACAATAAACTCCCCTTTATAATAAATTAATCCCAGGGACGTGTTTTTAATGACAATCTATCTGACTACAGGGGAAGGTCCATTATTCATGTTTCTTCTGGTTCAATTGTGAGAGGAGAAAAAAGCAGAGGATTGGTTTTTAAGTTGCACAGAGGGGCCAGCAATGCCATGAACCTTGGAAGTTTGGAATAGGAAAAGTTCAAAACCACTTATTTAACAGACTCGGCTTGGCAGAGCTAAGGGGGGAATTCCACGCATGCTCAGCGCTGCTTCTCCAAAATTTGGATTTATCTAATTGTCCGTCCCTGGGAGAACTGTACCAAAACATATAAGAACTAACCAGCAACCTGAGACAGGCATTGCCAGCCCCTTTTGTCAGCATCTTCTTCACTAACAGAAGGGAATACAGTTCTGTTATCTCCCCAGAGCTCAGAGCACTACTACAAGGTCAAGTCAGCTCCCAGCTTCCCAAATTCTTATTTCTTAACCGTCAACACGGTTTCTTGCAGTGTTTCCTGGGCAGAGCAGATCATACCATGGACATATTCGATTCCTCAGTCTGACTCACCTTTTTGAGCTTCACCACGCCCTCCTGTGTTTCATAGTCCGTTGTGATTTCAAACAATTCCATACCATCTCCATCCACAATATTGTAGGTGACTAAGCCATTTTCTCCGATGTCTGGGTCTTTAGCCTTCACTCTTCCTACTTCCTCCCCAGGGACAGCTGCTTCTGACACAGACATCTGGTATACGCCTAGAAGAAGAAGACATCTATTTTTATTTTCCCTTTTATTTGGCAGTTGTAAAGACTACAGATTTCATTGAATCCCCATAAATTTCTCCAAGGGTTTGAAATTGAATTTTCTACTGATGGAAAACATGAAAGAGGTGAATGGATGGGAGGAAGATCCCACATGGCCTGCTTGTCAAAAGAATGTGCTCCACAAAGAGTAATATCGGGGGTCCAGGGTGAAATGGTGGGGTCACCTGCCATGTGGGAGGGAGGAGAACAATGCTCTGTAACATTTCCCAGCAGGAAATGATGGAAACTACATGTGTCATACATTCAAGGAGCTGAGACTTCTTTTCATATCTTCAGGACTGTCTATGAGTTAATTCCAGGGCTCCCTACGTGCCCGGGGGCGGGGGGGAGGGCGATGCTTCTCTGTTTAAAAGCCATCAACAGCTTCATCTTCACGTTAAAATCAGACATAACTCTGTCTTTCAAGGCCATGCCCTGTCTAGTTAGATGCTCCTTTCTTTCTTCACTTCCTTCACCATGAGGTCAAGCACTACCTTGTCCGGGAAGCTTTCCCACGGGGCGGCCCTTCCATATGGATTGATTTAATATTTAGTGGGAGCCTAATACTGTGCATGCCAGGCACTCCCCTACCCCCAGGAAACCCTTTTGTTGAATTGTTTTGTTTACTACTAAACAAAAGGGTCAAGATTCCTCCCTTAACGAAGCACAGTAAAGAGAAAAAATAAAAACAAATGTATCCACACTCTGATGTCATTGCTAAGAAGAATTAAAATAAAGTAGGGGAAGGGGTAGAGGGTCATAAGAGAACTTGTGTGTGGTTGTGTGTGTAAGCGCATGATTGTGTGTGAGTGTGACAGTGTATATGTAAATGTGTGTGTGAGTGTGAGTGGCTGTGAGTGTGTGTGCATGACTATGTTGTGCAAGAGCGTGTGTGTATGAATGTGAGCTGCGTGTGTGTTTGTGTGGCTTTGTGTATGTATACGAGCGAACGTGTATGCTTGTATTAAACATGTGTGGGTGAGAAGGAGAAACTGATTTGGAATAATGCGATAAGAAGGAGAACACATTCTTTAGAAGAAGGATTCTAAAGGGACCAAACAAGAAAACTGTGTGAATATCTGCAGGAATAAATTACAGACCATGGAAACAGCAAATGGTAAAAAATAAAACCCCTGAGGTGGGAACATCCTGAATACATACCGAATAGCAAGAGGACAAATGTGGCTGGAACCTTCCAGAAAGAGATAAGGGCACGTAGGTAGGTTGAGGTGCGAGTGTGTAAAAAGGGGCATTGCAGGAACCGGAAAAGACTTTGAGTTTTGTTTAAACTTAGGGAAGCCACTGGAAGCTTTTCAATAGGGAAGTGAGATTTGACATTATCCTATTTGTTTTTCATATTTGAAAAATAGACTGCGTGAGACAAAATATAGAGAAGCAGGGGTTGGAAACCTTGCTGCTATCACTTCCAAGCTAAGTGGTCTTGGGCAAGTTACTTCCCCTCCTTACGCTTTAATTTCCCCTTGCACAGATTTTATCAGTTCCAGTACTCTGTCCATATGCATCTATGTTATTTGGCTTTGGAACTTTCGATGGGACCTATATTCCATTTAATCTCACCGTGCCTTCCATATTAAAGGGCAAAAGGGCAGCAGGAGTCTCTCTCTGTAAGTAATTACCAATTTCTACGAAGGTCTGAAAAACCTGTCCTTAGCCGATTTCCCATAAATCTCATTCAGGTTCACGGCTGTGAAGCTGGTAAAACTGGTACAGTAACAACGTAACTTGACTATGGGCTTGTCCGTGACCAAGGGCACTGATGGCTGCCTGCTAATAATTTTGCTTGACCTTTTTCTTCCAGCGCACCAGGCAATCTTACAGTGTGGATAATGGAGCATGCAGCTTCTAGGAGGTTATCTGAGCCTTAAGCTTATTGAGGATGCTGAACTCGTGTCAGACCAGGCAAAGCAGTCTTTCCTTTGTGTTGACTGTTGTCTTTGGGTTCCTTTATGTAACCATGGTGTCTTCCTGGGGACGTATTTAGTTGTATTCCTTGTTCTCTCATTCGCAGAAAGCAATATATCTCTGGTAATAAACTCACAGGCTCTAATGAAAAAAGATACTTGCATGGAGAACCTTCCTTATACTAGCACAACACCAGGTTCCTCATGATCATACTGTACCTTTGTACACACCTGTGCATGCATAAACAGATCTGTGTTCAAATTATGACTGTGCCACATTCCCTGGGGAACTCACTGCGCTTTTCATGGAAGCCAGTTTTATCTGTAAAACGTAGGCTCTTGTACAGATTTACAATAGGAGTGACTATTCATTAGATGATGGTAGTTGTTGTAATGATGATTACTAATAACAACCTTTCAAAATCATTTTTCTTTTAATTCCCTCAGCAATTCGATAAATTTTGTAGAACAGCCACAATCCCCTAGAAGACAATGGCTAGCATTTGTTGACAACTTATGCCACTAGCTCGTCTAGTCCTATCAGCAATCTTATAATTAGGTATCGTGGAAGATTGCAGTTTTCAAAAATGGCCAAAACAATATCTCCCATCCCATGTGCGTTTCCTCTAATATGACAGTCCTTCCATTGAAAGGTGGAGTCTACATGAACTACACTCCAGTTTGGGTGTAGCCTTATGACTGTAGTGGAAATGATCCGATGTGACTTCTGAAGCTAGTTCACAAAGGGCAATGCAGTTTCTGTCTGGAGTCCTTGGAGGTCACACTTTCAGAACCCAGCCATGGAGAGGCCCACACTGGGGAGGAGCTGGTAGTCAACACCAACTCAGCAGCCATGTGAGTAAACCATCCTGGGAGTGGATCTTCCAGCCCCAGGGGAGCTGTCCCCAGATGACACCGTGGGGAACAGAGACAAGCTGTCTCCTCCAGGCGTTGCCCAAAGTGCAGGCTCATGACACAAATACACAATTATTTTTGTTTTAAACCACTAAGGTTGCCGGCAGTTTGTTACGGAGCAATTGATAACGGATTCAGGTACTGTTCTGTCTGGGTTAGAAATGAGCATGCTGAGCTAGAGTAAGGTTAATTAATTACTAGATACTATCACTAGTACTTGGTGAAACATCTAGCAAAACAGATTTTCTGTTTCCAGGGTCATAAAACTTTTTATGTCTTCTTTTTCTCCCATTACCTCCACTTCACCTACTTTTTTGTTGTTGTTGTTGTTGTCTTCTTTTTGTTTTTTGAAAGAATGATAAAAATGATAATTTTATGAATTTTTCTTTCTGGAAGCTGAGTAAAGCAGGAATGGGTTAGAGAAGAGAGAGAGAGCTATCTGTGGCACCACTGAACAGTGAAAGCCAAGCCCACCTACTTACTCTGCGGAAACTTTGGTGGGTTGTCATTGACGTCAGTCAGTGTGATAGTCACTTTGGTTGTCCCTGAGAGTCCGCCCATGTGTCCCCCCATGTCCTTGGCCTGGATCACCACGTGGTACTCCTCCTTGGCCTCCCTGTCCATGTTGGGCAGGGCTGTTCTGATGATACCTGCACAGGTGAGCAGAAAACAACACAGATATTCATTTACATGTTGTTATCATGTGATAACAACAAAAATGCTCTAGGCACTGGGGAAACAAAGCTGAATTAAAAAGCCCATGCCCTCAAGAACAGTCATTTCAACACGATAATTATAACCAAAGGAAGCCATTATTATCATATCATTTCAAGCAAATAAAAAAATACTATATAGCATTAATTTTTATTTGTTTCATGTGTTTCACTATACTGCAAGTAATAACCTCATTTTTCTCAGGTATAAAGATTGGAATATCGGAGTGGCCATTGCATGGCTACCCATGAGTAAACCCAGCAGAAACCTTCGTTAAGTCTATTCCCATGTGCAATTCATAGAAACATTTCTATAGTCCATATTAAGTTTAAAGTAGGAGGTATCTATTTCATGCAACCCATTGAAGTGTTAATATTAATTTTTGAAAGAGTAAACCAAATGGGTTAACAATGTCCATGACACATACACAAGCACTTAACTGCCCATGACCACCTACCACTGAAAACAAAGATAAATTAATGACTGGATTCTACAAGGTCCCTGGATCCTGGCATGTGATTTGTAGGCTCACTTAAATCTTTAGTGAACATTTGGAAGCTTTGTCTCTCTGTGGATATGGTAATATTTATAGGAGAAATATAAACAGAGCACTGTGGAAGCTTTAGTCTTGATCACTATCTTCATCCACAGTATGTGTGTGTGTCTGAGCAATACTCTCGAACTCATTTTCCTTATCTGTTCAATAATTTGGTAGGTTCAAATTCTGGTTGAAAGTCAAATTTGGTATAAAATCAGTGACACATTCTGGTTTTGGTTTTGGTCATTATATTAATATTTATACACTGTTTTGGTTTGCCCATTATTTTCTCTAAGGCATTTGCAGAACTGCTTTCATAGATGCCAATGTGCATCGGGGAGCCATCAGCACAGCAGAGGAGACAGGGGATGTGCTGCCTCCTGAACGTACTAGAACATTAACACTCACCCCTGACATCCCACCTGCACAGTGAGCATCAGAACATGCTTTGAGAGCTGCCAGTTTTTATACCAGGACCTAAGTTCTACGGTCTCTTAATTTGATCCACAGTCCAAGAACCTTCTGACATTAAAGTTGCATTTTAAGATTGTACCTGTTATTGTGACATTGCACAATAATAAATGTATCATCGAATGCTAACTATAGGGCAGGCACATGCCTAGTGTCTAATCCTCACACTAACTGGAACATGGCCCTCTTTACTCCTTTTTGTATTTGAGAAAACTGGGAATCAAAGGAGTTTAGTGAGCAGGCTTGGACTCCTTATTCACAATGTGTCACAAATCACAAGGACATTCCATCATACCTGTCTGTGCTTCCACTGAGAAGTAGGGTTGTCCTTCGAGGATACTGTACACCAACTTGGCACTATTGCCATAGGTGGGGTCATCGGCATCAGAAGCTGTCACTTGGATTACTGACGTTCCTTAAAAGTGGAATAAATTAATTAGCCACATCCTCTCAGCTTTTCAAATTATATTCTTGTTTACAAAGTGTCATTTTAAAATTAAGCCCTGAAGAAGTCCCCACAATTATTCAACATGCTCTCACTTCCCCGGAGTTGAGATGCAAAACAATCTTCATTCTTCCTTTCTTCCCTCCTTCCTTCCTTCCTTTTTTTCTTTTTAATTCCCATACTTTAAAAATAGACTTTCTATATTCATAGTACATCCGCCTATGCTTGGAGGTTAAAATAATAATGTGAACATTATTGCAAAAACATTTTAAAATCCAGGTAATTGAAATGTTCAGTATATTAAATAATTAAATAAAAATCTTCCCAAAGAGTATAATAAATAATAATTAATGATAAATTGCTTTTCATGAAAGGACAGAGTGCAATCTTCCATCTGTAACACAGCAATAAATACATCATTTTATTGTTGCTTTGCATGTAATAAAATTGCTGCTAATACTACATTTTAATTAATTTATGGCTATAAATATTGTGCAGAATGTGGTTCCCTACTGGCATGAAAATTGCATCTTCCCACCTCGAACGGGTCTGATAGCCAAAGAACAGAAACCACCAGTAGACATCTGGTGGGTCAGAATGAAGGGCAACCAGGGAATTGAATAAAGATGGGGTTTTGTTTTTCCTAAAAACAACCACCTCTGTTCCTGGCTGGTCACAAGTGACAAGTATCTGGAGCATGGTGTGTTGGGCTTCAGAGAGGGGAGTGAGGAGGTGGAAGAAGAAAACCAGCAATTATGAAATGTCTCAGTGCCAGGTATGGTGTGGGCACATTCCATGTATCCTGCCTGCATCCTTCTACTGGGTATTTTTTATAAATACATCCACCGTACTTGTGAGAAATCAAGTGTGAGAGGTATGGAGTTTTGCAAATGTGTTTCACAAAGTTGGTTATTGGCGGAGTCAGGAGCCTAACCCTGATCCAGCAAGCCACAAAACTCAAGTTCTTTCTGTGACATTTTCAGCGGAGGGGAAGGTTCTAGGTGGGAGCAAGGGAGCCAGTTCACACAGCCTCTGGTCACTTCTTAATTTACAGCACTGTCAATGGTTTCTGTGCGGTGTAAAAGTAAATCTCACTTTTTTCTAGTTACTCTTCTGTAACTCATTATTTCATAGAAATAGTCTTATTTGAGCTTTTCCCATGGGTCAGGTGCTATTCTATAAGGAGACTATCACTGTGGCAAAGCAAGGGAAATTATTCAATTTTTATGCTTAATTTACTGATAGAAGTCTGCTAAGTGCTTTTCAACTCTTTGTATTTTACATCTATTTGATTTAACCCTCACCATAGGTTTAAATAAGGATAATCATATATTATCCTTATTTTTATAGATGAAAAAATGAAAACTCAGAAAGGAGTCAGAAGGTTTGGGTTTCCATGCTGATCAGGAGAGCAGCCAGGACTCTCACGGTACTATTGTCTGACAGCAAAGATGATACTCTTACATGCTGTAACAGGAGGTCTGGGTGTTATTCCTAAACATCCATGAGCCCCCAAAGATGAAGGCAATGAAAATTCCCCTGGATTATTCTTTCTGATGACTTGTCTTTCCACCCCATTCCCCGCCCCACCCCAATTCCTGACACTGCTGTCTCTTATATGTGGATTTATTTGATGTCTGTTGCTTCTCATCAGAATCCACACGTGAGTACGGAGACACTGAATGACTGGGCAGGGAAAAGGGAAGAGATGATGGCGGGAAATGCCTCCGCCTGGCTCTCATAAAGTATGAACTTGACTTTAGCTGGAAGAGGAGCAGTACGCTGTTCTCCGGCATCAAAGGCTCTATACTAGCACATCAGAAGGATCTTAGGCTTCTGGGGTCACATCTAACTTTCTTGAGTAGGTTGATTCCCAGACTTGGTGCTTGGTTTTCTCATCTGTAAAATAGATGGTCTGTCCCTGACGATCTTTAAATTCATCTGAGCTCTAAATCTCTTCTAATCTGACTCATTCCCTGATCAGAACAGTTCTGCTCACCGTCTGAAAGACACAACTTTCTTAATATGAGGAATGTTTCTCAAAAGACCACAACTGTTTGCATTCTATAAAGCCAAATGTAAGTTTTTGCCGGGAGAAGGTGGGTAGTTGAAGAAATCCTTCAGAAAATTATCCTTTAGCAATGCACGGTGTCTTCAAGCATGTTGAAAAGATCTACCTCCTTCTGAATTAATAGATGGTAACATAATGTTGTGGGTTAAGTGTGCATTCTGGGTCCACTTAATAGCTCAGATGACCCTGTGTAAATTAGTTAAATTGTTTCTGGCTTGGGTTTCCCATCTGTAAAATACGACAAATTGGAACTACCTCACTGCAAAGATTAATCATTGCAAAAATTAAATAAAATACTGCATGCAAGTCATTCATTATCATGATGCCTATATGCAAGAAATATTACCACTGTTATTACTTATTGAACACCAATATGCCCTAGTGATTGGATGAATTATCTCTAATCCTACAAGATCAGAAATTATTATTCCCATTTCACAGAGGAGAAAACCAAGGCTAAGAGATTAGATGTAACTGGCTCCAATTTACACAGCTGGCCAGGATTACCCAGATTGAATCATGTCCTTCCCATTCTTCCACTCATCCTCATATTTTATACACTTAGATTTAAAAACCTTAAGTCTATTTTAAATATTTGAACTTCAGCTGCACAAATTGATTTTTTTTTTTTTTAATTTCACCATAGAAGACACAGAATAAGTTCTATGTCCTGATTTGGGAATACGGGTATTAGCCTACCCACCACACAAAGGCCGGGCCTGGAAGACAGCAGGTCTCCCTCAGTGTACGCACCCACATTGGACCTCTCAGGCACGTTGGCGTGATAGGTCTCGTGCAGGAACTCCGGAGGGTTGTCATTAATGTCCTGGACCTTGACGATGAATTCCGACGGCGGCTCCAGTGGCCGATTGGTATCCCTGTCCACTGCCTGAGCCATTAGCGTGTACTGGGCTCTTTCCTCTCGATCCAATGTCTTGGTGGCATGAATGTTCCCTGATTTGTCATCAATCACAAAAATGGTTCCAGCTCCTTCACCTGAGAGAATGTATTTAATGTTCCCATCACCAGAGTCAATATCCGAATGAAGCTAGGGAAAGAGAAACGGAGATTTGTGATTCCACGAGGGATGCAGTGGGGACACAGAGACTCACTTATAAGCTGACTGCAATGACACGCTGCAGACACACACACACACACACACATCCCGAGAGGGAGATGTTTTCACCCACATTTTACAAAAAGGTCACATAACTTGGGAACAGTGAAGCCAGAGTTTTAAAATATTTTTAATATTTTTTTAATTGTAAGATGCATACTCTCCCTCCACCTCTCTTCATATATGTGCACACATGCAAAATATATACACATATACGTATCTGTTAATAGTCTGAAAGAAATGTATGCGTATTTTCTAAAAAATATAAACAAGGATTTATGCAATAAGGAAGTCTCTCTCTCAATTCTGACAGCCATTCCTTCATTTTCTCTGCTCAGACTATTGCTGTTACCATCTGCTTCTGAAGCCTCCAAGAGATTTTCTCTTCCACGATATGCAAGAATGTCTGTACAGATACATACATGTCTTAGTGTATTTTGACACAGTGAAGTGCCATAGTGCACACATCGTTCTTCACCTGGCCATTTTCCTATAACAATACATTCAGGTGGCCCTTCCACATTTGCACTTACAGATCTTCCTCATCCACTGTAAGGATGTTATCATTTCTTTTAGTAGGACACTTGGGCTGTTTCCAGGCTTTTTTTTTTTTTTTTTACCACAAATCATTCAATTGATCAGACCTTCCCAGAAGACCTGCTGTGCGGCACACAGGGTGTGAGGATGTGGGGGTGTGGTCTGTCTGGAAGAAGCGTCTCTTCCAACCATAAAGGACAGGGTGGGCGGGATGGGTGGATGGATGGATATGCACTTCCTTAGGCCCCAGAAAGAGCCTTTATTATCCTTGAGTTTTCCCCAGTTTGACAAAGCCTAGAGATACAATGATACTCCCCTAAATCCACACTTGTCAGGCCCAAGAAATCATCCAAGTCTCTTAACTACTAATCCTCTGCTTTGCTGCCCTGACTCTGCTCTGTGTTTCCTAACATGGAACTCCTAAAGACCACATCTGATTCTTCTGCAGCAATAAACTCCTCACCCTCCCTGTTGCTCAACCTCAGTTTCTGCAGGTGTCTTCTTAATCCGAGTTCCCTGGTCCTCATTACATTCTTTGTGGGAAAAGGTAAGCTTTCACCATCCTCTTAGACTCCAAGAGTAGCCAAGGGGAGAAAAAGCCATT
The DNA here is from genome assembly GCA_008086735.1 of Cheirogaleus medius. Taxonomy (NCBI): domain Eukaryota; kingdom Metazoa; phylum Chordata; class Mammalia; order Primates; family Cheirogaleidae; genus Cheirogaleus; species Cheirogaleus medius. Next base: position 7,045,789 of record VBSM01000949.1, read on the forward strand.
GGTCCTACCCACTACATAAGAAAGCACACTGCAAACTAAAAAGCTGTATTCAAATGGCATTTAAAATAATAGCAACAATAATTATTATTAATGCTATTTAATATCAATAACATTAGCACTCTTATTTATTACTAATGCCATTTTAATAATATTACTATTTTAATTTTAATTATACTATGAGAGTAAGGCCTAGGGAGTTTACCCAGAGTCACAAAGCAAGACTGAAGGCAGTGCTTTTTAAAATTTTATGGTGTTTCAATTTCCCAAAAGACATCTAATTGATTTGCAGTGATTCAATGAAACACCAGATATTTCAGCTCAGGGGATACCTGTAGCTACAAATCACAAAGACTATTTGTTTTTGGTCCACAGTGTTTTCTGGTGGGTTGGGGGGAAGCAAACCTTCCTTCAGGATTTGTTATCCATGACAAGCTACGTTTTGCCCTGAAATTACAGCTAACACATATCTTATGAATAAGGAAGTTTTTGAGTGAAGTATGAAGCTATTCGACAGTCTACAATGGATGAACAGAATTGCACCAATCTTCATACAAATTTCCTCAAAGAAGGCAAGGTCCCTTGCCCCCATCCCCATCCCCAGGGAGGCCTGTGTGTGTTTGTCTGTTTTCCCAGCTTCCATACCTGGCAAAAGTTAGCAGCTCAGACTTGTGACTTAGGATAAATAAATAAATGAATAAAATGCTTAATTTAATGGGAATGCCCAGACATTGAAAGTTTCTGGTGACCTTCATAGATTACATGTTAATTTGGCAAGTTTCTCGGAAATTGATCTATTTCATCTTCAGCTAAATAACTGAAAATTTAACAAAACGTATTCCTCATTATTTTTTCTACTTGGCTTTCGGGCTTGAAAGTTGGATATAAATTCCCTTTTTTTCTCTCTAACAAAGATGATCTACACAACAGACAAGGATATTTATTAGGTTCCACATACATTAAAAAAAAAAAACAATTTCGGAAATGATTCAGTGCTATCAAGGGATCGAGTTGCTACGGCATACTCAGCCAATTCCTAACTGCAGACTGATGGCTTCCTTCTCTGCATAGAACAGCATGACACAGACTCTGTTTCCTAAAAGAAATCTGAAAGTCCATGGTTTGCCAAATTTCACTGTTTTAGGGCATGTTAAAGCACTCAACTTTAAATGTCACACAATCAGAAGTTGTTAGGGAACAAGCCATCTACTCTATTCCCCTATTTGTGGGGAACTGTCTCAGTATATTTTTAAAGGGAGAGCCACAGGATCCAGCCACTTTATTCCTTTTTTTCTCCCACCCAACCTGACATCAGACTCATTCTCATTTACCTAGCTTTTGAAGATCGCATGCTGTGAATGATGCTAGATTTTTCCTTTTTTCCTTCTTTTTTTTCCCATGTTCCTTTCTAGGCATAGCCATTGCATGCTCCACAGAGATGCTGAAATGGTCCCCCAGTCCTGTCTCTTCTGCAACCCCCCTATGAAACACACATGTTGCTCCCCATTGAGAAGGTACCCTTGGTAGAAAGTTCTATTTTCCCAGAATGAGACATGCCCAGCTCTCTGTATCCTTCAGGCTCCACAGCCCCTGCCATGGCTGGAGTCTCTTCTTCCTCTCTAGGCACACAACATCTCCTCTACTTAGGGGATTCCACATGCCAATTATTTCCCTGTGTTTCCATTTCCCATGTCAACTTTCCTATCTACCTATTTTATGTATAAATGAATGAAATTATTTTGGTACATCTTTCAAGAAGCTCTCCCAGCCCTGAACAATATTATTGAGACTCTACCATGAACCTCCTCCACGTATGTCAATTATATAAATACAGAGTGCTGTTAAAGAACAACTGTGATAACTTAGTTGGAACACCTGGGTCTCAGAAATAAACACCCTTCAAGTCTACTCTTGCTTCTTTTCTCTTTCATTGGATAATTCTTGCTGATCTTTCAGGTTACAAGTTATTTTCATGTTCTCCATAAAACCTTCCTTGGACATCCCTCCCAAGTGTTAACATGTAAATTCATAATCATTTATATTGAATTTCTTCACTATCTTACTTCTCATTTTAGGTTTTTTTTTTTTTTTTTTTTTTGATTGCTTAGTTAAGTTTCTCTTTTTCACTAGACTCTGAACTCTCTGAGGTCAGGAACAATTTTACCCGAGTTTACATTTCCTAGTACTGCACCTGCATATAGTAGGGTTTCAGTTGTTATGCATCTGAGCACCTATCTCCTTTGGTTTTCATTTCACTATCATCTGAAAAATAGCTTCATCTTTTACTACAAATGATAGCAGGCGGTCAGTTTTTCAAAAATATGTTGGCCTCCCTTTCTACACTTGCACGTTTCTGGAGGGTACACACAGAGAACGCAGAACCTGGAACCTAAAAGCCATTGCCCATCCCTAAGGCAATGGGGCTAGAAAAGCACCCATCCTTATGATAGGCATTTGCTCATCTCTTCTAAGCCAGGCTTAGCACTAGCACCAGGGGACACAAGGTTGACACTGTCCCTGACGCAAAGTAACTTGGGGTCTAGTGAGGGAGACTGATGAATAAATGGATACATACAATACAAAAAGGAAAGATGGAATAAAAAGAGTCCAGGGGGTTATAAGAACGCAAAGGAGAGGCATCGAAGTTGGGGTTAGGGTGTGGTCAGGGAAACACCTCTAGCTGGAGAATAGCTAAATAAATTATGGCTATGTCCATTCAATATGCGATTAAGCAGCCATTAAAAGTGGAGTTTTTATGTTATAGCATTAAGTGGAATATAGAAGAAACATTCTCAACATGGGTAAGTCTATGAATTGGAAAAAAAAGTTTGGAAGGATGTATATACAATGATTTGGGTTTTTACTGGATGGTCAGATCATTAGCGTTTTCTCGCTTAAATTGGTTTTGTGGGGGTGGTCCATACACTACTATTCCAGTGGGAGGGACAGAGAACTCAGTTCCGAATGGAAGCAGCCTTACCCTGCCCACGAGCACGGGGTCAGGCCCGGTGTACTCTTCGATCACGAAGAACTGGTTCCAGACCCAGCCCCGCTTGGAGCGCTGCAGCACCTGCCCCTCCTTGCCCTTCTCGTGGTGCCCGTGGAAGGAGGGCCGCAGGTGGCCCCGCCGCTCCGTGGCGAAGGCCTGGCTGTGGCACAGCATGCCCAGGCACACCAGGGCGGCTTGTAAACAGTAGTTCTCCTTCATTTTTGGTTACGTGGTAGGCACAGGAGAATGTCACCCCTTCGGCTGTCACCCCTTCCACCAACCCTGTGGTGGTCTTCCCGAGGGCTGCCTCCCAGACGCGTCACGCGGACCTGTCCTCGAATGGAATGTCTCTGGTCGCTGAGCTCATCACGTCAGAGCCGCTCACTTCCCCAGTCGGCTTCTGCAAGCAGAGAGAGAGGTTAGGTTAGCTGTGAGCTCCGTCTCCACCTCATGTCCCTTCTGTTCAGCAAAGCTTTGGGTCTGAGTGTCAGCTTTGCCACCTGGCACCTAGGGACTTTGGGGACACGAACTGACGTCTTTGAGCTCAGTTTGCTCATTGGCAAAACGGGGTAAGAGACATACCCAAGCTTGTCATGGGGATTAAGAGAGTAATGCATGTAAGTCTCTTAGCACAATGCCTGGTAGGTAGGAAGCACTCTATATTTATCTGTTATTATAATTGATCAAAACTGTGTTTGGATACATTGTGTAATAGAAAAACTTAGGTCTTTATGAGAGGTCAGAAGAAAAACATATAAGCCACACTGGGGATGACAGAGGGCAGGGCAGTTCAGAGAGAAGACAGATGTCTTGGCTCCATCCTGAAGCAAGGTTGCTGTAATAAGAAGGGAGAGTTTCAGATTCCACACATAAGGAAGCACATGTCCCAAAGCCCAGAGATGGTCAAAAGCACAGCATGCCCCAAGACCTCTGCATGACCGTAATGAAGGAAGGAGGAAGGCAGGCCATGGATCCTGCTGGAGGAGGGAGACCCAGGCGGATCCCAGGAAACTACTGATGGCCACTGAAACATTTATAGGAGAAATAACAGGTCAAGTTCTCATGGGTGACTCAGTTAAGGCCACCTCATCAATTCAAAGAGAAAGATTTGCTGTTGTCTGCTCAGAGATCCACCCAAGAAGCCGAAGATCCTACTTTAGCCTGGCACTGTCATGAAGGATGCTTTACGAGCACTATCTAACCAGGAGAAGCAAAATAAAATGCAAAAGCCTGCCCTACCAACTGGCCCAAAGGTCTTATTTCCAGCACCCATCCGTGACTCAGCTACTCCACAAGTATAAGCATGAGCTACTACCACCTCCTGCCTTTCTCCACTCCGTACAAGTTTCTGATGTACAGGCACCCTGTCCTCTCTCCAGCTCTCTGGTTCTTGTCTCCAGTCCTTAACTCCTGCCTCAGGTTCTACTTTTCTTCATTGGACTTAGTCTTTCTGGCACTGTGGACTTCATTCTTCCCAAAGGAACTTCCCTGGCTTGCTCTCCTCACTTTGAACCCACATTGTTTTCTAGAGAACCCTCTGGACTGCCATCCAGACCCCAGCTGGAGTCGTGCCTCCCAGAACCAGATGACCTCATCATCCCCCATCACCAATGTGATGGGATTTCAGAAAGTTGTTGTGCTGGAAGATGGCACATCCATATAGAGGATGGCATTTTGTTTCAGCACCAGGGACAAAATGAACTTAGAAAGTTTACTGAGCATTGTAGGCCTAACTGTCATCACCTAATACATTGCTACTGGTTTGTATAAAATGGTGCAGAGAAGAGGGGAGCAGCAAGGAGGGGATATAAATCTTGGCATTGTGGAAGGTACCTGGACTTGGAGATCAGATAGACCTGGATCAGAATACCCCTCCCATATCTTAAAATCTGGGTGGCCTTGGGCATCTCAGTCAGACACTCTGAGCCTCCGTGGTCTCATGTGAACAATGAAGATGACCACAGCTGTTGCACCCATACAGGGCTGAACACAGAGTGGGAAGTGCCTGTGCACTGGGTTTCTTCCTCTATCCCAGAGCTCCCACAAGCTACGCCTACAGGTCTCAAGCAGCAAAAGAAGGTGCTCTTGCCTTTCCAATGGAAATGCCTAGAAAAGGGTGATGAGGTGCTTTCTCCAAAAGAGGAATTGAGGAACTAGAATTACTTGTGATACCATAGCCATCTGGCCGTAGCAGTCTGAAAAATAAAATAATTGGTGGAATTTTAATTTGTTGGTACAGATCTCTTCCTTTCTAATGGGCTTTGACTGTGCCAATCAAAGCCTTTCTGTTTCCTTTGTAATATGGCAAAATGGTATCTGGGGAGGCCACAGATGTGCAGTTAATTCCTGGTGTCCGCTGCTGTCCTCAATAAAACTTTGTGATGGTATTATGTTAGTGTCTTTTCAAGGAATAGGCAGTTTAAACCTTTAGTACTGGTTGCAGACAGACACTTCGGGATATGTAAAAGGCTATGTGGAAGAGAGAGAAAAAGATTAAAAAGGCAGTGTCATCGTTTAACAGCTTCACCCTCAGACTGGGGCACTTTAATAATACATCAAATGCTGCTTCTAGCAAGTGAAACTGACTATGTGGAAAGAGCACAGAGAGGGCCCCAGGAGGGGTTAGATCCCACAGTGAGGCGATATGAAGCAATCGGAAGATTTCTGGGCTACAGAATTGATCAAGAAATCTACCACTGACTTATCATGGGACCTCATCAGATCTCTTCTTGGAGGGTCTGTGTCACTGTCTATAAAACGAAGCCTTTGGGTAAAACTGTCTACAAGGGGCTTCTGGCCTATATTCATGGTTAGGTTTTGGTAAGGGATTAGGGGCATTGCTTCTGATTCACACACTGTCTCCTAACTAGACTGGAAACTGATTAATGGGAGTGATTATATCTTATTCATAATTATATGTCTGGCACCTGAGCTCAAAGCAGACCATTATAAAATTTGAATGTATGATTTGAACTACAACCTGCAAACTTGACACTCCCTCTACAGAAACTCAAGAGGAAGAAAGAGGAAGGAAAGAACATATGGTGTGGCAAGATCCCTGCCCATCTTGCACCATGCCAAGTATTAAGCCTTTACTCACACGGTGATAAATTATTCTTGCATATAAACTGTGAAGTGTATTTGAAAGAAAGAGTTTAATTAAAGTTGATATTTCTGCACCTCTTTCTTCTGGCTGCCATTTTGCCGTAAAGCACAATTATTTCTGACACTAGAAGTGTTGAAACTAGATGACAACTTTTTTTTCCTTTATAAAAAAATTGTCAAGCTTAATACTAATGAATTTAACAGTTTCCACATGATCAATAAACGGTAAGCTTCACTCTTTGTTATAAAGATGAAATTATTTATTTTCTTCTGTTAGAAAGAATAGCAAAACAAACTTGCCTTTAAGAGAAATGACTCATTATTTTTACAACCAATTATTTTAAACAGATGCTAACTTTACTTACAAAAAACAGACAAGCAAAGACAAATCTAAAAGAAACTATATTTTAACTCCATTCCACACCCCTGCTTTTTGACTTTCGGTTGTTTTTATCTTTTTATACTATCTCTCTCTTAAAGAGTTGTTGTAGTTATTATTTTTGATAAGTTTGCATTCACGTCTTCCTAATTAAGATATAAGTGGTTTATACACCACAATCACAGCAAGAGTATTGTGTTTTGTGTACTTATTGTTACCGGTGAATTTTACACCTTCAGATGATTTCTTGTTGTTCATTAATGCCCTTTTCTTTTCAGACTGAAGAACGCTGCTTTGCATTTCTTGTAGGAAAGATAGGGTATTGAAGAAATCCTTTGGTTTTATTTCTTCTTTATGTTTGAAGGTTATTTTCGCTGGATATAATATTCTAGGGTTAGGATTTTTTCCTTCAGCACTTTGAATATGTCATGCCATTCTCTCCTGGCCTGTAAGGTTTCTACTGAGAACTCTGCTGCCAAACTTATTGGATCTCCTTTGTATGTTATTACTTTTTTATTTCTTCTTGCTTCCCTTGGGACCTTTTCTTTATCTGTGACCCTTGGGAGATTGACTATGAAACACCTTAAAGTAGTCTTGTTTCGGTTAAATCTGCTTGGTGTTCTATGATATTCTTGTACCTGAACATCAATATCGTTTTCCAGGTTTAGAAAGTTCTCTGTTATTATTTCTTTGAATAAATTTTCTACCCTAATCTCTCTCTCTCTCTCTACCTCCTCTTGAAGGCCAACAATTCTTAGATTTGCCCTTTTGAGGCTATTTTTTAGATCTTGTAAGCATACTTCATTCTTTTTCATTAATTTTTTTTTCTGTTCTGACTGTGTATTTTCAAATAGCCTGTCTTCAAGATCACTAATTCTTTCTTCTGCTTAATCAATTCTGCTGTTGAGAGACTCTGATGCATTTTTTTAATTTGTCCATTGAATTCAGCTCCAGAATTTCTTCTTCTTTCTTTTCATTTTAAATTTCTTAGTTAAATTTCTCTGGTAGGCTTCTAAATTTCTTCTCTGTGTTGTCTGGAAGTTCACTGAGCTTCTTCAGAACAGCTATTTTGAATTTTTTTGTCAGAAAGTTCACATATCTCTGTCACTCCAGGATTGGCCACTGGTACCTTATTTAGTTCTTTTGGTAATGTCATGTTTTCTTGGATATTCTTGATGCTTGTGGATGTTCACTGATGTCTGGGCATTGATCAGTTAGGTATTTATTCTAATATTTGCAGTCTAGGTTTGTTTGAACTTGTCCTTCTTGTGAAGGCTTTCCAGATATTCAAAGGGAATTGAGTGTCATGACCTAAGTCTTTGGTCACTGCAATCTTATCAACACTGGGGTTGCCCCAAGCCCAGTAATGTTGTGACTTTTGCAGACTCCTGGTGGTACTGCCTTGGTGGACTTGTGTAAAATACAGGAGAATTCCCTGGATTATCATGCAAAGTCTCTCACTCTCTTCCCTCACTTTTCATGCTGGGTTGGAGGAGGAGTGATATGGGTACTCCCTTGTGGCCACTGCAGCTAGGACTATGCCAGGTCATACCTGAAGCCAGCCCAGTGTCACCCAAAGCCCATGGGGACTGTTGCCTAGCTACCTCTGATGTTTATTCAAAGCCACAGGGCTCTTTAGTAAGCAGATGGTGAATCCTGCCAGGATTGGGTCCTTCCCTTCAGGTCAGTATGTTCCCTTCTGGCCCAGGGTGGGTCCAGAAATGCCATCCAGGGACTAAGGCCTGGACTCAGGGGCTTCAGGAGTCTACTTGGTACTTTATTTTAATGTTGCTGAGCTGATACTCAAGTTGCAAAACGTCCTCTGAACTCTCCCCTTGTCCTTTCCCCAGGTGGAAGAAGACTCCCTGAGCCACACTGCCTGGAGTAGGGGAGGGGTGACACAGGCACTGCCTTGGCCACGACCACTGTTCCTCACTGGGTCACATGCACCCCAAGTCACTGGCTCCAAGCCAACACAGCCACAAGACTTGCCCAAGGACTGCAGTCTTTGTGGCCTGAGACCTTTACAAATTTATTCCAGGCCCCAAGCCCCTTTTCGTCAGCCAGTGGAGAGGTTGGCCAGAACTCAGACTTCTACTACGGAGGCAGAGGATTTCCTTCTGGCTGGGCTGGTCTAAATGCTCCCTCTGTGGGCTCCAGCAGATTCTGCCCTGTGCTGTGCTCTGCTGTACCAGGAGGGCCCTGAGTTCCAATGCAAAGCCCCACAATCACTTTACTCTTCCTCTCCCAGGGCACACAGATTCGCTCTGCACCCAGCCCTGCCAGAGGATGGGGAAGAGGTGGCGTAGGCAATGCAAGACTGTCTTTTCTGCCCTCTTCAGTGCCTCTTTCCTTGACACAATGTTAAAACCAGGTACTGTGATCATTCACCTGATTTTTGATTTTTCTGAAGGTGCTTTCTTGGATGGACAGCTGTTGAATTTGGCATTCTTGAGGAGGAATGATGGCTGGAGGAAGTTTCTATTCAGCTATCTTGCTCCATCCACCCTACTTTTAAATGCTTACATATATAATATATGAAGTTATTTTAATGATTAATCTTATGTAGGTATAAGATGCATTTTTTAACACAATATTTTTAACTTATTTGCTTTCAGAATAATTTTTTTTTTTTTAGTAAATGCTTTTTCTAGCTACTGTTCTAAAAACTCTACACGTCGTAACTCTTCTATTAATTTCTAAAACAACCTTATGAATAGGGACCATGAATATCCTTATTTTTAAAGATCATGAAATTGAGGCCCAGATAAATGAAGCAATTTGGGCAAGATTAGGTTTCTGGTAAATAGCGTTGTTGAGATATGAACCCATACCATCTGGCCCTAGAGCCTGTGTTCTTAACCAGTGAACAGTACCAACTCTTGCCACTTGTTTGTGTCTCAAGTTCATAACGAAATGATGTGGACACTGATAAAAATGATAACCTAGAAGCCACTTGAATGTGGGAAGTAAACTAACATTGGAATTCAGTGTATACTAACAATAGGGCTATGATGAAAATATTAATAACAGTTAACATTTCTCAGGTGTTATCTGCCAACATTCTTGGAAGTGCTTTCTGTGAGATGAGTCATCAAATCTTTACCATGACCCTACAAAGTAGTATTACTGTTATTCCCATTGTACAGGTTAAGTAGTTGCATGCACATGGAGATTAAGTAGCTTGCCCAAAGTTATAGAGCCAGCTAGTGGAGAAGCTGGGATTGAATCCTGAATGTTTAGTTCCAGAATCTGCTTCCCCATCTCCTACAATTCTGATACTGCTTCTCAAAGACACAGCTGCTGGTCAAATTTACACACATTTCTCCATATATACATAGTGGCCTTCCAATGATAATAATTTAAATTTTAGCAGTACTGGGAGTAGGGAGGATAGACTATAATAAAAAAATATTAACCAAACCAAGAAGAGAAATAAAAAGCATTTTATAGCAATGACCAAAGTGAAGATGAACAAGAAGTAACTATATCAGTCCATCAATAACCATCAATAGCATATAGTACGACCAGGTCCTTAAACAACACATTACACAAAAGTTAATCTTCACTTTATATTTTTAAACTCCTGTTTCAGAATGTCTAAATGTGTATGTTAAAAAAGATGTATTTAGAGAAATTTTTTTTAAAGAAATCCTTCTAGTATCTAGAGAGTTGATTGATATATTCAGTGGTAGAGCCTTTGCAGGAAACTCACATGAAAATTAATAGGAGGCCGCCCTCCTAAGAAGACCTTGACGTTGGTAATAATTAGGGAAATATATCAATGTTCTAATTGGTTTTAATAAAGACTCCCCAAGGCAGTTCTTGAACAATCCTTCCATTAAAGCACTTTTTAGGAGTATGCCAGGATGCCTAAGCATTGGGGTTCCACTAAAACATATAGGAGGGCTTTATTTTACGATGGGAGCATATTGCTTGGAGGGAAAAATAAATGTTGTTGAAAGTCACAGGAATAATAACATGACAGGAAAATGGATTTGCAAAGCCACCAGCTCTAAGGGGAAAGCTCACCCTTCTATCTTGAGAGCAGATAGCCTGTCATAAGCTACCGAGCCTTGAGCATAAAACTCTCTTGCTGTGCCTGCTTTTGTCTCCGAAAAAGAAAATGACATATACGGGTGTTTAAGTATATTTGGACTCCTGCGGGAAATTGTTATCGGGCAGAGAAAGAAAGACGAAAACGCTTAGCCGAAAGCAGGCGGATTTGGTTTTTCAGCTCTCTCCTCCCCACAGAGCTAGAAGGATCAGACAGGCTGACCTGTTCTTTTCATTTCCAGGTAGCTAATTTACAGTTGAAGACAGGTTATCATTACATTAAGAATACCACCAAGGCCCACACCAGAACTCAAAACCCCATCTGTATCTGCAAAGTTCCCTTGTTGGTAAGCTCAGGGGCTCTGGTCTCCCTTTTAACAAACACAGCTTTGTAACCAATGAGATTCTATTATGCAAATTAATTCAAGCATATTTTATTCCCCGTTCAGATCTCATCACTCTGCACTGAGCTGGTCTCTCGTTTCAAATCAAATCACAGGAATTATGCCATGTCGGTGGAAATCATAGAGAACGGGGGAGAGGAAGCATTAACAAGAATTATTGAATCACAGTTCTTCCCTGATTTCTACACTTGGAGCAAGGCATCTGCCTGGGGTAATCACTTCTTCTCAGGTGCAAAATACACAGTGGAGACTGCACAAGGGTTATTATATATGTTGCTTCCACTCTCCAACACCAAATTCAAATGTTAAAGTATGCAGCAAAGAAGGGCCCTTATCAAGGACCACAACCTTCTCTAAAGGTGAGTGGAAATTTCATTATTGCTCCAATGTAGGTCTGATTCTTTGTTTCTGGAGAAATCGAGAGGCACGGAAGTTCAGCTGTGGAAGTGCAGAAGTCATTTACCACCTGTGTGTTAGGCAAACCTGGATCCAAATCCTGGTTCCATCACTCATGGGCTACATAACATTTAAAAATAAATAAATAAATAAGTGGGTACTGTTCTTGGCAGGGCATTTGATTTTTTTAGTGCCAGGCACTATTCTCAGGGCTTGGTAAACACCATTGTATCACATTTTCACCACAACTGTATGTAAATATCACTCAGACTTTATGTAAGAGGAAACTGAGGCTCAGAGTCATTTAGTAACTCACCCAAGTACACCCTAAATCATTGTCAATACTGCAAGTCAAATTCAAGTTTACCTGACAGCAGAACCCTTCCTTGGCTTTGGACTATTTTACCTGGCTCCCAAACTCTGAGAATCCATGTTCATAATCTTCAGATTGCATGATCTACCTCCAAGGATCATCTCAGTTCCAAAATTATATTTGATATTGAAAATAATCTTTGTTAGATGTGAATTCCATTTATTTTTTTAAGTATATACAATCAGGCTTAATATTCTTATGGTCTTATGGCCACAGAGTATTTATAGGAATCCAACTCGAGGCCCCAGACTTTAAACTTGCAGTCATTCAGTGATTATCTATCTCTTTAAGTAATTAAATCATCTTCGAATGATAAGATGATTAAATAGAACGTGTACAATGAAGAACTTATTACTTGTGCTCTACTCAGTCCTTAAGACAGTCTTTTTCTCACTGTAATATTTTAAATGTTAATCATTAAGATGAATAAAATATATCAACACATACAGGAAATAACACTGTCAGCAGTGTCATCTCCGACTATGAATAAATGCTCTATATGAATGTGTAAAAAAGGGAGAGAGATTTTGTTTTCCATTTTTCTTTTGCATGAGCTAAATAAAATACCTGAGGGAAAATTAGAGCAAAGTGACAGTGATAAACAGATGCTTAATATAAAGTAATGTCATTTCTGGTATCAAAGGTCTATGCGTTAACCTCCCTTTTGTCTCAGAGCAGCAAATATGTATCAAGCTTTTCTTATTTGACTGTTCCGTCACTTGGCAATAACTTTTCACAGTGCCAGGCCTGGGTTGGACCCTGGGGATGTATGGGTGTCAGTGTACCTCCAATATGTAGACTGTCCTCAAACAATGGTGAGATTGTTGTCTAAGCAGATGAATGATGGTACGATGTGTTTGGCACAAACAGAACTATGTACAAGAGCACAGAGAAATCAGCAACCATAGCTCTGCAGATCAATTGTTCACCTATCAGTCCCGTCTCCAGATACTTGCTCACTCCAGCCTCCTCCAAGGAAACACCCAGATCCACAGCCTCCCATACCTGCAGCTTCCACTCCCGCTCCGAGCCATGGCTCATTAAACAACACCCAGTCCAATGACAACCAAACTGTAAACCAAACGTTGATTGTTTCAACCTGGCTTAAAATAATAAGGAGGATGAATCAGATTCTTTTGGGAACTTGAATGAAAGAAAACAAGAATCTTTGCAGTTAGTGGGGAAACTGAAACAGGAAGGTTATGAAGCACCTGAGAACTGCAGCAGCCACAAAGTGACATCTGATGGGCAATGTTTGGGTGAAATCAAGGCTTTGAGCAAGCCAGCTAGAAAGCAAAGAGAAACAAATATGGCTTCTGTCCTTGACCCATGTAAACGTCAGAAGGTATGGCCCATTCTCTAAAGATCTTGGTAATCAAGGGCTGCCCTCCAGCTACTGCCTCCATGGGACCAGCCCTACTGATCTGATGTTCTTGAATTTCTATGAGGTCTCCTGCAATGTCCTATCCACTGGATGACAATAAGCCTCCTACACATGACCTAACTTTAGTGGTTTCTTTTGTTATCAAAACAACACACCTAGTAAAAGCTATGATAGTCAAGAGGAAAACATTAAGTGTTTCTTATGGTCAAGGCTGAAATACTATAGCTGTGGAGTTCACTTGTTCAGATGTAGACAATGCCTCCTTCTCAGAATTTCCATGGAAGACTGAGGCAATAGAAAGAATCTCTAGACCAAAAGTCAAGATACTTACGTTCTACCCTTCCATAATAAGAACACTTAATAAAATAGGCATAGAAGGGGCATACCTAAAAATGATACAAGCCATATATGACAGACCCACAGCCAACATCATACTGAATGGGGAACAATTGAAAGCATTCCCACTTAGAACTGGAACCAGACAAGTGTGCCCACTATCTCCACTTCTATTCAACATAGTGCTGGAAGTCCTGGCTATAGCAGTCAGACATGAAAGTGGAATTAAAGGTATCCAAATGGGGGCAGAAGAGATCAAAATCTCACTCTTTGCTGATGATATGATATTATATTTAGAAAATCCCAAGGATTCATCCAAGACACTTCTGGAATTGATAAATGAATTTAGTAAAGTCTCAGGATACAAAATCAATACACAGAAATCAAAGGCATTCCTTTACGCCAATAACAGTCAAATTGAGAACCAAATCAAAGACTCAATACCATTCACAATAGCAACAAAGAAAATAAAGTACATAGGAATATACTTAACTAAGGAGGCAAAAGACCTCTACAAGGATAACTATGAAACATTGAGGAAGGAAATAGCAGAGGACATAAACAGATGGAAATCCATACCATGCTCATGGGTTGGCAGACTCAACATTGTTAAAATGTCTATACTACCAAAACTGCTCTACAGATTCAATGCAATCCCTATAAAAATCTCAACATCATTTTTCACAGATATGTAAAAAATAATTTTATGCTTCGTTTGGAACAGGAGAAGACCCTGTATATCAAAAGCAATTCTAGGCAATAAAAACAAAATGGGAGGTACCAATATGCCAGATTTCAAACTATACTACAAAGCTGTAGTAATTAAATCAGTTTGGTATTGGCACAAAAATAGGAATATTGACCAGTGGAACAGAACTGAGAACCCTGATATAAAACCATCCTCATATAGCCATCTAATCTTTGACAAAGCAGACAAAAACATTCACTGGGGAAAAGAATCCTTATTCAATAAATGGTGCTGGGAAAACTGGATGGCCACTTGTAGAAGGCTGAACCAGGATCCACACCTTTCACCTCTCACAAAAATCAACTCACGCTGGGTAACAGACTTAAACCTAAGGTATGAAACGATTAGAATTCTAGAGGGAAACGTTGGAAACACTCTCCTAGAAATTGATCTAGGCAAAGAATTTATGAAGAAGACCCCAAAGGCAATCACAGCAACAACAAAAATAAAGAAATGGGACCTGATCAAACTAAAAAGCTTCTGCACAGCCAAAGAAACAATCATGAGAGCAAACAGACAACCTACAGAATGGGAGAAAATTTTCACATCCTACACATCTGATAAGGGGCTTATAACTAAATTCTACTTAGAACTCATGAAAATCAGCAAGAAAAAAATCAAACAACCCTATCAAAAAGTGAGCAAAGGACATGAACAGAAACTTTTCAAAAGAAGACAGAATAATGGCTAACAAACATATGAAAAAATGCTCAACATCTGTAATCATCAGGGAAATGCAAATCAAAACTTCAATGAGATATCACTTATCTCCAATAACAATGGCCTTTATCAAAAAGTCCCCAAACAATAAATGTTGACATGGATACAGAGAGATAGGAACACTCCTACACTGCTGGTGGGACTGCAAACCTGTTCAACCTCTGTGGAAAGCAATATGGAGATACCTTAAAGCGATACAAGTAGATCTACCATTTGATCCAGCAATCCCACTACTGGGCATCTACCCAAAAGAACAAAGGACAATCTACAAAAAAGACACCTGTACTCGAATGTTTATAGCAACACAATTCACCATTGCAAAGCTGTGGAAACATCCCAAGTGCCCATCAATACATGAATGGATTAATAAAATGTGGTATATGTATATCATGGAGTACTATTCAGCTCTAAGAAACAATGGTGATATAGCACATCTTGTATTTTCCTGGATAAAGCTGGAACCCATACTACTAAGTGAAGTATCCCAAGAATGGAGAAACAAGCAACACATATATACTCACCAGCAAATTGGTATTAACTGACCAGCACCTAAGTGGACACATAGGAATTACATTTATCGGGTATTGGGCAGGTGAGAGGGGGGAGGAGGGGACGGGTATATACAAACATAATGAATGAGATGTTCACTGTCTGGGGGATGGTCATGCTTGAAGCTCTGACTTGAGGGGGAAGGGGGGGGCAAGGGCATTATACACAACTTTAAAATTTGTACCCCATAATATGCTGAAAAATATAAAAAGATACTTGTGTTCTAGCATAAGTTCCACTATTGAACAGTTGTTCAACCTTAGGAAAAAATACTTCTTTCTACGGATTAACTAAGTTTCTTCTATAAAATAGGAGGCTAGAAATAGCCTATTAGGGTCTTCCATTTCTGTGGGAGCCTGTGAGTCTGTGCTGTGCTGAGCCCAGGTATCCTCCCCGGGTTGGAAGTTTTCATCTCACTTTGAAGGTCTGAGTCTCAGCTGGCAGGACCGCTCCATACGTAACTCCAGGGGGCTCTACTGACATACAACATGATGTGAATGGTGCCATTTGAGGCCAGGCAAAGTATAGTCCCTGCTAATGTGACAGATCTGAAATCCCAGCATCAGGAATCAGGAATTCACGAGATGGACCCTGAGAATCCATTAAAAATTTCCAGTCAGAAGGAGACCCAGGGGTCAGAGCTGTCAGAGGTGTTAAGGAGAAACAGAGATGAGGAGTGGCAGCTCTGACAAAATGGTTAAGAGCTTGGGCTCAGGAGCCAGAAGGAGCTGGACAGTTAGAGCTCAAGAGTTACTACTCATTAGCTGTGGGACTCAGCCTCTGCGAACCTCCATAATGCCATGCTGGAATGGAAAAAACACTACGACCAGTCTCAAAGCGGGAGAGACAAGATGAAAAGGGAGGATGCATCCGAAGAAGTTTGCAAAGCACCTGTCATGTGGTGATCATTCACAAAAATATACACTCTATGAAAGCAGTGGCCTTTGCTGCTCACTGCTGTAACACTGAACATAGTCTGGTGCACAGCAGGTGATTAAGAAGACAAGTTAGGGTCTTGGTTAAAGTTCATACATGCAACAAGAATACATAAATAACACACTATAAGCCCAGCATAACATGCACTGATACGAAAAGGCACAAGCCTCATGAAGGGCTCTAGGACCCCACTGTCTATTAAAAGGAAATAAGGAACCAATATTTATAATAGGGACTGCTAAATGCAATGCAACGATGGATATATTGCATTGCAATGATGGATACATATGAGAGAGATAAAATAGACCAGCGTTGTCCATTAGAAATACGATGTGAGTCATATGTATAATTTTAAGTTTCCTAGAAACCACGTTTTTAAAAGTTCAAAAAAAATTGGGTGAACTTAATTTTAACAATGTATTTTATTTAACCCAGTATGCTCCAAACTGTAACATTTTAACATATAATCAGTATATAAATTTCTGAGATATTTTAACATTCTTTTTTTTTTAAATTCTACATCTTTTAAAACCTGGTTTGTATTTTACACTTAAGGCACCTCTTGGTTTGGACTAGCCACATTTCAAGAGCTCGTTAGTCACATGTGGCTAGTGGCTACCATCCGGGATGTAGAGGTGCAGATGTAGAGGATTCCAAAGTATCCTGAGAGAGGAGGGCATGCAGTCAGGGAAGACTTCCGGGAGGCAGTGTCAGAAGAGTTCAGGTGAGAGATATGGTTCTGAACTAGAAAAATAAGGCTTGGGTAGAGGACAAGGGGCCATTCTCAAAACCAGGCAGACGTAGGGGGCTCTGGAAACCACACCCATTGAGAAGGGTAGAGAATGAGGTCAACCTGGGAGGACAGTGAGGAGATGGTCGTGCTATTCTCAACATCACCAGGAGCCTCTCAAGGAAACGGGGCTGGTTTGGGAATAAAGCGCATTTGCTTTTAGACATTTTAAGCTTTGTGAAGCCAGTGGACAGATGCTCATGTATAAAGTTCAGTGTCAAGTCAGGTTCCAACGTTCTGCCAAGAGTAGGTGTTATCACTTCCATTTCAAGTTTGGAGAGTTTGCTGCACAATCCATTCTAGAATCTCAGAATTGAATGACACTCTGGAGACCCTGGGCTATTAGTCCTTCCCTTCCCTAGACCAACGGGACACTGAGATGATAACTTATTCCCAATAAAAGATAAAGTGAACAAAACCTAAACTCCTCACTTTATAGAGGGAAAACAAGGAGGGAGGTAGAGGCAACAACAGGAGAAAGGTCATTTTCATAGCATCTCCCTTGCCCTCTCTCCCCAAAACCTGGTTTAAAAGCATACATCCCTTTGAAACCATTTCTATGGAAACAACCAGCCCAGGTTCTATAAAGGAAAAAAATATTCCTAAGTATAGGCTGGGAGAGCTCTTTAAAGATTGCCAGTGGAGAACCAGACACTAGGGATAAAAATCTGCTTATTCTCCCTGGAATCTGACGTCCTGTCCTGCAGACAACCACTTTCCACCGTCTGTCCTTGTGGGGTATAAACAAGGAGAGGAAGGAGTACCCCAAGGCAGCCTTAAGGGTTTGATGTGGTCTTTTGAAATAGTTACTAAAGCGAGGGGAAAGACAGAATGCCTCAAAATTACCACTGCCAAGAGCCTTTAGAATTCTGAGATATCCATCTTGTGACCCCAATCCACCAGGCTCCCCGTGTATCCACCCAGTTTAATCAGAGTGCATGGATGCCACCAAACAGGAGTGAAGAATGCAGAAAGTCAAGCTGCTTCCAATTATCAGAAGGTTGATTTTTGTTTTGTTTTTTTACCAGAGTGTGGGTGGGCTGCACTAAAGGACCCCATTCTAAGATACCTCCCCAGGCCACTCCATCACTCTGAGAGCAGACTAAACTCTGCCACATTTTAAATGGCTTTTTCTGGATATCTACATATACCATAGAGGGTCCCTCCTCCCTTTATTTTTAGAAAGCAGACCCCAACAATAGCCTCACAATGATCTCATTGTTGTTTCAAATAATCCAATCTTTGAAACCTAATTCTTTCTTTTCAGGTGCATTAATGTCATTTATCAAAAGTAATGGGATTTTTTTTTAAAGTTAAGGATAAAAGAAACGTAATGGGATATAGCAAACTAGTCAAGTGCCTTGCAAATATGCAGAGCATTTTCTGAAGCATGTGCTGAACACGCAGGCAGGCAGGACTTTCAAAGGCAATATTAAGTGTCTTTTATGGGTCCCAGATAATATGGCTCACTTAATTAGATTTTCCATAATCCCAGGTTAATCCTATTGTGAATTATAGACGTGAATTTTGTCTTGCCTGACAGAAACATCTATTCCTACAAATGCACTTCTGGAAAAAAAATACACCTTATTTTATAAATCATTACTAGAACCATTACTGCAAAGTGATCATCTATCTCCTTTCTTTCTCTCCCAGGTAGAAGTGACCATTTCCTTTCCTTTGGATCACACTGTCCTTTTATCAAATTTAATAAGAACTCTTTCAACAGTTCTTTTCCACTGATGGTGTCTTCCTCTTCCCCAGGATATACTACATTCCCTAAGATTTGGGATGATAGCTCACTCCTCACTGAATTCTTTGCCAAAGGATGCAATCGAGTATAGAACTTACATGGTCTTTGCCCTCATGGAGCTTAAAAATCTAGATCAGTGTCTCTCGACCTTGACTATGCATTAGAATGAACTCGGGAGCCTTAAAATTCCATTGTCCAGGCTTTATTCTAAACCAGTTAAAACATAGGAATCGGTATTCTTGAAGTTCCCTATGTGATTCCAACGCACATTCAAAGTTGAGAACCACTGGTTTAGAGCTACACTCTGTACTAGGATAGCAACCAGACACATGTGGCTTTTAAAATTTAAATTAAATATTTAGTTCCTCAATGTACTAACCCCATTTCAAATGCTCAGTGGCTATTTCAAACACTGCAAAAAGTTTTATGAGTCAAGGTCGATCTTAGGCACTAAAAATCCTCATCTGAAGCGTAAACTATCTGTTCAATAAATGAAGGTATACAAAGAACACTGCGCTGGGCATTCAAAGACCTGCCACTAACTCATTGTGTAATGTTCAGTAATCTAGATCTCAGTTTTCCTATCTGTGAAATGAAAGGTTAGGTCACATGGGTGGCTCTCTGAATGTGATCCACAGAATACCCTGAAAAATCAAAGGACAAGGGGCTACATTGGTAGGGACAGCTGAACTGACTGGCCCCCACACTCCACAGCAAACAGAACAGACAGCTGGATTCAACAAAATTTTTCTTTGAAAAGCAGCTCTGATGCATTAAAAAAAAAAAAAAAAAAAAAAAAGCACTTCTGATATCTTGATAACTAACAGACTCCCTGTCTCAGTCCAGCAGCGGGTGAGTAAATTCCTGCTTCAATGCCCATAATCTCCTGGAATGGGGAGGAGGCTTCTGCTCAGGAAGCTGTGGGGCCTGATCAAGGGCCCACTCTGCTGTCAACTGACAACCTACAACTTACTTTCCCCTCTCTGAGTCCGTTTTCTCTTATGAAAAAAAAGAACAAACGATGCCTGACCTTCCTCACTGCCAAGTTAATCTGAGGGTCGAATGGCATACTGGATTGGGAAGCTCTTTGTAAAAGCATAACATGGGCTACACAGATGAGGAGGAGGAGGAGGAGATGCTGACGGCAGTGGCAACTTAAATTTCTTTGGGCGATTTTGAAAGTTTTGGCTTTTAACCTCTAGTGGGTTGTAGATACATGTAAATTGCATTGTTATTACAGAGAGGAGATGTGATTTCTCTCCTTTTCTCGGATAGGGATGTAAAATCGGCCAGATACTGCAAATGGGTCCCTTTCATGTACATGGGCATCTCTTTTTTTGTTTGTCCCAGAAGCCAAAGTGATTCTGTAGTGTTTCCCAGGATGAGGACTTCTGCTGTAGCTCTTTGGCTACAGGACGGTGTGCGTAGTGGGGAGGGTGGGACGACTGATCCCAGCAAGGAAAGCTGCTATATGTGAGACCCACAGGTTGAAAGGGGGTAGAGGCCAGGAGGTGCTCTGCAGAAACTCCTGGGCCTCTCAATTATCCATGACATGGGATGAGAATGGAGCAATCATGAAAAGGGTGAACAAAGCTGTCGGGCAGATGGCCTGAGCTCTCCTGGCCAGATAAGTTCCAGGTGGCCATCTCATCAGATCACTCATTCTCCATTAACCTCTGCTTGAAAGAGTCTGGTCCACGGGTGGGTGGGCCTGTTAGTGAACTATCATCTACTAATTAGCTTCTTTCTATTGAGTACCTACTGCATGATAGACATTATACTACATGTTTTACAACGATTCTTGATAAACTTTTTTTTTTACTACATGTTGATGAGGTCAGTATCACTGCCTCCACTGCCCAGGTAAGAAAATAAGGGCTTGGAGCACTTCTGTTTGTACTCAGATTAGTTTATATGCCCAGACAGTGCTCACAATGGCATTTCGAGCTATACATGGCCCGTTTGGAAGCACTTGTCCTTCTACTATCTCACATTGAGCTAAGATCTCATTCTCAGTAATTCTCCCAAATTTTGCTTTCTGGAGATGCTCAGAACTCAGTGAGCCCTTTTTCCACATAGCAACCATTGAAGAAATATTTGTGGAGACAAGGATTTCTGCAATAGTTCTAAGTGCTAAGAATTCAGTGAAACATGTTCTCTGCCCTCAAGGAATTTATAGGTCACTTGGATTTTGAGAGAGTAGACATTTCCCTAAGGGTCTTACATTCTCTCCCTCAAACATCACCAATTCCTTCAAGGCTTCCTTAGAGCAACCACCCCCACTCTGCCCCAGATGTTCTCCAGCCAGCCCCGTTCTTCCAAGTAGTCCCTGAATAAATGAATCATGATCTCAAATCTCTCTCCCATAACATTTTCCACATTAGAACAAAATTTTGCTCTACATCCTTCCCTGCCGAAATCTCCAAAGTAGGTGCTAATGAATAATAAAACGCAAGCCTTTCAGGGAACTGCAGGAAGGCAGCCAGATGATAAATATCTTCTAACAAATGGAGCCAGCCCAACAGGAGACAGCTCTGTGAGATCTCAGGAGCTAATCCTTCTCAAAGACATTGGCGTGTCCCTCACAGAAGGAGGAGTTGCTGGTGGCAGAAGCAAATGATATGCATCAGTGTTTCATCCAAGAGCATTAAGGTGGGGCCCAGAATCATTCTCTGGTAGGAGGAGCAGCTGTTGATTGACCACTGCTCAACCGCTCACACCACTGGGCACTTCAGTATCCACACTGGCAAGGAGGGACAATCCTGTTCTTGATAGCAAACGGAAAGGAGGCGACACTAACCTTGCTGTTTTTACAAAAGTACCTAAACCAAATAATATATACCTTTACTCCATTTACAGAGCCCCCCAGGCATGTATAATGTCTCTCTGGGAGAAGCATATGCAGCTGGGAGTGGGGTTTGCCTTAACTCTCAGGGATCTTGCATACCATTGACCGATTATGTCTTCTTCCAAAGAGATTTACCAGAAGGCTACATTTGCAATCCATGTCAGTACTGGTTGGGTGGACAGCACTCTCTAGCAGTTCTCCAGAAGAGAAAGTCCCTTTGAACCACAACTGCCCCAATCAACCAAGGAGCAGATGGAGAGTGAACAATAAAGCAAGTGAAACCACAAACTCTGCAAACAAGGGCTGCCTTACTGTTAAGACGTCCAAGGCAGAAATGCCCACCCTTGTACATCAGGGACGGCTGCCCATGAGACCACAGAGCTATAGCTTGGTCTCCTGCTCCGGAGCCTCTTCCTGCTTCAGAATCCAACCATGACATTGGCTTGGACTCTCTGCAACCGCAAGGTCTAAGCTTTCCAAGCCTAGAGATTTTAAGATGTCTTTGGCATTTAAACCCCAGTAACCTAATCTAGCCCACAGAGCACTCGCGGTGGGTGGGGGGCAGAATTCAGCATTTGAAAGTTAGTTTATTGAATGAATATGCACACAGAGAAAACAACTTGTAGCTCCAGAGCAAGTCGGCTCATTAAGTTGAAAGATAAATACAAACATGAGTGAGGTCAAGATATTTCAGGATGGCAATGGTCACTCCACAAAGAAAGGAGACAGGGCCTAGGTGCAGAGGAATATGGGTAGAGTTTTAAAAGGTAGAACTGGAAGAAAGGCACTGTAACCTCCCTCTCACTCCTCTCCTGTGGCCATGCTGTCTGTGTCACAAGTTGATGCCTTGTTTCCTGGGAAACCTGCTGTCTGGCCCTCGCCTGACTGCTGCCTGCTGAGAAGCCCAGTTTGACTGCTTAGGGCTTTGAGGTTCTGCCTAAGCCAGTGGTCCCCAACCTTTTGGCACCAGGGACCGGTTTCACGGAAGACAATTTTTCCACGGACTGGTGGGGGGTGTGGGGGGTGGGTATCGCTGCCTCAGCTCCAATTCAGATTATCAGGCACTAGATTCTCCTAGGAAGCGCACAACCTAGATCCCTCACATAAACAGCTGATAGTAGGTTTTGCGCTCCTATGAGAATCTAACGCCAGTGCTGATCTGACAGGAGGCAGAGCTCAGGGGTGATGTAAGTGATGGGGCATGGCTGTAAATACAGGTAAAGCTTTGCTGGCTTGCCTGGTGCTCACCTCCTGCTGTGTGGCCTGGTTCCTAACAGGCCATGGACCCATGCGGTACTGGTCCGCAGCCTGGGGGTTGGGGACCGCATGCCTGAGCCATAGAAGATTTTTCTTCCTGGACTCTACTCCTGCCTCTGGTATTTTTACCTACTGCTTAAGATCCTATTGCAATCTGGGCAGAGCAGACAGTAAACAATGCTGCCTTCTGCCTACATCTATGTATCCCTGGAGGAGGCTGTGCTCCATCCCCAGATGGAAATTCTTTGGACCAGTTCAGGTCAAGAACTCTGGGATCTCAATATTGTCTACAGCCTTAAGAGTTGTTCTAGCTATACATACCTCCCTGCTCCACGACATGCACACAGACATGCACACATACAAACATCCATGCCTCACCTTCCTTCCCCTTCCCTACTCTGCTGAGATGTCCCAGCCAGCCCTATGGCTGAGTCTTTGCACAGTACTGCTGAATCCCACTTTGTACTACACAGACTGAACGAAGCCCTCCACTGCTACATAACTTCCCGTGTCTGTATGCCACTAGCCTGCACATCTCCCTTCCACGGAGGCACTACCCTCAGTACTCAGGTAGTGATTCATTAAGATCTTCCTGCAGAACATGCGACAACACGGATGAACATGGAGGACATTATGCTGAGTGAGAAGACAAATTCTGCATGATTCCATGCAGATGAGGTATCTAAAAGTCATATTCATAAAATCAGAAGAGGGGAATGGTGGTTGCCAGGGCCTGGGGATAGGGAAAATGGAATGTTTCTTATTTACTAATCAACAGGTACACTTTCACTTAAACAAGATGAGTATATTCTAGATATCTGCTGTACAACATTGTACCTATAGTAAACAATATTGTATTGTACAGTTAAAATATATTAAGAAGGTAGTTTTCATGTTAAGTATTCTTATCACAATAAAATAACTTTAATTTTTTTTGAAAAAGATAAAAAGTATTTTTAAAAACCTTCCTACTGAGAAGGAAAGGTTTAAGCATTGCACAGGATGCTAACTACAAAGCAATGCTACCATAAGGTCAGCAGAGTACTGGCTTTTGGACTTGAGGAGAGGATGAAGGTGTCACTTTGAGATAACTCACAGTGAAACACCAGCAGTATCCAAACCAAAAGCAAGAGGAAATATTCCTTGGGACCATAAGAAAAAAACAAGCAGGCATTTTGTTGTACATATTTAAAGTAATACTCTTTCAAGTAATTACAAATCAAAAACTTGGCACCTAGATTAAACTTTGAGGAGACAGATTAGAAAAGATGATTTTTTTTTCTGCCAAGAGTAATAAAGATCTTGATGCAAAGATGTGATTTTATTTTACTTTATTATTTTTTTTTTCCCCAGTGAAGCCATTCTGGAACAAGAAAAGCATGATGAGGGGGAGAAAGTCAGATTACAGAAGAATAGCGACAATTCTTTTACTTATAATTTGCTAAAGAATTTTAAATTAGTTCCTTCGTAAGCATGGAGAATTGAACATTTATATAAGAGACCAATGAACATCATGTATACTGGATAAACCGATCGTTTTAGAGTAAATTGCTTATTTTTATTCTATTGTGCGGCTTTGGCGATTTCTTTTTGTTACCATTTCCGTGTCCTACACAACTAAAACCTCCAGCATTTTTTTTTTTTAGAGAGGTCCTGGCTTCAGTGGGAACTCACCTAACATTTACAGTCAGACTTATGGCATGTGGAATTGAAAGAACTATGTCACAAGTACCCTTGATAAAACTTGTCTTAACATGACTAATTTCTCTTGAGTTGTGGCTGATGTTAAACCAATTCTTGGCTTTGCTAAGATGGGGAAGGTGAGTAGAAATAATCATCATGAGTTTGCAAAAAAGCACTTTGTGCTAAAGTAGAAAAACTTCTATCCTAGGAGTGAATACTGGTTCGGGACTCGGGAAACCTGGATAATGTTACAAACTCGATCATACCTATGATACCAAGCCTAACATATCATAACCGGCAAGTCATTCACGTGTGTGGGAACTAGAGGAGCCAGATTTAGCAATTAAAAGTATGGGACTTCTGATTAAATACAGATTCAGATAAATAGCTACGGCTTTTAGCATAAGTATGTCCCACACAGTTTTGGGGATATACTTACACTAAAGCAACTATTTGTTGTTTATTTGAAATTTTGATTTAACTGAAAATCCTACATTTTGTCTAGCAACCCTCCTGGAAACCCATCTGTCCAAATAATGAACTACACAAGGTAAGTCAATCTTCAAGGCCTGTGTTATTTTTATTCTAAATCCCAGAATCTTCCCCCCCCCCCCACCAACTATCTTCTCTGTGAACCATCATGTTCACGTTGAGTCCCCACAGAAGAGCCAAATGACTGGGCAGAAGACAATCCCATTTTGGGAAATGCTGACAGGTAGGGAACTTTTGGCATCAATGTAACTGAGATCAGAGAAACTCAAGGAAGGAGTTTTGCTTTCCCTGGAGAAGACAGAACAAGCCCTTCAATATCGACAAGTGACCTACAATGTAAAGGGCCTAAGGATGAAAGGATTATCTGTGGTGCTAATTGATTGAGGAATTAGGAATAATGTTCTCTTTCATCCTCTGCGTTGATACCAGCTCTCAGAAAACAACTAATACCCAAGTCCTGAAGTCAGGATCATTTATATGAGGAGCATGTGCCACACTGGATTAGTGGGTAACTTTCAAGATCTTTTCAGAATGCAGCACTCATAGATGTCTGCTCGCATATACACCAAAAAGCAACAGAAATGCATTCACCAAACATGTCATGAAGGTGAGCCGGGAACCTGGTGTTGTGTTAAGCAGAGGCAGTAACAGGAAGATGCTCTTCCAGTCCCCAAGTCACTGATAGCCTAATGGTGGTGTTGGCAGGATGGGAGGTAGCCCAGAAAAAAATTAAATGTAAACATAATGTGAAAGGTTCTCCGATGGGGGATTTATAAACCAGGGTGTGAGGAGATGATTGGTCAGGGAAGACTTAGTGCTTAGACAGTTAGGTCTGAATTAAATCTTGTAGTATATGAGTGAACCAAATGTTCAAAGTGAGGAAAGCAATCAGGCATAGGGAACAGGCTGAGCAAATATTTAAAACATGAAATTAGATCCTGTGTTCAGGGAACCACAGGATTTTGGAGACTCTGAAAGCACAGGGACTGCTTAGGGAAGAAGAAAAGGATGATGCAGAAAACATAGGCAGATGGTAGACCACATACACACACACGTATGCACACAAATAGTAAAGTAATAAAGGATAACTACAATAATAATAACTTTTACTCTTTGGCCAACGCAGGTAAAGAAAATGCTTAGATTCATACCTGCACGGTATCATGCAAAGATGGAAAGTCAGTTAGCAAGTCAGTCAACCATGCAAAAATACCCAAATGTCCATAATTTTGGTGTCTGTCCCTCGGTCAAAATAAATGGATGTCTGCTTCAGTGATTTAGTTTGCATCTGGATGTGTTAGGCCCTTGGGACTCAGAAGGACTGTAGTGCCTAAGACTCAGATTTATAAGCGTGTGTGATCGTTGTGGGAAAAATAAGAATAGCTCTGTCCCACCATCGAGAGTTGGTGGGTCAGGGAGGGGACAGGGAATTACGGAGAAGGAAAATAATATTATATCACATACCTCCAGTGAGACTTTGAGGGTGAGACCTTGAGCTAGAAGCATGAGTGATACTTAGTGATGCTTACAGTCCCGTGAGGTAGGGATAATTGTTCCAAATTTGACTGACATATGAAACAGAGAATCAGAGAACTTAAGTTCCCCTGAGTCCTGACATCAGATAAAATGGCATAACCTAAATTTGACCCCACTAGGAGAAATAAGCCCAAATACACGTGCCAAACATTCTCTAAGACTCCAGCAATAACAGCCAAAGAAAGGCAGCTCATGATATAACAGAGGTGGTGCCTGTGCGTTCTGATTTCCTTCTGATTTCCCCTGATTTGTACTGTATGTACCAAATCACAGCCCTCTTTGCAAAATTAAGGGCATTAGTTATCTTCCCATTCAGTTGCGGTGGCATTATACTTGCATGCAGACATTCCTCGTGGAGATGAGAAATATCAGGTTTTTACAAAATCATTCATCAAGAGGTGAGACCTAATCCTGATTAGCGTTTCAATAAGAAGCCTGGGACAAAATAGAGAATAAGCACGCGATCGCAGCAGCAATTAGGCATCTTCTAGACAGCCACGGTTTTCCTCAGACCAATCAAGTTTCAGCAAAGGAGAAATTTTTCCTTTCTTTCTCTTTTTTTTCCCCCTGCTGTGAAATGAACTGCCTTAAATAACTGATGAGGTGACAGCAAGGCTGTTAAAGGAAACGTTTGCCTATTAAGTGAGGCTTAATTAAAGAGAGCACAGGCTAATCGTTCTTCCGTCTAATAAGTAATCCGCCCTGGTTAAAATCACTCGGCTTGCAAGGCTTGGTCTGAAAGGCCTGTGATAACACCCACCAGCAAAATAGGAAGGGGCACATATAGACTTTGCGAAATCACAAGCCACTTTGCAAAGCAATAGACGAACGAGAGCTGTGCACATGCAAATAAAGTTAATCAAATATTAATACTTGTCTCCTGGCTGTTCTCTCTTTAGATTTATTCAGAACGGTGAAGCTACATTCACTTTTCCCCTTACATGAGCCACTTGGAATTAATGATAAATGGTTCAGCACCAGTTCGATGAGGGTCTCGCGACCTGAAATTTTCCAAGAGCGTGGCATTAGCTCTGTGAAGGTGGGGATCATCAGTGTTTTGCTTATCTTATCTCCAGTGGGTTGCACGGTAGGAAGCATATGGGCAGCATCCCGTGAATTCTTAGGTGAGAAAAAGACTTACGCTTGGATACATTCATGGCTAAGGTAAAGTAATCCTAGAAATAGGTTTATGGATGGTATTACAGGATGGTATTATGGGTTAAATTGTGTCTCCCAAAAAAGATGCTGAAGTCTTAACCCTGAGTATCTGTAAATGTGACCTTATTTAGAAATAGAGTCTTTGCAGATGGGCAAGTTGAGATGAAGTCACTAGGGGTGCCCTAATTCATTATGGCTGACATCCTTATACAAAGAGAAAATTTAGACACAAGGAGAAGGCCACCTTCGAATCAAGGAATGCCTGAGCCACTAGAAGCTAGGAGGGAGGCAAAGAACAGATGCTATTTCACAGCACTCGGAAGGATCCTACCATGCTAACACATAGATTTTGGATTGCTAGACCTGTGGATCTCCAGAACTGTGAGATAATATTTTTTTTTTTTTTTTTTTTTTGCTTAAGCCACCAATTTGTGGTACTTTGATACTGTTGCAACCCTGGGAAACTAATCCAAATCGGGCAAAGTGCACATCGATCTAGACTGAAGAACAGCACATTGCCATGATGTCAGTCCCCTTGTCTTCTTCCCCTTAGGCCATTTGTCCCCTGCAAGCTGCAGGGTACTGCTGCAGCCATGAGCACCACACTCAAAGCCCACCTCTGCTCTTCCTCATTACCCACCTTCGTTTGAAAACTGTAGGTAATAGTACAGCACATTTCTCCTTGGGCTGCTGTGAGGATTAAATGAGATCATTCCTGTGCAGTGCTGGACACTGTGCATGGCATGCAGTTAAGTGCTCCATAGATACTACTTTTTATTATTGGCACTGAAGCCCTGGCCCCTAGAACTTAAAGACATTGAGGTCCATTTTACATTCCTTTGCCTAGTCTTTGAAGCAGGGTGGACATGGCTGTATCTGGATTGCCCAGATGGAGATGGCTGGTCAGGTAGAGTCCTTGGAGTCCAGGTAGGCCCCTCACCATCTGAGGGACATGGCCAGGAACTCAGGCTGCTCATAGTGGCTTTAGTAGGTAACCTTCCATACCATTCCACCCCGTCATCCCCTCGCATCCCCCACCTTGCCCCAGGAGATACCAAGAGGAGGAGGCAGCACTGGAATCTGCAGAGACCTAGTTACGTTGGAATTGACTCCAGAGGCCTGAAAGTCAGCAGGGCCCCTGAGGTGCAGGAGGTGGGGCAGGGGATCTGGAGTGACAGTGACCTTGCAAGGCTTCTGGGAACCCAATAAGGGCTCTAACCCTAACTGGTGTTTCACTGAGGGGCCCAAGGCAAAAGAGACATCTGTCAAACAGAGCAGTCAGAGGCCAGGAAGAGAAGGCTTCCTAGTCCCTTGCACCAGGTAATGCGCATCGGCGGTTGGTATTCAACCCCAGTGGAACCACAGCCTGCCAGAGCTACTACTGTGCTCCCCGCCTGCTGGTACCCACAGCCACGCTCCTGCTAGAAAGTCGTGCTTAATGGGCACTTACCAACATTTAAATCAGACTGAGGACTACATTATCCAAACCCTCTTCTGATAGTTTATAGCCATATACTTAAAAAGGCATAAATGCTTTTTGAATGCCGGTAGTGTGCTTTCTTAATTTCCCTCATTGTTTATGGAATACCTGGAGTACAGCGATCATAATAATAATTCATACTTTATAGCACTTTGTAATTTACAAAGGGCTTTCACGAACATTAGCTCATTTTACACATCAGCCGACAAAGGTAAGGGCTATTATTATCCTTGTTTTATTGATGGAGAATGAAGAAATAAGTAATACCTAGTCTTTAGTATTCAGAGATATTAGTGAAGATGAAGGCTGCTATTTGAGCGGAGGGCCGAAGATGGAAATCCTGCCTTCGGGTAGGAAAACACTTCTCTCGGGGAAAATACGGTTTCCTTGTGGGAGTGGACAGCCTCCAAATCAGCCCTGATTCAGCTTTCTGTCTGCTGGATGCTTCTCATCCAGGAGGTCACAGCTGATTAACAGCCGCCGATGACGAGAGCAGGTGCTTCATTCCATGCCGAATACTGTGCCACGCGCCCTCCGTGCTTTCTTTTGTTCATTTGCACACCGCCCTATGGGTCTTTGCTTACGTTAGTCCCACCTTATAAATGAAGAAATCAAAGCTCCAAGAGTTTAAATAACTCACACACAACTGCGGCGACCCTGATCACCTGACCACCTGATCTCAGAGGTTTCATCTTTAACAATTCAACTTTAAGTCGACTGCACAGTTAATGCAGCCTCTTTAATAACTATGTCTGTTTGGGTTTTTTCCTCTCTCCCTGCCCCCCTCAAGCCTTCTGAACATCCCTGTGGCTCTTGCACCAGGTCAGAAATATGAATCGTGGCTTGATTCAAAAGCGTGGCTTCATTCTGCTCAGGACCTCAGGGGCAATGGATCCCACACTGTAGGAAGGTGTCTGCTATGTTCCTCTTTCATAGAGACTGTGACTTGCAATTAAAGAGATTGTTTTCGTGCCAGTACCAGAACCCATGCGTCTAAATGCCCTGACGGAGACAGCTTTGGAGTCACACAAGAAATGCAGATCCACTCACCCCATTAGGGTCACAAACCACTGCTCACCACAACCCACGTTAAGTGACATGTTCTCTTTGCTCTGGATAACTCTGGGAACCTCATATAGTCTCCTAAGACAAACCTCTGGACAACTTTGGGAGCTTCATATATTCTCCCAAGACAGACCTCTTGCCATGTCTGAAATCGAAAAGCAGACCCCAGAATGAGTTTCAGAAATATTATCAGCCAAGGCGGTATCACAGGTAATTAGTATCTGGCCCCCAAAGGGAGATTAACTTTGAAGGCAGGAAGGATCTCTTGGATGCTTAAGTCCCAAACTGTTTGCAAACAGCCATCACTTGACTCTCCGCCTGAAATAACTCAGAAAAGAAGGAATTTGAGATGGAAAAGCAAAAGGCAGAAAGATGATGGCAGATGCTTGGGGAAAGAAGGAAGTACTGACACAAAATATATGCTAGCCTGGGCTTTCTGTTGGTTGGAGAGAGAGAAAGTGGAGAGGTACAAGGGGGCTGACAGTGACACATCACAGTGGCCTGCCCTGAGCACCATCATGTGAGAAAGAAAACTGGGTAGCTCAGGCAGAGAAAGGTCCACGATGAGATCTAAGAATCTCCGTTTGGATTTGAAGTGTTAGTTTCATTTCCTTCGCCTGGTGCCACTTACCAGCCATGTGGCATCCACCAAATTATTCAATCTTTTTTAGCCTCTGTTTTCTCATTTGAATAGCAGAGACAAATTGTGCCCCCACTCTGTACAGGGCAGGGTTGTAGGAAGATGGTCTTGCTGTGCAATTCTAGCTGTGACCTGGAGTCCATCAGTTACTGTGAACTTCTGTCTACACAGCCCCAAATTTGGAAACACCTGGGTATTTGGAAACATATAGACCCCTGCCATTACCGTCACCCTGATTACTGTTTAGGGAGCCTTTCTATGTGACAGGCAGGTCTAAGTACGTTAGAAGTAACACTTCCTTAAGTCCTCCCTAAAGCCTCACAGTGTAGGCATTGATTATTGGACGATTATAATAATCACCCACTGTTAACCACACATGACAAAGGTGCAGAGAGAAACAGAATGGTCACTTGCCTGGAAAGTGGCAGATAAAAGACTAGAACCCAGTCATCCCCTGCTCCTGAGTCAGGCCGCATCCCAGCCCTTCCATAAGCAGAGAGAGCACGCACTCTGAAATCGGCAGGGATATATTTCAGGAAGTGTTCATCCTTTTTTTCCCCCCTTTTAAATCTAATTTTTCTTTTAATTCCTTTAAAGCTAACACAACTATCAGAGAAATGGAGAAAGCAGATGTCTGCTGCTTGAGAAAGACTTCCATTTCCCAAGTCCCGGTTCCTTTTTACTCTGGGAAAATCTAATTTTCTTTAGGTTTCCAGAATGCAGCCAAACGGTGGAGACTGCAGCTATCAGTGCTCCGGCAGGGGGATCCCAAGCAGAGCTTTTGTTTTGATCTCACTGCTTAGGTTAATGCATCCTGACTCCTCCACAGGCTGTTTCTTAGGACACTGTGATTCCACTGTCTGCAAGGAAAAAAAAAATGTCCCCATGAAAATAAATTAAATGCAGCAGTATTTACAAATCCTGAGACAGATTTCCATCCTGTCCAACAGGATGAGAATTTGACCCATTATTTACACTAGTAAGCTGAGAATGACATCAAAAGCTCTCTCATTATCTCTGCAGGGGAGATAATGATTTAAGTGGCTTTCATCTAAACATGTGATTTACAATAGGATTGTGTATCTACTCCTTCTACAAAGGAGAAAAAGAGACAGCACTTGCTTCTACATTTAAAGGACAGGATATCTAATTCTAAGCCCTCTTTCTAAATATCCATGGATTCCCACATCTCTATGGTTTCATTTAGGAATTTTTTCTGCACTGGGGAAATAGGATGCATTTGAAAGTCTACAGAGAGGCAGAGCCCAAAACGAAGGTAGAAGCACAGAGGAAACACCGTGGACTCCTGGAAAAGAGAATGAAGCATTCTTTATGCAGCCTGGAAAAGCAGAGACCTGATGTCCTTTCTCTCCATCCGCTTTTCTCCTAATACACACCCCACCTTTGATCCTATCTCACAGGGATGCTCTAAGAACAGATTAGAGAAAAAAGGTAGGGGCACTTCCTAAACTTTAAAATACTCTGCAGAGACAAATCATTGTCGTCATTGTTGCCATTCACGTTCTTACTACATCCTATGATCTGATCTGTCTTTCCTTAGCACCAGCAGGGTAGAATGAGAAGAGTCTTGACTTTGGAGCCAGAAAGACTAGAGGTGAAGCCCCAGCCCCTTTATTTATCAGCTCTGTGGCTTCTTGGGCAAGACATGAACTGCTCTGACGCTTGGTTTCCTCATCTGTAGAATGGGTACATACTTCCATCCTAACCTCATGCAGGAAGTCCTCAATAGATGTTAGTCTGCCCCACCCATATGTCTATTAAACTAATCCCAATTCTCTAAACATGCAATAAAATTTACTACAATTTGGTGGTGTAGAGTTTGTAGAGTACTTTAAAATAATAGCTCAATAATTCACATATCATAAAGACCAGATTTTAAAGTGTACATTGTTTGTTAGTATGTTTGTAAAGTTGTACAGGGATTGCCACTAATTCCAGAACACTTTCATCACCCCCAAAAAGCAACCTCATAGCCATTGTCACCTACTATTTTTACAACGTATTTTACTAGTCCACATCTTGCTATGTTTTCAAGAACTAAGAAATCTTTTCTGAAATCTACACTGAATTTTGCCTGAGTACATGGTCAGCACCAAAGTGTTGGGTCCTTGGATATCCCTCTGGGGCTCCTGGATTACACCTGAAACTGCCCTGGCCCTCCCAAATAGATGGTGTGTTCTTGGAGGGCAGCAAGCACTGCATTTCCTGAATTTTCTTTTCCCCCAGCACCTCAGCTCAGGGTTCAACACACATGGTAGGTGCTTGGTGAGTGAGTGGGCACCAACCAATTGGCCGATCGTCACTTCTTCCGAAGACCAGTGCGTTTGTCATCTCTCTGCCTCTCTGAATGCCGATGCTTCCACAAGCTGTCATGTTCCATGATTATTCTCCCCAAAGCATGTGCTGTTAATTTTTCATCTTAATGAACTGTCCAGTCGAGTTTAGCAACGGGAATAGTGATAAAAGCACAATAAAAATGGCTTATGCCTTGCTATTGTCAGAAACCTTTTCCCTACAACACTCGCACATAATTGAAATAAAATATCTCAATGGCTACAAACACCATTTGTCAAGAATAAAGTGGAGTAAATGCTATTTCAGAAATTCATACTAGCAGGCTTTATAAACATGGATTATTGGAACATTCTTCCGATTGATATCTACTCAAGCATTTAAGTGCACGGCTTTTATTCTTTGCGTTTGCTTGAGTGAAACCACTTTGGGTACCAAACTATGTGTCAGCCCCCATTTTCCAGAGTATTATGGATGCATGGTCTTTCCTGTCGGGAGATGGGTCAGGCAAGCCGGAACAGACCCAAAGGCCTGTGTTTAATGCATAGACGCACACTCAGGAAAACCATTATGCAGCTGTTGGCTTCCCCAGAGAGGAGTGTTCCAGGAACTGATGCCACTCAAATCCAAGTGATGGTCCAAGAGGAACTGAGAGAGAGAGAGAGAGAGAGAGACGTCTGACGATTCTGCTAATCCCATAGTGTGGAGCAGCCTGGGCTCCAGCCCTCTGCCCTAGGCTGTTTTCTAAGGCAGACACACTAACCAGTGTGCTCCTATCAACCCATAAGGGAAACGTTTAATAATTACGTATTGGTTTACTCATTCATTCAAGAAATAGTTACAGAGCTACTACTACTATGGATGGCATCGTCCTTGGACTCCAGGGAGCCTGGGATCAATCACATGGGGGAAACAGACAGTACACGTCAAAAATAGACATGATAGTCACAAACTGTGACAGCTGCCGTGAAGGATTAGACAGAACGAGGAAATGTCCAGTGACTGTAGGGAGGGTGCATGGTGTGGCTTCAGAGGTTACGAGGGCAGCAAAGGCCTCTCGAGTGGGGACATTTAAACTGAGCAAGCCCTAAATGATGAGGAACAGCCATGCATGTGAGGAGACTTCCAACACCGAGAGAACGGAAAGTGCACAGTCCCTGGGGGCTGGAAGGAGCCGGGTCTGCTCAGGGCAGCAACAATCCCATGCACCGAGCAGACGGACAAGGGGAGAGGCAGAGAGTGACCACATGGAGGAGAGCACTGGCGCAGTGAGGGTCTGGGTGTTACTCCGATTAAGATGGGATGTCATTAAGTAGTTTTAAACAAAGACTATGGGCAGTGCTAGGAAACCCCCACCTCACTCCTCCCCACCCCATCCTCCATCCTGTTGCAGGTTGAATCTGGACCTGCCTCCCCTCTGTCTTATCCTTGCTGTTCCCACTGGACTCCTCATCAGCCCCTCACTCCTCCATCTCAAGTCCATTCTGGGCAGCCATTCCAGCCCCCGCTCTTCTGCTCCAGCCAGAGTTCCCTGTAGCCCAAACTTCACTTGGGGCGGTCCTCTAAATGCTAAGCAAGGGGACCCGAGGAATCCCACGACAGATGAGGGGAAGGCCATTCAGACACTGCTACCAACTTCCTAGGAGCAGTGTTTACTCTGCATGCAAAGCAATCAGCAGGGTTCGGGCAATGGGAGGCTTCTCATGCCCGTCCATCTAAAGTGCTGGGACATCCAGAATTCTCCAGGAGATGCACTATTGCAGTGCAGAAAGAG
This sequence comes from Cheirogaleus medius, assembly GCA_008086735.1. Taxonomy (NCBI): domain Eukaryota; kingdom Metazoa; phylum Chordata; class Mammalia; order Primates; family Cheirogaleidae; genus Cheirogaleus; species Cheirogaleus medius. Next base: position 7,080,950 of record VBSM01000949.1, read on the forward strand.
TATCAAAATCCGAGTAAAAGCAACTTAAGATCCTTGTGACCAGAGGTCCTTTTCTGTCTTGTTCACCACACTGTCTTGGTACCTAGCACGGTGCTGAGCATCCCATGAATAAGCATTCAATGAAAACAATAAAAGAATGAACACATCTACCATATTCACACATAGACACTAGCAGGCTTGTTGCAAAATATTCAACAGGGTTTGTCGCAGTTGGATTCTCTGGGACGCTGACTCTGAGATGGAGTTTAGCATGGGGATGTTTATCAGGAGATGCCCTTGGTATTAACACCCGAGGAAGGAAAGAAAAGGAAAGTAGAAGCAGACATTAAGAGAAGGTAGGGTGTGGTGCAGCCCAACAATAGCCTAAGACCACCCTGCATGGTCCTCTGGGCTAGGGATGGCCCTTTGAAACAATCCTGAGTACAGCTGAGATGGCTAAACCTTTATTGATCAGTCCTCCAATGTGGGCTGCCCCAGCAAACAGCATGACCTTGGCTGAGGTTGAAGCTGCAAGTAAAGCAAACCTTAAAGGGGCTGAGCTGAAGGTCATCTTCCAAGAGCCCTCCCAGTAGCTGAGACCACCAGTCCTTCCGCAAAGTGGGAACTGGGTATTGTATCGCAGTGCCCAGTTTAGAAGCAATTCCACCTATGTCGGGATCTACTATTCCTTACAGGTCTTGATACTTCCAAAAAAAGCTAAAGGAAAATAAAGCAACCTCTGCCTTCATGTGGGTCGGTTGCTCTGTGATTTGATAGAAAGAATATTGGCATTGGTTTGTAGGTGGAAATTAGTAGAATCCTGGCTCTGCCATGTGTGACCCTGGGCAGGGACAACTCCATTTCTAGGTTCTGCTTCCCTTCTCTGAGCCTCAGTTTATTCTTTCACAGAATGGGATGGATAATGCCCACCTCAAGGGATCAAAGTGGGTAATGCACAAGGAAGCACTGCAAACTTTAAAGGGCTGTGCAGAGCACAGGAGGGGAGGATGTTGTCCCTTCTGAAAATGGGCTTGGAACAGAAAGCATTAGCCTAACAGGGAGAGTCTGCCTACGCTTTCAGCAGTGGGAGGCCCAGGTAGATGGAGACCACATTTCATTCTCGTGAAAGCCTGTTCGCCACGCACGCATATGGACTCCACATACTGTAATAGACGGTGTGATCTTAAACATCCTAACTGTGTCCTCAAGGATCTTGCAGACCTGAAGATTAAAAAATGGTAACAGAGGAACATCCATGCTGACTTCTCCACTAGGCACAGTGGGCACAGTACCCAAGGCACACAATCCTTTTAGAGGACTCACAGAAATGTTTCAATTTCTTTTAAAGATGATATTCATCTTTATCCCAAATTTGCTGTAAAATGTAATTTTAATTTTTTTTTTTATGAAAAAAGGGGTTCATGAAAGTAAAGTAGCCCAGGACCCACAGAAAGCTATAGTGAGACACCGAGGAAACCAAGGTGCTCTGTACACAGAGGGGAGAAGTGACAAACTGTCTCATGGGGTCTGGGAACCCCACCTGAAGGAGAGTGTCCTTTGCCTCCCCAGACATGGGGGCAGAGAAGGAAAGCAAATGTGTTGCAGGAGAACTGGGGTGTGAAAACATCACGATGTGCTCAGGGACTATCAGCAATAGGTTGTGGATGGCGAGTTCCATTGCAGGAGGGAATGGGAAGCTTAAGGGAGGGGGGCTGGATCATGTCAGTCTTAGAAGCCGAGCAAAGGACTTTGCAATTTATCCTGCGAGGGGCTGCAAACTTCTGAAGCTCGGGTTTTAGACTGAAGCGACTTGATACAATTTGGATTTAGAAGAATCACGCTGCGGCTCAGTGGAGAACCACTGGAGGAGGGAGATTGGAGCTGGACATGCTTGCGTGACCCCGAGCACCGGCCACCCCGGCTGGGACCAGGACGAACACACATCTGCTGGCTGCCATTCCGCGGGGGCTGGCGCGGTGGGGACGTGTGCTCCAGCTCACACCCCTGGCAGGATGAAACCACACAGAGGCCTTTTCTTTCTTTTCCCAAAGAAGAAAGATGCACACAGTTTAGGGGCGATGAATAACCATCTTCCTGGGCCCATTTTTCAAGTGAAAATTCTGCAGAGTGGTTGGGAGTGTGAAGAGGTCTAAAATAGTATGTTAAGGACAGAAATAGGATACTTCAGGAAACTTGCTAGACATTCATTTAGAGAGGTACTCCTCACTAGCCCTTGCAAGTATGTGACCAAATTTTTAAAAATTCGTCTTTCTTACAAAAAAAAAGTTATAAGAACTGTTGCTATGGCAACCCCACTGCTTTTGGAATGGTGCTTAGATTCTAAAACTCAGAGCCTCTTGTAAAGATGAACTCATTGGCCCCATCACAATTTTTCTAAAGCTTCCAAATGGAGGAATCTGCCAGATGTCTGGCTGCAACCTTCTAGGTCCTCAGCAGACACAATTAATTGGTGGCAGATTTTAGCGTGGCTTGTTACCTTTTCTTTCCTGCTCTCTCAAGTCACCTTGAGCTCTGAGTCCCCCACAGGGCACAGGGTAATTTGGATTAGTAGCCTCTGGAGGAAACGGTGACTCTGTGGCTTAGGAGGCATGTGGGGCCAGAGAGGGCAGAAGGGGCCAATACCTATGTGTTTAATGTATAAATGAATTAATGAATAGCAAAGAAGTCATTCCTTAAAGATTCTATGTCATTACGCCCAGGTTCAATTGCTTTCTTCAGCTGAGATATGTCTGTCTGTCTGTCATCCCATAGATCCTAAGGACCCAGCCTGCAAAGAGCATGCACATGTCTTGGGCAAGAGCACAGAAGAGTACCAAGGAGGCTTTCAGGAATTATTTGATGAGTGAATGAATGACTACCCGAAAACAATCCTCTTGGCCCCAGAGCGCTTGGCTGCAAAATCATACAACGCTGTCTTATCCAGTTACTTCCTGCTTGTCATGGTATTCAAAAGTCCCCCTCACTCTGAGTATAAACTATCCCTTGCCATGTAATGCACAGAGGAAATGCACAGGTAACATGAGCATCGCCCAGGTGCTTTGATCTTTAAAAGGATGGAATCCTACACCAGCCTTTGAGATGCTGCTTTGACTGTGACGAGCAGAACAGAAGCGATAACGCCATCGAAATGGCTGGTTGTCGGAAATGAAGGGGTTAGATTTCAGATGGATTGTCTGTTACCACCCTGGACCACCAGGCCCAGGAGGTAAGCAAAGGGAACATGCTCACCTGTCTGAGACGGCGGCTCTAGCCACATACTTGAGAAAACAGGGCAAAATCCTTTCCCAAAGATCAAGTGGCTTCAAAAGGGGCCCCTTCTGCCATCTCCAACCTGGGGGTGGGTTTGCTGCTTGTGGTATCTCAGGGAAATTGACACTGAGAGGAACATGTTCTTCATTTCATATACATCTGGATTATCTCACTAAGTCAGTGCTGGGGAGAGGAAACAGGCTTAGGTCTCTAGGTAACTGATATCCAAGCTGTACCCTGGTTAAGGATTATATGCAAAAACTCATTGCACAGAACATGACAAAATGATACAAAAATATTCAGTGACACTGGATACAGGGTTCATAAGAATTCACTGTATTATTTTAGCAACTTTTCTGTAGGTTTAAATTGTTTTAAAATTTAAAGAAAGTTTTAAGTCAAATGAGTGCAAGAAAAACAAACAAGGGGGAAGACTTAACAGAATTTTCTTTTTAAAATCAAAGTGTAGAATGGTGTGCAGAACAGTGTTTACAGTTGGGTACCATCTATATATACAGATGTGGAGGAACACATGTATGGACATGTGTGTTTGTAATTGCCCACATGCTCTCTGGAAGTCACATAGGAAACTGAAGATAGTGCTTCCATGCAAAGAAATTGAGGGACTGGAGGGTAAGAATTGAAGGAGAATTAATTTTCCATAGACCTTTTTCCATCTTTGAAGTTTTAAACCATCTCTATCTGTTTAACTATCTTGCCTACTTAAAGATAAATAAAAATAAACAAATGTTTCATAGAACACCCCACCTAGTCCTGACAAACGTTCACTCAACAAATTCTGTACTGTTCCCTTTGCCTGATAAATCCTTCCTGATCTTTTGTCCTGGTAAATTCCTCCCCATGCTCAACTCTAAACACAAAGGTCACCTCCTCAGTGAAGCTTCCCCTGATTTCTTCCGGCCTCTGTGCTCCTACAGATCCATGGAGCTGCCGAGATGTAACTCTGTCCCATGGGTGTCTGCCAGCCTGGTTCCATTGCAAGAAGACGGACTCTTGGAATGCACGATTTCGGTTTTATTGTTGCACTGGTACACGTGCATTTGGTTCACTGTTGTATGCCCAGTACCAGGCTCAAGGCCTAAATGGGGACGGTTTTCAAGAGATGGTTGACAAGTGAACATACCCAGGGTTTTTTCATACTTTTCCCACTCTTACCCCTCACTTAGTGTATACATATAGCTGCTACTGCTGCATGACCCAGAACGAGCCAAGTCTCCTGTCTCCTTTAAAGATCAAGTGGAGATTCAGGACATGGCCATACCAAAATAAGTATAATAATAATCACCCTCCAACTCTCTCCCACCCCAACTTGGTTAACATTGAAAGCCAAAGTATAAAAGAATTGGAAGAGACATATTAATCAGTAAGAGGCACTACAGTGCTGGGCTTAGGAGTGTCCTCATCTATATAAGAATCATGACCACTGCACAGACTAAAGCTTTGGTGACATCAAGCAAGATAATGAATAAAAAGCACGTAGCATAGTGCCTGGGACAGGGCATGCTCAGCTGTCATTGCTATTATTCGGAGTGGTCGCTGTTCTTTGTTCATCACTAGTTAAATAAAGCAAGATCAAAGAACCACAACTTTGGTTGAGGTTTTTCCTTTAGTATTGATTTCAAGCAGGGGCAGGATATTCACATTGCCTGGCACATATGGGCCTCATGTACTCGTTAATTGATTGCAGTGATGACAGTCCCATTGTACACACTGAAGAGCTGCAGTGTGTCATCAACAAGTGACTGGAGTGTCTGCTTATGATTCCAATGACACCAGCTACAGACAGATACTTGGCCTCCTTCTCCACGGCGGCCTACATCCCAAAATAGGAAATGTGCATTCACAGACAGCCCCAGCAGGCACAGGGGGTTAGGAAACAGGCTGCCAACACTTCAGGCTGTCAGCGACACTGCAGAGCCTGGTGGCTACTCCAGCACAGGTGAGCTGCCCCCCTCCTCCCCACCCCCACCCCCCAAGCAGCTTTCTGGGATTGACTTCTATGCAAATGAAAGATAATTGGGTGGCCTATGACCAGCAGCCCCCTGCTGATTATCACTCAGCAGGGTATCAGTGTATGGACACTTCTCTTAAGCCAAGGGCAAATCTCTTTCACTTCTCTGTGCCATTCATTTCTGGGTCCCAGTGCCCTACTGAAAACCCAGCAAGGTCACAAGGTTGAGAAGCCCTGTCCTGTGGCTACCCGGGTAATTTCTCCCCAGCTCTGAGAAGGAAAGACAGGGGCCTAGGAATGGAAGCTCAAGCTCAAGTGGATTTCACTGGAATTTGGCCAGAGAGCAGATCCTGTGAACTCATGCATGCTGCATTGGTTTAAAGTCTCTCTCTCTCTTTCCTTCCCACTCAGATTTGACTGCTATATACAGAGCCACTTAACTGTAAGCTCCTTGATGAAGGGGAAAGTGTCCTTTGTTCTCTGCCTGTGTTTGGGGCATGTCATAGGTACCTGTTCAAGAAACACTGGCATCTTGAAGTGATTGGGGATCAAGCAATATACGTAACCTTAATATCTGTACCCCCATAATATGCTGAAATAAAAAATAAATAAATTTAAAAAGCTCAGAATATCAAAAAAAAAAAAAGAAAAACATATAAGCAGAAAAATCTGAATCATAAAAAAGAAAAGAATATGAGTCTGGAGCTAAAGTTGTTAGTTTTGTTTTGTTCTTTTGAAATGTTACAGTCTGATCATGAACAACTCCTTTCCTTTCTCTAGGCACAAAACTCCTCTCTGTCCAACAAGAAGCTATCCTGACAAATCAAATGGTGGTTCCATCTGTATCCTGCTGTTTTTATTTCTTTTAAGGGTGCCGCAAGCATTGGAATATTTTACCTTCCTCTTCTTGGGATAAAAGCTTTGCAGAACTGTTCAAAATAGTCTGTTCTTAATTTCCAGGTGGAAAAAAAAATCTAACAGATTTCCTAGAAATGAAATTAAATTCAAGTACTTTCTATTTAACTTTTGACTTTGTTTCATTGATACCTCATTCTAATTGTCCCTATTATCTAGGAAAATAGGAAATGTCACTCACACATCCTATTGAAGCATTCAAAAGGCCGATGAGATGAAGAGACTCATTTGACTTGGCAGAAATTAGATGATCATGATTCACAGACATATCCACAGGAGAGCTGCATTTCCTCTGCTGAGCCAGGCTTCAGAGCAAATGAGTGCAAAATATGCGTGTGCTAGAGGAATCGGTCACACAGTTTCCAAGTATATTGGCGCATTTGCAGGGAAGTGCAGCTTTGCTTCCCCGACAAGCGTTTTCATTCATTGGTTTATTCCCATAACAGAGCATGAGAGAAAGAGGCGGGGGCTCCCTAAGTTTAAACTTTCTCCTGAAACAGACCCACATTAAAATATAAGTGTAAAATACCTGGGAAATCAACAAAGATTTAAAGGTCCCAGCCAAGGGGATGACCATCTATTTAACAACAGCTTATGGGGCTGCAGAAAAAGCCTCCAGCCCTATGTGTAAGAAATGATTTTTGTCCATAATGTAGCAGATGCACTCAGGAAAAAGGCAGAAGACAGTGGTAAAAGACACAAACTCTAGCTGATGTCAGACTTCCCACGGATACAAATTCCGAGGATAAAAATAATGGTACTCTGGCCATAGGCAAATGACTTATCTTCTCTAAAACTGAGATTTCTCCTTTATAAAATTTTGGATATTGATAGTAACCTACCACCTGAGGCTTTTGTGCAAGAATTGAGGGAGGTGACACCTTTAAAGACCTTATGAGCCTAACACCTAGGAAGCAGGCAATACCTGGTGGCTGCCATTATTATGACTTTTGTCTTGGTGGTCACATTAGCCCACCTTTCTCATCCTCTGTTAAAAATACACTGAAGGCCTCCATTCATGTATTTAATAAATACTTACTGAGTGCATCATTTGGGTCAGATACAGTGTTTGCAACTGTGAGCATTGGGGTACCATGTAAGTCTTGCCCCCAAGAACCTCTAGGGTCAGTTGGAAAGACAGACAACTAAATAGACAGTTACAAGCCAACGTGGAAATCACAGCAAATGGTGTCATCCCCGACTGCTAAAGTATTGTCTAGGAGTTACCCATAGCTCAGTCTTAGGGGACCAGAAAAAACTCCTTGGAGATTGTGAGGTCCAAGCTAAGATAAAAAATGAGAGTAGCTGTGAGGAGAGAGAGATTATTATGGAGCATTGAGGAAATGATGATTGTGCCCCATGAACAGATCCTTGAGCAGATGTATGTAAAGAGGGCTGGGTGTGGAAAGGAAGTAGCTGAAAGATTCCTCTGGACAGCAAAGCAGTGGCCTCCTCTTTAAAGGGTCCTAGAAGCTTGTTAAAGAATTCCCATCTCTATGATTGAAAGGGATTAAGTGGGAAAGTAACATAAAAATGGACTTAAGGACATTGTTCAGGATGTATATGGAAGATGGACCATGTTGGATCTAACAAGGGAGAAATAATCAATCCCAGAGGTAAAAAGAGCTATAAGGTGGTGATTTTAGTAATATTGGAGACAGAGGGTTTGGCTTACATTTGGATGGTGGCCGTAGGGATAGAGAGAAACAAATCTATTGGAGAGATAATCAGTGTGTAGATACAACAGAAATCAAGAGGAAGAAATTGCTTCTGGAGGTGAGAAATTGAAACGCGTGAAGGATCCCTCCCACGGCTCTGGTTTGGGTGAATTTTGATACTATCGCAGAAATGTGGGATCCAGGACAAAGTGAAGGTTTAGGGGACAACATCACAGCTTGGATTTGGCATATGCATTTAAAGCACTCACTGGACATCCACATGGAGGTGAGTCATAAACACCTGGACAAGTAGGTCTAGACTCCTGAAGTGTGGAAAGCCCTGCTGGTAGGTAGAATTAATTCTTAAGTTTTTATCTGGATATTTGGATGGCCTATGAAAAGAGCTGTAGTTAACACTGAGCTGATGGAGAAGACGAATGGATTCATATAATCCTAAAACTTAAGAACTGTTATACATCCTTGGTCCGATCACCCTTGCAGCCCAGAAAAGAGCTCATTAACTTACAGGCACACTGAAATCCAGCCTCCTGGCTCATGAGCTGGGGCCCTGACATTGTAAATCCAAAAGGTTCAGCCTGATAGCAATCTCTTTTCCTTGTGGGATATCAACTATCTTGTTCCTATTTTAAGAATTCTTATCAAAAGAAGGAAAAGGCAAAAAAGCAACATGGTAATCATCTCAGTCTGTTCAGCGGAGTCCTTGCTAGAGAATTATAGTCCCGTCTGATTGTTTTTTTCTCCTCCGCATCTGCTATAGTCAAAAAGATTATCCTTTCTGTATTGGCACATAGCAGGTGTTCAATAAAGAGAACCCAATGGCATCCACATTGAGAACCCAATGGCATCACCATTGAATGATCACATTCCTCCAAGCCTAAGAAGGTAGGTTTTTCCATCCCTCTCAGATTCTACTTTGGATTTGGGTGAAAGTCCAAATCAAGCCAGGTTTGAGGGATGGATCTGACAGGCATAATTCCCATCTCCACACCCATAGTAACATGTGAATCACTCAGTAATGTTTGTCCATCTTACCTTCTTCACCCATTGGATACTTGCTGCCAATTTCTATAACACAATCCACCCATCTGATTGGTCACTCAACAAATGACAACAGGAATGATGTCACAGGGCCACTAAGCTGAAAACACAGTGATTTCTGCAAAAAAAAAAAAAAAGAAAAGAAAAAGTGAAAAGGTAATTAGTAACTTGGAGGTGACATGAATTGATGATGTGATACATGCTACTAGACACTGGGCATATACAGTTGCATATGACAGACTTTTCTCTTAGAAGATAACAGTTCAAGGTGCAAAGAGGGAAGTTAATTATTATAATTGTGTGAAAAATGGGAGGAAAAAACTTGTCATGGATTTAGAGGTACCACAGGATGGTGTGAATAACCATATGTGTGTTTAGTACTTTGATGGCAAAGATAAAAAGCAGTCCTACATCCAACTTCTTATAACAAACACACCGTGTCCTACACATACATTGCTCTAGCACTAATGACAAAACTGAGGGGTGGGGGATATGAAACCTTAGAGCCAATTTCTGATAGAACCTCCATTCTGAGTCCAAAGTAATGCCTTCCGTCACAAAGGCAGAAACTGTTCTGGTGTTCCGGGTCCTTGTGGAATGACAGCCACAAAGACGAAGAGTATTGATGGCGATAGTGATGGTGGTGGTAGGAGACGGTGTCCCCGCTCCAGAAGACCAGAGCATCGTCTGTGTCCTCCCTCCACTGCCCTACACTCTGGATTTCCTGTGTGGGGGCTGTGCTCTGCCTGGATTCTAGTCTGATTCATCCCCATATCTTCCCAAATGTCTAACACATTCCCTACCCGGAGCATCTGTTCAATGTATATCTGCTGAATGAAGGAAGAGAAGAATATGGAGTGTCGAAACAGCTGTTGTCTTTGCAAACTGAGGCACTGAACCAAAGAAGGTGCCAGCTGGCAGAGCTTCCTGAACACAACAGCTTAAAGGAGTTCTTGAATGCCCTTCATCTCTAGAGCTTTTACCTTCTAGGATCAACTCAGCCTGCATAAGGGGCTTAAACAGCTTCTTTCTTGACTTGACTTCATTTCTTTCCAAACCCACTTTTCCTTGCCTGTTGCTTCCATCCTAATAGCCGTGCACAAGGTCTTCCCCAAAGCAACAAGTAAGCAAATAAAACAACCCCTCTCAGTGCAGAGTTATAGATGAATGGCAAATCTACTAAAATGTGTTCATCAGACTTGGTTTGGGTGACTGTAGGAAGGAAAATAATAAAGCTGCCCTCTTGTATGTGATTCCTTAAATGTCCAGGACAGGTTAGCACTGGGGTTATTCCCAGATACGCATGGAGTCGTGCAGGAAAAGCCACATGGAGCAGTTCACACAATACACAATTGATGGGGAAGGACCTTACTTGGCAACTGGCTACATGGCCAGTCCCAAAAATGGCACTACCAATAATCTAAACCCTTAAATAGACATGCCTGTGTGTAGTCTCCTTCCATGTGAAATTAATCTGGTCCTGCATAGCCAGTGAAGCAGAAAAAGTGACATTATATGAGCCATTGGGGAGGGACCATTGCCCGGATGGGTCCAAACAACAGAGCATTGAATCAAAGAGGATTACCCTTGAACCTTAAGATCTACTGGTATTTGCCTTGTCATCTGAACTTGCATGGGATGTGTCACCCTTTGCTTCCTTCCAATTTCTCCCTTTTAGAATGGGAATGTCTAACTTATGCTTGTCCCATCATATATATTTTGGAAGCACATAATTCATGTGGTTTCACAGGTTCACAGCTGCAGAGGACTTTTGCCTCAGGATGAATTCTACTTTGAGTCTCACCCATACTGATTTATACAGAATAGAGGAGATTTTAGGGTTTACAGTTTAGAGTTGATGCTGGCACAAGTTAAGATTTTAGGGGCTGCTGGGATAGAATGAATGCATTTTGCAAGTAAGAATGACATGGATTTGGAGGTCCAGGGGTGGAATGTTATGAACTGAATGTTCGTGTCCCCCAAAATTCACATGTTGAAGCCCTAAGCCCCCAAAGTGATAGTATTTAGAGGTGGGGTTTGGGGGAGGTAATTAGGTTTAGATGAGGTCATAGGGGGTCCCCATCATGGGATTAGCATCCTTATAAGGGAAGAGAAGAGCAGATCTGGGTCTTTCTCTCTGACTGTGTGTGTATGTGCCATGTGAGAAGATGAGAAGGTGGCAGTCCACAAGCCAGAAAGAGGGCTCTCACCAACAACTGAGTCTGCCATCTCCAGACTCACGAGAAATAAATGCCTGCAGTTTAAGCCACCCAGTCTGTGATACTTTGTTACAGCAGCACAAGCTGACTAACACAGAAATCTATAGCTTGCCTTGTGCGCTTTGCAAGCTTTCTGTGGGAGAATTCGACTGCCATGTCGGAAGTCCAAATATTCCACGCCATACTGGGTGGGGAAGCTCGAGTTAGACAGGTGGAGACACTGCACAGATGGAGGGAGAGATGTCCAGTCACCTCCAGCTGTTCCAGCCATCCAGGCCGAGGTGCCAGACAGGTGAGTTAACACGTCATCTTGCACATCCAACTCATTCAAACCTTAGCATGACGCCAGCCATCTGACTACATGAGAGGAGAGACTCCAGGTAAAAACCACCTAAACGAATTCACTCCACCTACAGAATTATATGAGATAATAATGCATTGTTGTTATTCGCTGTTAAATTTTGGGGTTGCACGTTACTCAGCAAGAGATACCTGGAATGTTATAAACAAGGACGAAAGAGACACAGGTGCCACACCCGTGTATCTACACTTTAAACACATGTAACCACCTTGGGTATCATGAACCTCATCTCATCCCACAACCCAAAGGGGTAAGACCATGGCTGAAGGAGCACCGCCAATAATGCCCAAAGAAGGGTCAGAATCCAGCAGTGTGGACTTCATACCCATGCTCCCTCTGCTCTCCCTCCCCAGCCTTCCGTTAATAACACAGCTGTCACTGTGGCCAGCATGTGTAACAAGTTTACTTCTCAAATCCATAAAACATTCATTGAACTCCCCCCAATCAATTTGTCTTGCATTCTTTATCTCCCTGAAAAATGTTTCCTATAAAACTCCTTTCGACAAAAGCTGCCCAGTCAATCAAAAGCTTTGGGAAAAAAAAAGTAAAAAAAACAGATGGCAAACTGTCTATGAATGCTGATTGGATAGAATCTTCATTTTTCCCTGGTCTCTCCAACATATCAGGACTCCCCCAGACCTGGAATCCTGTGTTCCCTTCTGAGCTAAGAAACTATAATCCAGCCTTGCTGCATCCACTCCCACCCCACTCTCGGGACTTCGCTCCCTCATTTTCCCTGGACTGTGTGCCATCACGGGTCACCTTCAAGAACAGGGTCACTAATCCTCTACCAGTCCCGTCCATCGCTATGCTTGGGAGTGCAAAGCACTGAGTCTCTTAGGTTCACAGACACTACCTGCCATTTACTATTTCAGAGAGATTGAAAAATCAGGAAAAAGAACATGTTGAAGCCAAGGGTTTAAATGGAATAAAGGAAATACTTGGTAAGCATACCAAAATCAAAGAGAAATGTCAGGGAAGGATGCAAGTGTGAGTGTTGCAATTCCCCTCTGCTGAGCTCTGATTGTGTAGAAGGCTCCGTACATGCAGGGCCATATCCTTCCTTTGCCACTTTCCCTGTCTTAGGATCTCCACTGAAATGGACGCCCCGAGGAGATAGTGACAGCTCCATTATACAGATGGAAAAACTGAGGCTAGGTAGTAAATGCCCACGTGCATACAGCATGGGAATGGCATAGCTGGGCTGGACCGCTAGCAGGCCCAGTCCTTTTCCGTCAGCAGTAAGAACCCGCAAGGAGACCCACTTTCCAGGGCAAATCACGCCTATTCCTGTGGTGTGTGACCACAGATATTTTCTCCTCTTTGGTATGATAACACAATGAGGGATTTCAGATAGTTTGGAACAGAGTTGATTAAAACAAACGATGATTAAATGTTTATATTTTGCTATTGCATAAACGAGTGAAATATTAGGTTTTTGAAACTTTTATTGAGAGAAGTTGAGCAATGGACATATACTTTTTTGGCAGTCTAGAAATATCCAGTTGCTTTGCTGATGTCACTCTCTGATTTTCGTGCTCTGCGGGCATGAGGGGCCACATATATGTAGTAAACCCTGGGTGCCTGCAGATGGGGGCTGCTTCTTCTTGGGGGGTGTCACGTGTTCCTGGCATTGTCAAAGGGATGATTAAACTCAATTAATAATCACCACTCAGTGTTTTTCTTCCCTGTTATTGCCAAAGCTCCAAAACCATATGGTGAAGCATATTTTATAAGATAGGTTTGTAGACTGTGAACTTTTTAAAAGACGGAGGAAGTCGAGAGCTATCAGTGTGAGAGAATAAGACTTAGAATCCAAGCTTTGCCTCTTCCAAGTTAGTTTGACTTTGGACAAGCAAGAACTTTCTGAGCCTCAGTTTCCTCACTATAAAATGGTGATGATATTTTGAAGGATTATTGTGCAGAACAGTGATAATAAACATAATACCTCACTTAAAACTAACAAGAATCAATAGCTGTGATTATGAAAAGATATATGTTGTGCTTTTACAATTGTGCATAACTAAAAGTTTTACGCCTTTTATTATGTATTTGCTATTCACAAAGCCCTGTGATGAATGCATAAGCATTTATCTAGAACTGATATGCAAGCTGGTATGTTTGCATATATTAATATATAATCATATAACATATGATTAATATTCATATATAAGCATACTTTGTTCAGATGAGGAAACTGAGTCTCGAAGAAGTTCAGAGATCCCTGAAATCTCCCGGGCTCGGCTTAGACTTCTGCTCCCGCTGTGTGGTTAAGAGCTGCTTGCGGCTCAGGCCTCCCTGCAAAGTCCCCGAGGCTGGTGACTCCCCTGCCTGTTCAGGGGATGATGCCCGACATCTATCTGTAATTACAAGAAAACATCCATAAAGAGTTTCTGGGCTCCAAATGGATTTGACACAGTGGCCTTTCAAATCAAACTCTTACCACGATTATCTTTATTTCGCTTTAGCAGTTTTTCTAAGTAAGCCGTGCTTTCAGAGGCACCTAATACAAAGTGACAACCTTCGCCATTTTCCAAAGCGCCGATGGACGGGCGTAGAGAGAGTCCATTGTCACCATGGTAATTACTGCACAATACCTGACGGCCAATGGACGGTCAGGAGGCTCAGGCAGCAGCTGAATCCGGCATTGTCCGGGCCCGATAAAAAGACTAGAGGCCCTGAAAAGCCGGGGAGCGCGATCTCACAGCTCTCTCCCCGGGCCCTGAAAGGCCCATTGTGCTGCCACCATAAATTCTGGGTTCTCCGGGCACTTGACAACTGAAGCCAGGGACAATAGAATTCTTGTGTCCAACAAAACACTCCTTGTCCAACGCGGGTCTTATCAGCCGCATTTACAAATGTCTTTCGTTGTACCCAAATAATTCCCTGTTAGAAGGGCTATTGGGAGCAGAACTAAATAAATATTCACAGCCTTTGTCATATCTTTGGGAAATGAATAAACAAACAGTCATCTAGCATATGAGCAAACCTCCTGCTTACTCACGGCATTTTATCCCTATTTCTTGCCCAAACTATGTAGTTTCACTTTCTCTCTTTCATGTATTAACATTTGCAATACTGGAAGCTCCAGTTTTATTTGCCATCTACTATATTCCACGGGTGTCGTTGCCTTGGTGCTTCTACCTGCATTTTTTAAAAAATTAGTCTTCCCCACAGCACCAGAAGGGGGCTTGCTTTATTCCATTCCTACCTCCCCAAAGAGGAGGGAATTAAACCTCAGAGAAGTTAACGAACTTCTCCAAGATAACCAAGCTAATTAGTAACAGAATGGGAATTCCAATCTAGATTTCCCCGCTCCAAAGGGCCCGCCCTTCCCACTTTTCCCTGATGATTTTCTACTGAATAAAAAAGAAATAAAAAGTCAGTATAAGGGGGAAAATAATCTAAGAACATCCACGATAAAAGTTGCATGTATACACTGAGTCTATTTATATTATTATACAACCTGAGAACAGAAAGAATAGGGGAATGAAAAGCCTTTCTCTAAGATGGTATATTTTATTTTTGCCCTAAAATGATAGCAATTTTACTTTTTAACTTTCTTAAGAGCTGGGGAGAGGTGGCATGCAAACAAACATAAATATAACCAAGCTTTAGGAAAGATTCAGTCAATTAGTAAAGTTTTAGAAGAATGACAAAGCCACCAGTGTGCACACAATTCCATATGCTCAAGAACATTCTACCTCTTCTGCTATAGTTTCTTTTATTTTACCTATTTATCTTCTTGCAATGAATGGAGAAATATGTTGAGATATATTTATATCTAAGCAATGCATATGGCAGAACAGAAACTCCCTTCTCCATAGAATACCTATAAACCTATAAGAATGGCAATATTTACATAAAAAAAATCTGACAATATGAAAACTTTAAATGGTTTCCTATCAGGTCAGGAGATGTCCACATTCAATAACACAGCCTGTGTGTCTCTCCCTGGTCTGACCCCAACCTCTCCTGGCCACCTTCTTCCCGCCTCAGTGTTCCCTCATCTGAACTCTCCCATTCACTGTTAGTGTAACTTTGGTAGAAGTTTCCCTCACTCCCTGGTGTGGACCCAGAGGGCTTCAGCATCCCCTTAGTGCACCATATTGCTTTTTGATTTCTCCCATAGGTAGAGCTTTGTTATCATGTCTATTCATTCACCCCTTTCAACTCTGCATCCAAGCACGCTGTGAGCTACTTAAGGGAAGAAATTGCATCTTATATTCATTTCTGTCTGGCCTGCATCAGTACACTGCTAACCCTTTGCAGGTTTGGCTTACTGGAGGAATAGATGAATGGTAGTTAAAGAGCAATCACACACACACACACACACACGAGCAACCACAAAACTCTATTTATATTTTTAATTTTAAAATATTGAAAATATTTATTGCCTTTTTATCTACTTGATGTCAAATGACAGGTATAATTTGTATTTGTTTTCAAGAACTGTAATGATATGCTCACTTGGCCCAAATTATTCAGCCTTGATAAATGCAGTGCAGCGCTGTTTGGTTTGTTTTCTATAATAGTTAAAATCAGCAAAGTAGGCTATCATTTTGCAAACAACCAGCTATTAACAAGAAAAGACTGGGGCACCAACAGGTATTTTCTTATTTTCTGACTGGCATTAAATGCCTGTGTTTGTGCAAGTGTTAAGTTTGGAAGACTACGATCAATATTTTCTAAACGCTTCACATGCCAAATGAAGCATTTCATCATCTTTGGAGATTTAAGGCATGAATGTAGTCATATACACGTGATACAAACTCTTTGTACTTCTGTAGCCCCAGGAGCTGGGTGTGACATAGACACAACTTAATCCAAACAGGCCATGATGATCACTAACATTTACTGAGAGTTTGCAATGTGCCAGATCCTGGGCTAAGTACTTCCTTACAATGTATAATTTAATTTTGTAACAATCTTATAAGTTAGGTACTATAATTTTTTTTATTTCTTAACTGGGAAATTGAAGTACAAAAAGGCTTGAGTAAAGTTGCCCTCAATCACAAAGCCTCTCATTAGTGAAGCCAGAATTTGAACACAGTTAGTTTGAATCTATAGCAATTTACCTAACAGCTATACTCAATTGCATTCTTCACATATAAAATAGGGCACTGCTTTAGGGAAGTACCCCAACGATTTAAAAGAAACATGACTAAAGACTACATGACTTTGCCAGGCTATCAAACTATCCAGAGACAGCAGCCACCGATGACAAGGAGAAAACACAAATGTAATGAAGGATAACAAGGACTTCTGATCACATCTAAGGCCTGAGACAGTATCTCTAACATTTTATCAGATCTGGGAAACTTCTAGACAACTAAGGAATCAACTTATTTGCAAACTTCTGAAGTATGCAAAACCCCATATTCACACAGTCAGAGAAGTATTGCAAACACATACACAGACACACACACACACACATACACAGTGCAGAGTTTTTACTATGCGCTAGAAATAGTCACAGCCTAGTACTATCTTCTCATAGTAAGGAAAGCAAACTGCACTGTGCATAGCAATACGATTGATTTATGATAACATAGGAGAGAGCTCTCTCTGGGGCCTCTATGCTCAGAAGAAACAAAACAAGGTTTCTCAAAATTAAGAGGGAAATGTCCTTTTGCAATGTAAAATCAAGTTAAGAAAAAAAAAGTCATTTGTTCTTGACCTCTTTTCAGCCACTTATATCTGAAGATATTAGCTGTGCAAACTAAAATTGTCTGTAAGCTTCACAGGGACAAGAAGCATATATATTTTCTTGCTCATTGTCTATCAGGTCGACAAAGGCATAGACCAAATGCTCCAAAATAGCTTTGGAACAAATGACTTAGTAAATATACAAGCGGGTCCCTGACAGCGTGGTCTTACCTATGTGCAAGTGCTTCGGAAGGGCTGTCGTGCGTGGGGGCTGTAATTTTGTTCAGGCACGAATTTGAATTTGGCCACAGAGGGGCTGACGAGAGCCAGGGAGGGAGTCTATCGGGTGCTCTGCACCCTCATCACACCTCATTAAGTACACTGGACTCATTCAGGGGCGGCAGGGGAAGCAGCCCATTAAACTGCTCCAGTTTCAGTTTGCTGTAACTTTATTGGTGGAAGAACATTCTTCGCTGGTACGCACGAATTTTAACATTCCCGAAGATCTTGGGAAAAGTCACTTGCCAATATCAAGAATTTAATATACTCACAGGAAGCTTTCCTTAGGCTGTTCCCCACGGTTTACCTCCAAGGCACATGCACACGTGCACACACACATGTATACACACACGTACACACACACCCTCAAAGATCCATTTACCTCTTGTTTTTCTTTTCATTTTCTAAATCCCTTGAATGGTCACTTTTACTAATTCCATTGTTAAGAACAGAGAATGAAGACAAAAACAAAATTTGTCAACAGTTGTGTGGAGTTGGGCCATGTCACCAGCCTCGGCTTGGATCATGACTGTGGGAATAACAGACAAACCGTCTGGTTTGTACTTGAAGAGACATATGCAAATCAGAGGCTCCGAGGTCCACGGAGGTCTTCTTCTGCAATATTCACTTTTTAATTCTCTATCTTACGGCTTCAGCCAGGAAAATCAGGCTGGATTTTGATAAAGATTTTCTTTGTGCCTTGGCTTTGATGTTTGCAACTGTACGATATATACAGAGAGTATCTGCATGTGTGTTAGTAGTACACACACACACACACACACATACACACACTACTCACAATTTGATCATTCATCTCTGGGAATATTTCAGCCATACTCTTTATCCAGTAAGTAAATGAATTTTGCACTGGGAACCAGGGTAGATTTGATGGGCAGTGAGCTTCCTTCCTACTCTGAGATTACAGAATTTTGTAATTGGTATTATCAGTTCCCGTGGCTAAAAGCACCCTGATCATACTTTGGGAAACACTCTGCTAAGAGCTGATGCTGCTCCAGTATTCAGCATGGTTTGTGATTTCACGGGGCCACCTTGGTACCATGATGAAGGCTGTCTTTAAGGGGGCATCGCGTGTGCAGAAGACCTTGAGAGCAAGGGAAGGGGGTCACTCTTTAGTGCTCAGGGTGGTGTGTAGGCTCAGCCAGGTTTCGGAGTGGAGTCCCTGACAAGGGGGTTGCCTCAGAGAAAGCCCAGAAAGAAGACCCTGTTGGGAAGCCAAACCAAGTGGCCATGTCACTCAGCAAGCAACGGGAAAGCAGAGAGGCCACACTGTGGCATCAGACAGACCTCGGCAGGGGGCGTGGCCCCTATTGGGGTGAGGAACTCTTAAGCCAGCAGGCTGCTTCCCTTCTGGTCCTCTATGACTGCTTCTACTCTGTGGCTGGGGACTCTGTTTCCTTACCTGTCAAACAGGCATCCTGACACCACAGAGCTATGCTAAGGACAAATGAAATAACGTGTGTGAATTAGGCTACTGCTTTTGGCACAGATCTAGTGTTCACTAAATATTAGTCAACATCACCGTCAAAAAATTATCAGCGTTCTGTTACAGTGACTCAATATAAAGAAATCAGTGCAATGCCTGACAAAACAGAGGCCCAACAAATTGCTATAATTATTATTGGCAGTAAATGACAATGAATCAGGAAACAGAGAAGTACCTTTTCCATCCTCTTTCAGTCCTGATCTTAGCAAAGAAAAAGTCTCTATTTGCAGTGATTGCTGAACAAATCCCTCTTTTAACAAACAGAAGGCAGTCTGAGGCTCAGAGTAGATTCAGCTATATTGGTTCCTTTTAATCATCTCTGTTTATTTGGCTGCCTCGTATTTGTTGCAAGAGGTACTGGTTTGCCATCCATGATAGCGATATAGTTTTCTTCAAAAATATTTAAGAAAAGCAGAAAGAATGTGTCAAAAGGAAATATTAAGTATATAACAGTGTGGGTGGTACCCAGGTATCATGAAGACAAAATTTGAATGACAGAAGGGTGCGGAACACTTGATCCAACACCCCACAGTTATTTTATGCACAGGGAAACTGAGGCACCGAGGGGAAAGCAACATAGCAGCTGCAGATCCTGCCTCCAGCTTCCTAGGGTCTTTGCGCAGCATCTTCATTAATATCACATGTCGGGGCAGGCATGTGAGGGGACTGCAAGGAATGATTGCAGTTCTTTTCCAAGGACAGAGAAAGACTTACAGGGAGAGACAAATGCCAATCCCGCCCTAGTGACAGAAAAGGGAGCAGAGTGTAATCACTCTCCAGGAAACTAGGTCTTCACGACGGAGAAAGTAGGTTGAAGGCTCACTGGCCCACACTCCGCCTTGCACCTCTGCCCGTGAATCATGTTATGCATTTTACCAATAGCCTGCTTTACTCCAAAGGGAATTTAAGGCCGCCTATAAAGACACACACAGTACTGAAGCATCTCATACTGTTTCATATAATACAAATGTGATAAGGAGAAATAACAGCATGAAATAATTTATATGAAGGTGCATAGGCAAAGCATGGGCTGAGAAGTCATAGTTGCAAGGGCTGCATCACACAAAGGGACAGGGACACGTGACCAGGCACAGAACCACAGTGCCCATGAACTTAAAACTGTTCCTTATTTGGATCACGGCCATTCCAGACGCTGATGCCAGCACATTATTTATCTCATTGGCTGTCACAGAGATGACCCTGTGTAACGTAAACAAGCAACACCCTTAGGGTAAACGTAGTGGAAGCAGAATTATTGGGCAGCTCAGAAGAGAAGCACTGGCCCACGGAGGACACAGAGTCTGTCACAGGGTGGGAGGAGGAGGTTCAGCAGCATCTTCCTGCCAGGGGGACCTGACAGCCAGCCCAGCCTCCGCATGGCTGCTACGTGCTCACTCCGGTTTCAAAGTCCTGCATGCAGGTCTGTTTGGGTTGGTCTCTTCTACCTTTAACAATAACCAAGCCCGCTTTGTTCCATGCACTGCCATTAAATGGAAGCATCACTTCGATCGCCCCTATTTGAAAGTGAAGAAATCTAAGACGGAGAGCGTGAGAAACCTATGCCAGTCAGCCAAGTTTATAGGGAGGGATTCAAACCCAGGCAGTCTGACTCCAGAGCATCTGCTCCTAACCACCACCACTCGGCCCTCAAGGAAGTCCCCTTATCATCAAGCCTCCTCAGGCTTCCCCTGGGGCAGCCCCTTCCAGGAAAACGTTGGCTTTTTCTTAGCTTTCCATATCATTTCACTCTCCTTTCTTCATTCCTTCTTTTGCCTTGGAACAGAACGCCTCTTCCTCTTCTCTTGTTCATAAACTTCTCCTTCTCCTCTTAGTCCCTTGCCAAAGATTACCTCCTTCAGAGTCCACCTGCCCAACTTTACACACACACAAACACACACCCCACTGTGGTGTCTTATCCACCAACCACTTGTCTGTCAACAAATGTTTCTTGAGCACGTACTGTGTGCTGGTCAAGTCGCTGGGCACCAAAGAGATTGGGTGGCTATTTTTAAGAGCTTTCAGACAATAGTGGGGTTAAAAAGTCAACAAGTGAACAGAAAAATACACAGCAAATAATTAGATAGTGATAAATGACACATGGAAAATTTTAAAATTTCCTAAAGCAGAGTACATCATGTTTTCTTCTTAAGACCCCTTTAAACCAACATGTTCATACCCAGCCCATAGCAGATGCTGAATAACTGTTTGACGGAATGAGAACCAACACCTACTGCTTGCAATAATCATTCTCAGTCATTCAGGCCTTAGCATCTTGAACATTTTGTTGTTTTAGGGAATAATTTTCGCAAATGCTCACCTGCCACCCCCATCCCTATGAGGTTGTGAAGAGCAGAAACTCTGGCATCTGCATCATCTATAGCTCCTACAGCACCTACTTCAGAATCATCCACATTTGCTGCAAACCAGAAACTCGAAAACCCAGACTTCAAGTTTGAGAGACATCACAAATCACAGGATGTAGGAGCCACATGGAAACTCAGCAGGGATCTAATCCAGTGATTTTACTAACTGCTCTTGGCAGAGACTGAGTGTTCCTGGGGTATCCCAAATGCTGTTGCAGGGGCTGAGGTGGGGTGGGGAGAGGCGCAGGGACATTTCCCAGATTCCTACCACTTTCTACCTTCTTCTCTTTAATTCACAAAGGCTCTACTTTTCCCATTCTATACATTTTAGGGTTTGGGGTAAAGATTTGATTTACAAAAATCTGTGTAAAATTCATGGAATCAAGAAGGAAAAAATAGAAACAATGAATCTAAGAGTTAAATGACTCCTATGAATTTTTATAGAACCTCATTCTGAACAGATGTCCGTGATTAGATGTGGGCAGATGTCTACAACATCAGATGACAAGGCACTGAGATAACACATACATGGAGTAAACAGATTACATATTTGGAAGTGTCGTGTGCAGGGATGTGGAAAGGGAGGGATATTCGGATAGCAGTGGAATCTGCTTTCAAGGGAGGCAGGTCCACCATTCCCTCACTAGAATGTTGCCTTCTCGACAGCTCTGATCATTCACTCATTCGTTCATTCATCTTTTCACTTATTGAATAGTTATATATCAAGCATTTTTATGTCTCAGTCTCTTTGCAGAGATAAACACACAGAATTGGGAGCCATGCTAAGGTGACAGGAAGGAGGGAGGAAAGGATCTCAAGTGAGAAAAGCGGGGAAGAAAATAAGAAAGAGAGGGAGAAATGAGAAAGAGAGGAAGGAAGGAAGGGAAGAGGAAGGGAGGAAGAAAGGTATGAAGGAAGGAAAGAAGTAAGAAAGGAAGGAAGGGGAACTGAAAGGTAAAGTAGTCAGGTAAGTGAGGGTCCTAAATTTGTCCTGCCTTTCTTCTTTTCCCCAATACCCAAGGGGACAGTGTCTCATCTAGAGCAAACTCAGCATTCCAGAGGAGGCAGGTGGGTGAGAAGAATGAAGAGAGCTCCCAAAATAAGACATGAATAAAGAAAAAGAAAAAAGAAAAAAAAAGGAGAAATGATGACGTGATTGGATCTATAAAACTGTCTATTTTTAGTGGCCTATAGAAGACTCTCTCCAGTGACCTTGCCAAATTATGAAGTAAACGTCATTAATGAAAGCTCTCTCAACCTTCTCCTCCAAGTCAGCCCATTACCAAATCACTTCCAGACTCAAGACTCATCCCTTAAAACCCTGTAACCTCATTAAAGCACTAACAGGTTTGACCTGAAAGTGAGCAGATGAATTGACTTAAAGTTTCCCGCCTTTCTAGTTGTTTTTCCTGAAGAAATGCTAAAGGCCAGGTTAGCTTTCCTAAGCAGTTAGTTTTCACTTTTTATTGCTTGTGTTGTTTTGTCTTCCAGTTAAATGTCACCCATTTTCAGAAATGAGAAAAATGCTCGGAGCAGTTAAGAAAGATGCTTGCTTTCAATGTCATCTTGATTATTTTAATTATTTAAAAAATAGATAAAAACAAAAATAATTCTGATATTGACTGATTTCAGGTTTCCCTATGTAGGTTTCAAGTATTCTAATTTCACTGGGGAAACAGAGCATTAGAGATTTACAGACTGACTCCAAATGGGGTAACCGACTTGAAGTAATGACCTTGTAGGTATTGCAATTCTTTTAATAATCCCATTAAATCTCACAGACTGCCGACAAGAATCACCTCCTTATATTCACATAAAGTCAGAATGGTCTTGTTGTAACAGGAGAATGTTTAAGTAAAGCACAGGATATGCCCAGCATGAAAGAACGAGCTTCACTCAAAGTTACAATTCTATGATTGCAAAGAAACATGGAAAAATACTTTGGACTATTTCAACATGATTCATTATGAAGTAATATCTCAATGACAATAATGTAAAAATATTCCTGATTAAGTAGAGTACTAGAAGGAAGGAAAAAAATAAGGACAATGTATGCATCAGAGTGAATGAACTACAAGTGAATTTTTTCCTCTCTTCTTCCTCATGTCTTTGTCCCAAGTATCATCGCTTCTAGAACCAAGTTTGTAATCTTATAAAGCCTCATCATGCAACATGGACTGTCTCTCTTGCTGCATAGATACCTGAGCTGGCTAGATGCAAAATGAACTAGGGGTAACGATAGCTCAGCAAACTCCACTACTTTCTTGTACAGCCACGAAAAAGCACTTTGGCCAGAGACATAAGAACAAGCCAAGTTATTTCAAAATAAGAAAAAAAAATAGTTTATAATATGAAATGACTGAATCATCAAAATGTCACATTAAATACTGATACCATCAATTTGAGTCTAAAATACTCTCTGGTCTTAGGAGAATCCAAGAAAGGAGGTAAGCAACTACCACACCAATAGCACGAGCGTGAGAAGGTTCTCCCTGGAGATGCCCTTCATTGCATACAGTTTATTCATCCAATATACACTAGCTGACCACTAGCTACGCAGCTGGGACTGAGCCTGGGAGGAAGGACACAGGGATGAACAAGATCAGACCCTCACCCCTAATGAGCTTGCATCGTAATTAACAGCGCCCACTCTGCCCTCAAACCTGGATAGAATTACCCAGGAGAACTCGAGATTGGGCACGTAGCTCAGAATAAATGAGCCAAGGACCCGACCTGCCTGCAGATCAGAGTTGGTGAGCCCAAGTCCGGGCCCTGCTACTCTGTAACTACGGGAAAATCTTTTTACCACTGAGAGCCTCAGTTTCCCCATATGAGCAATCAGGCGGTGAGGAAGCTTAATGTCTTAGAAAGCTAGACGCTCCACTGTTCTGCGGGGGCAACAAACTCATTTGTACCCAGGATTTTTGCAGACCTCCCACTAAACCAGAAGCCATGGAACGTAGAGAGAACACAGGACACGCCGTGTGGCCCCAAAAGCAAACACGTATCAGGCAGGAAAGAGAAGAAAGAAATGCAAGGAGCTGGTGAGTATAATCTCCATGGGGGAAGTTTCAGAGTCTTACAATCCGAGATTCAAATCCTGAATCTGCCTTGTAATTAAATGTGTGACTTTGAGCGAGTGACTCAACTCCACTCTACAAGCTACAGTTCCCCCGTCTCAAAAAATGGCATTTCTAAAGTCAAGCTGGCAGGGTTGCTCTGAAGATTAAAGGAGGGCACAGACAGAAGGCACTTGGCACCACTCCAGACACACAGTGGGTGCTTGATAAATTTTACCCAAATTAAAATGAGTTAGCAAGAATATTATTATGCATTGGAAATCCCTGCTAAGACTGAATCTTGTTCATTTTCCTATCCCAGCACCTGCTGTAAGTCAGATACATAGAAGGTGCTCAGCAAATAAGTAAATGTTAACTCTGATTAACTCATACTGATTAGAAGCTCTGATTGGCAATTAGGTCTGATTAATTAAAAATGGGTAAAGGAATTGGTTATTACTTTATAAACACAGTTTGTCTGGGGAGAGGATTTTTCAAAATGCAAGGTAAAAGGGAGATGAAAAGGTCACAGACTCTGGGATACACTAAAAAAAACCAACCTCCCCCACGGCTTGTGAGATCAGCAAGAGACAAAAGCCAAATGCATGAGTCACCTCCCAGCAATGCCAAGGCAGGGGCCAATCAGAGGTCCGTGCTGTCCTCGTAACTGTCCTGACTGGACTCTTCATTCATTGAACAAACAGTTCAAAAGGTCCTTTGAGTAACTCCTCGGTGCCCTTTGGCAGAAGACAGGCAAACAGAACTGACACCAGGAGCAGAAAATGTGAGAACCTGCGCTCGAGAGAAAGAGCTCCCAGTGGAAAATGAAAGGAGGTCAAGTTAGGAAAACCAGCAAACCCATTAACTTCTGCGCACAAAGCCATAGGACTGCTTTCCAAAGGCAGCGTCCCCACACAGCAACGGAAAGCTCCAGCTTCATTTAGCCAGCTGCACGATACACACAGACACACACGCGCGTGCAAACACACACACGCACGCGTGAATGCATAAACACATGCATATGCACCGACATGCGCACACTCCAAGGAGGTCAAAACAACTCTAAAATAACAGAGTCCACTCTGAATCCCAATGAACGCACCGTGATGATCTATTTATTATGATGAGCAAGGGGTTACGCAGTGGCTCTCTGTAACTAGGTCAGCCACCAATTGGTAGTCAAGTCCACAGGCCCAGGAAGATTTAATGAGGAGGAGGCCAGACAAAGGCAGAAGATGGAAATAGTGCCCCAAGCGCATGTCCCCAGACTCCGCAATCTGGCAGTGGGACACAGTCCACGCCATCGCTCTCACAGATAGACCAGAACAAACTTTCAGAAACCCCTGACGTGAGGATGCACAGTCCAGGCCAAGCCGTGGAGCTGTGGCCCTGGCAGCAGCGGCCAGACTGGAATCAAAACAAACCCTGAATCAAAGGAAGATCACGACCCGAGCAGAATGGACAGAAATAGCGAACGCGCACGGCGTCGGCAGCTGTGACGGCCAGGGCAAGGACGTAAATAAAATGGCCAACCTAAAGTGGCCAACTGCCAACCTAAAGCTTGTGTCCATGAAAGCCAGCCCCTTGGCTGGGCTCTCTGTGCCCTCATCGCCGTCCCTCGTTCGTGCCGGGCAGGGTCACTGGCACCTGCATTCGGGGTTGCAGATGGAGAGGCGAGGCTTGTTGAATCCAGTGCCTACTCACTGCACCATCGTGAAGGTCACGGTGCAGCGCCTGGCCGCCTGGAGTCTTCCTGGAGAGGCGGGGTCCAGCCATGGCAATGCCATCTCCAACAGTCACCTTCTCCCTTCCATCTCAGGACACCTCACGTGGGGACGCCAAGGGCCACAGGACCGTGAGAGGGCTCAGCCCAGCTTTGTTCTAGACAGCCGGAGAGGCGGCCCCTGATCCCTGGCACTGCCAGCAGCCCTGTGAATGAGCCACTGTGGTGAGACACACACCCACTGCTAATGAGTCCCGCACAGACGCAAGCGAGAGAGGCCAGCGCAGTGGTCACTGAAAAACAGGAGGAGCAGAAGCCAACTGGGGCAGGGGCAGGACCACACCGTACCCACCTAAGCTCACGGTGCTCCCAGCCCACGATGGCTGCAGGGGCCTGAACACAGCAGGGACACCTTGAACTCTCTGTCTTCCCTTGAACTAACAGCATCCTCTCCCCTCCCCCCCTCCACTTGCCCAAATAACAAGAAAATGGCAGCCAAAATTTCCCGGGCATTTTTGAAAAAGCAACTGCCCTCAACTATTACTCTCATTTTATTGTTTTAAGGAGAATTTTGATATAAAAATATAAAGGGACAGGTTTTCAGAATAAAAAGACACAGGGCAATGCAATACTCATACATTGAAGAAAAGGGTGTGTTAATTCGCTTTAGAACTTTGAATACAATGCACATCCATTTTACACTATTACATTGCAGATGGCAAAGTAGTAAAGAGAGTAGGCTCTGTGGCAAGTTGCCTGACCCTACATCCTCTAGTTACTAGCTGGATAACTTCAGACAAAGTACCACATCTCGGCAATACTTCCAGCTCCTTATCTCTGAAGATGAAGATTAAGTGGGTTTCCCACAGAGGGTTCCCTGTAAAAATTTAAACAAGTTAACTCATGCAATGCACTTAGCACACAGCAAGCCCTTCATAAAGGTTACCTGCTTTGATCATTATCATCATCATTAGTGCAATCTATGTTAGCCAGTGGAACTGACCTTGGAGCTTAAATGCTCAGGTTATAATGCTACATTCCTTGTGTATAACCACAGTTAATGAAAATCCAATAATATACAGGTATGTAGACCGAATTCAGAGTATTTAGAGAAGACAAGAAACCAAAGCTCCTAGACCTCCACCAGCTTCTCCTGTCCTTACCCCCAAAGATCCAAAAGGGAGAAGACTGCAGTTGTCCAGGTACATTTCTTTTTTAAAAACATACTGTATTAAGTATTTCATTAAATATTGCTTATGTTGATTACTGCACTTTTTGGCACCTTCTTAAATGTTGGCCCTGGGACCAGTGACTCAGTTACTCCATCCCAGCCCTGGCCCTGGGTAAGAAGTCAGCCCTCCTCTTTGCTCAAAGGGAGCTTCTGCCACTGTCATGTGCAAGTCACCTGGGGATCTTATTAAAATGCAGAGTCTGCTCCAGCAGGTTGAGGCAAGAGGGCTGAGGTCCCATGTAGCTAACAAGTGTCCAGGTGATGGCTGGTGTCCTGCTGGTCCACAGATAGTACCCGGAGGAGCAAGGCCTTGGAGGGACCAACACCTGAGCTACCTTTTGGTGTGTCTCTTTGATGTCCTGGTTGCTTTCAGACAACTTGGAAACTCTTTCATTGTTCACGGGAACCGCAGTTGTTAAAATCGGTGGCTAAATCCTTAGACCCAGAGGCGGGAACGTTTGTTGTTTTGTTTTGTTCTAAATCGAACAAATAGAATAAAGCGAATACCTATTGACTCCTTCTTGGTGGCTGCCCTTTGGGGAGTTCATTTAACTTTCTATTTCCCTTGTTCCTTTGCCTGGCAGTGGAAGCATGGCTAGGAATGCCACAGAGGACAGGGTTATGCATGCATCAGTTAGCATTGCAAAAACACCCAGGCTCCAAAGGGAGCAAGTTGCCTAGGAGAGTCAGAAAACAGTGCCAGTTCAATACACCTGCATTCACTGTCTTCCATTGCCCTTCAGTAAGAATCCAAGAAGGAGCAAGACTTTAGAGTTTTGGATTTAGAAACTTGAAGGCTCCACCACTTGCTGGCTGTGTGACCTCAGGCAAGTGGCTTAGCTTCTCTGAACCTTAGTTTCTGTATATAGAATGTGATCCTAATAGTGCTTGCCTTATAGGATTTTTGCTGTGAGATAATTCATATATGTGTGTGTACAGTACAAGAACAATAGCATTATTTTTCCCAAGGTCCAAAAAAAACACTCAACAAGATGAACATTTATAACAAGCTCCCATGGATGTACCTTTATTTGCGATTTTTCCTAATTCCAGGTCCAAGCAGAATGAGTGTGTGTGTGTGTGTGCGCGCCCATGGAGTGAGGGATAGGGACAGAGAGAAGGGGGCAGGTGAGAGAGAAGAAAAATAAATAGGAACAATTTAACAGAAAGAAACAGAAAGGGTTTGAGTACTAATAAAGACCCATATTCAATACAGTATCGTTTTTCTAAGTTCTTGCACAGAATAATGTCAATATTATTAGGGCAACTTTAAATCATCTTCCATCCTTGGGTGGAAGAAAATGGTTAATATATTTTTAATAAAATGCATGTCCTTGGGAATATTCTTTCAGAAGGAAGGCAGCATTCTTAAACACATACACACACACACACACACACACACACAATTTCTCCTTCTCCCTCAAATCTCACACTTTCTAGCACACGGCACTGTGTCCCACACATGCTAGATCCGGGTAAATGGTATCAGGCTGAGTCCACAGAAGGAAAAGCCTGCATGGCTGGTCATCTGCTCATCACTGCACCATTTGGGGGTGTGCACTGCCAGCCAGACTAGAATAGAGACACAGGGGAAACCAGGCTGAAAGCAACGGCTATGAGTCATGCCTTTAATTGTCACCATGGTAGGGGACAGAATATCAGACGAGCTTTCTTGTTTCCGAAAGAGACACAGCGACTCAGGCAGAGGATTAAAGGAAGCCACATGTGGTAGTGGCCTCTCAGAAAACAATGTCCTAAAGACCTTTTCCCACTCTCCATGTGGGGTGAGGGGGGCTTTTCTCATCAAATCCTACTTATGGGACCATCTGTGTCCCTGCCATGTCAACAGGCCTCTAGACTCTCGCTCACGCGTTGTTGCAAATTGTCCTCATCTGGATACTATTGCTGGAGGCCGTGGACCACTCCAAAGAACCCTTCTTCCTTTAGGGATTTCTCTGTCTAAACAGGATTTATGATGATACTTTGGCACGGATCTTTGAATCACTGGCTTTCACAGGACAGCCAAAAGCGTATTTCAGGAGAATCTATCGCTAACAAGCAAGACAGCTCTGGCGATTTATGTCCTCTGATGAAACGGGCACAGTCTGATGCTCCGAGGACGCTGCCCCTAGACAAGGTGCTATTGCATAGCCAGTGTAGACAGCATGGTGTTGGATGCACCAACTCTTTCCCAAATAGCTGTGTAACCCTGGGGAAGTTGTTTAACCTCTCCGACCAAGCTGTCCCATCTATAAAATAGAAATGATCATGTCATCTTTTGGGGGCTATCATGAAGATTAAATCGGTGCATGGGATCAAGTGCCCGGTATACTTTACGCCTGATTTATTGGCAGCATTGGATACACAGTATCGTTTCTTTTTATAAAGGATGTTTGGTAAGAAGGCGCGGTGACGGATTACCTAGCACTCTGCCTTTGGGAGGGGCTGGGAATCACGGCCCCATCAGAATGAAATTAGTGCACCTGTGCCTCGAGAGCGTGCCAAGCCGCTGCCAGCCCCCTCGAGGTGCAGTAATTGTGTTTTAGTGAAAGGAACACACCTCCTGCCTCACTACCCCAGCACTTGTTAAACTCAAATTTCGTTTGTATCAATTCTAGACAATTTTCTTTGATTTATCTCCTGCAAACCCCTCTTCCAATTCCTGCATCTCAGCTTGAAAGGCACGGCTGTCTTTGCTTGCTCTTCTCTTTCACCGGGTGATGCCATCAAACCAGAAAGAAACCCCTCCCTCTCTCTGGCTCCCGGAGCTGCTCCTCCACCAGGGGCAGCCATCAATAACCTCTTTAGATGGCTCATAGCCTGAAAAAAAAACGGAGACGGAGTGGGGAAGAAGGCAAATACAAGAATAGCTCGAACACTGATCCAGCCCATCCTGGGAGCGCGTGGTGTTTCTAATCCTACAGACTCTGGAAAAGGGAGCTCTGGTCAACCCCATTTTTTTCGGGGGGCAACTGAGACTCAAGTAACTCCCCAAAAGCCATCTAGAGTATAGCAAGAGCTTAAGGGGAACCCAGATGTGCCTGTATGTAAATCCCATCCACATTCCACTGCATTGTGTTTTTATTTCCAGGGAAGAAAAAGAAAAATTCCTTTGGCTTTCATTGCTCAGCAAACACTCCATGCAAAGGTCACAAGAGCGTGAAGATCCCGGCATGTCTAACTTCTGGCTCTGCTATTCCAGCATATGAACACCTGAAAATCACTTGATCTCTCCAGTTGTCAGTTTTCTTCTGGGAGGAAAAAATAGGTATGAGCATCTTCATCGATGCTTACACTTGAATAAAATGAGATTAACAGAGCACAGAGCCTGGCACAATGTAGAAGTTCATTGCATGTGTGGAGCTTCCTTTTTCAGATCCAGAAAAAAAAAAAAATATATATATATATATATTATGGTAAGGTACATGCGGCAGCAGAGTGAAAATTTAATGTAAGGAGAATAATGAATACCAGTGTAAATGAGTGTGTTGCTTAGTTTAATTATAAAAGTGGTACTCGAATGCAAAACCACAATGGCAACTGAGAAAAGAAGAAAGAACTGTCATTAATAAATGCTGCATCACATCTCACCCACATCATATCCTAACTTGCTCCATGTAGTCAAGACAATGAAAAAGTAATCTATGAGGCACCTTATAAAGAACTGTAGGGGTTTTACAATCAACACAATACGCTTAATGGAGGAAATCCTTTTAAGTTAAATATTCAGTCATTACGCAGCTACAGCACTCAGCCATGATAAGACAAATATTTGAAGGGATCTATGGAACAGATTTACCATCATCTAGTTTTCTACTCTGCTCATCTGCAAGACTCTGCAGCATCTCACATCTTTATGTCAAAGATAAAGAGGTCTCTTCTCAAATATTTCCCCTTCAATTTATGTTTGCCAAAATGCATCTGCACATTCTCTGTGTGCTTAACACCCGCGTTGACTCCATTCACAGATGTGGAGACACAGAGATGTTTAGTGTAAGTGTTTCTGCAGCAGAAGATAGCAGTTAGGTTGATCCTCTGCTTCTCGGACTATAATCACGAGCTCCAGCACCCCCCCACCCCACTCCCATAAGATATATCATCACTGTAAGCAAGTTACGGCCTCCTCTGTTCATTCTGCTATTAAAATTTTTTAAATATATTCTGACAATATAGAAAAGCCAAAGAAATCTCCCTGCCACTGAAAGTGAAATTTGGACAGCTAAATCTGTGATGCTAGCTGCCTACAAGACTTTACAGTTTCTTGCCTTCGCTCTACGCTATTTCCATGTATAGAAAAACCATCCACAGATCCCTCCTAGTGAATAAGCGTGTATGTATTTATCGAGCTCAAAACCTCCTGCCTTCTGCTTGAGATGTGTGAATACAGTAGCGTTCCAGGTGGCACCAGGCATAATTAATTTAGCATCAGCGAAGACACTACTTTGTATTATACCATTCCCTCCACAGAGGAAGAGAGATTCCCCCAAAGAAAACCATGGCCTCCCCCATTAAATTATAGTTGAAAAAAAAAATCCCCACCACACTGGGAGAAGCTGATATTTTTTGCAGAACTTTCCAGAAACTTTATAGGATGGTATCATCCATCTCAAAATATAATGAATTCTAATCTAATAGACATTTTGATCAATAAGTCACCAAGCATTTATCAGGTGCTGTTTTCTGCTGAAGTTTGCACTGGGAATCGTGAGGCAGGTAAGCAACAGAGGTTCTTACCACAGGCTCACAGTGACGCAGACGTCAGATCCTCATTTCACAGGGGACGAAACGGAAGAAACGAAGCATAGCTAATGCCACCGGGGGAATTTGGCAGAGGGTAAGCCAGCACCCAGGGCTGCTGACTACCTCACCGTAGGCAATGTATAATCCAGCTGTTTTTTGCCTCCGAGCTTAACGACAATCTCTAAACGAACACCAACTTGGATGTGAAAAGTGACATTACGCAGCTCAACACGCCTGTGCTGACTCCCAGACTAGGAGAGGTGCGAGTCGCTGGAGAAGCCAACTTCACGAATTGTGGCAGAGCCTTTCATGTGCAGGGGCCACTGTGAAATCCATTCAGGAAGCAACTGCTAACGAGCACACACTATAAACCAAGCGCGGGGGACACATGGCATGTACAGTAGAGCTCCTCTCTGCACGGAGTTTGCAATCTGAGTAGTGACTACTAGTAGACTGGGGAGACAGGCCACCTGCTACAAAACGGTTGGTCGGGAAAAGCCTCTATGGCGGATCTATATAAAGCAGAAAGTCTTGAAGGACAAAAAAAGAACTGGCCACGGGAAAGGAAATAGTATTTTTAAATGTGTTAATTTTTTTTTCCTGCCATGGTTTGCTTTGGATTTCATCATGAAGAAAACATTCATGTTTTTTCTCAAGACGTTGTCTAAAAAATATCTGTACATATATGTATGCTTTTACTTTGAATATTGAAATGAAACTTACGCTGTGTGTATGCATGTATGTTCACACATATGTGTTTGTGTGTTTCCCAATCAGCATTCTGCTGTGCGTCTCCCAGACTCTGTCATTAGGTTTTGATGCTTAAACTCTTTAGCATGGCCTGAGAATGCAAAGCCCTTCACGGCCTGGTGCCTTTCTACCTTTCCTGAACTCTCTACCCTGCACAGTGTGTGCCCTGGTCACACCAGATCAATTTTATTCCTCGAACATGCCAGGTACGTTTATGCTTCTGTCATTTGCAAAACCCATGCTCTTGAAGCTCCTGAAATGACCTTCTTTCCTTGTCCACCGGGCAAGTTATGCCTCAGTCCTTAAAATTCATCTCTTTTCGTTAGCGTTCTCTGCCTGTTTCATCAAGTGGAATTAACTGATCAATCTCCTGGAAACCTTTCTCTCCTTTGTACGATTTTCGCCTCCCATTGCATTATTATTATCAATATAATTTTACCGTTTTATTTCCCGATATATTTTCTAATTATCAGACAATGCAGACTTAGTGTCAAAATTTTAGAAAATAAAATGTATAAATGAGAAAATAAACACTTCAGCTGTTTTTTCTATTTTAAAAAGCAATTGAGATTTTTCTTCTTCTAGCATACCTGACATAATATATACCCTGAGCATGTTCATGCACTGCTACTGACCAGTCTTTGGGAACCCTGCTTCTAATGGTTGCATAATTGCCTGTCAAAACGTACAATGAACTATACAACCATTCAACCCCCTACTATTGGGCTACTCAGTAGTTTTTAAATTTTCCTATTATAAGTAACAATGCAACAAACTTAATTATGCATTAAACTCTGTCTACATTCCTGCTTTTTTTTTCTAGAATGGATACTTAGAAGTGAAATTGCTGGGTCAACAGAGGTGAGGTTTTAAACCTCTCTGTCCATATTGCAGACTGTTTTCCAGAAAAGATGTTTTAATTTACAGACTCACTGTCATTATAACAAAATGCCCATTATAATCCCCCTCTCATCACAATAACCATAACATTTTTTTAAAGGGATAAATGCATTGTTTGAATTTCTTTGATTAGTAACACAGCTGAATCCTTGATGAGAATGTGTGCACATGTGTGTGTATGTGTGTGTGTGTTCACATCAACAATTCTTGAAATTGTGTGCTTAAATCTTTCCCTCTTTTCCATGGGAGTTATGGGTATTTCTTTTATCAATGTGCAAGAACTTTTTATTAAAATATTAAAATACCTCTTTAGATCACATTTGTTTTGAACATTTCCCAGTATTTGTTCTTTCGTCGTAATTTTGCTTATGATATTTTGATGTACAAAAGTTAGCAATTTAATTGTGTCCATTCTTTTCTCTGCTGTCTTTTTTTCATTTATGGTATTTATTCATACCTGGCTTCCTGATATACCATGACATCTGCTAAGACAAGTGTCTTACTGTATTCATCTATTATCTTCAGTATTTTATGTAATGGCAGTGCCTGGGAATACAATCATCATTCAGTAAATCTTTGCCAAATTGTATTGTACTGTATTGTATTGGTAAAAGCCATCTCTCAATCTATTTGCTTTTATATATCAAAATTCACATATTTATAATTTATATATGTTGGCTATAATACTATATATATATGCCTCTCTATATTTAATATTTCTCTTAACTACTCAAATTGATCCATTAAACCTCATGTTCTGAATATTGGTACAAATATTTAATGGTATTGCACAGATGAGCCATTCAGTGCAATGACAGCCAACCATGACCCCCACAGGGGTGGTGAGGAGCATCTGCGGATGACAGCCGCGTAATCGGGCCTATGGAAATGCTGGCTGAATTCGGTTGTCGATCAAGGTATCATGTTATTTTTCAGTATCAAAGCTTCAAACACCCCAAGGAGAACCTGAGTATTCTTTTTGTTAATTCTCCAAACCATAAAGATATCACATCACTCAAAAACTTTTACTCAGAATAGATTCTAAAATAAAACTTATCAATTTCAAATAGCTACATAGTATATTGATGTGTCTTGAAATCAACTTGTGTTGCAAACGTAGATGTGATTTCTAGTGTGTACACAGAGGATCCAAGGATGTGTCATGAGAAGTCTACGACACATGCCCTAGGGGGAGAGGGGGCAAAGGACAGAGAAGGTTCTGAGGGCCAGGCCTGATGCGGGTCCCTGCACTGTATCAGTGCTTCCCCAGGACTGCTGCTTCCTGTTTCGGGCAGAGATCACCTACCAGGCTCTCACCTTCTCACCTGGATGAGGTCCCACCTAGAAGCTGTGGACAGGAGATGCCCAACCCCTGGAGTAAACCACAAAGCTACTTGCTCACCCACATTTGGGGGGGGGGGTCTGGCTTCCTGGCCTAAGGCAGGTCTAGTTCTTGCCAGTGTCTCCCTGATATTTGGTCAGGTTTGGGACTCAGCTGAGCTCGGTCTGCCCCAGTGCCAAACAGGAAGCTCAGGTTCTAGCAGGTAGCAGCCATGCAGAGAGGAAGAGGCTGGGATCCAGTCCTAGCCACAGTCCTGGGCTGCCCACAGGACTGGTTAGCCTAGCAAGCACCTAACCATAAAAGAGGGAACAGGTGGTTACAAACAAGTGTCAAGTGGTCTCTGAGCACAATAAAGGAGTGTCCAAATCACACGGCCATCCAGTCGCAGAAGCCAGACGGGACACCTGACATTGCGCCTTCCCCCAAAGTCCACACTGAAGTCAAGGCTCTGCTCTCTCTCTTGCTTCAACCCAAATGTGAAATGCAAAGTCCAGATTCAACTGCCTTCCAGGCAAAAGTGGTCCTCCAGGCATCGGACATCAAAAGTGGCCAACATCACCAAAGAGATTATCAACATTACATGCTTCCAGAGGGACGTCTCCATTACACCTAGGAAACATTCTTAGCGATAAGTAAATAAAATAAATATAAAAACTGAATCTGAATCTGATGAAGACTCTGATCCTAGATCCCACTTGCAGAAAATTAAGAGGACAAAAGGAAAACTACAGCAAAGCTTCTCAAGCGGAGAGATTTTGCACCCCAGGAGACATTTAGGAATGTCTGGGGACACTTTTGCTTGTCACCACTGAGGTGGGAATGCTACTGGCATTTAATGGCATTTGATTGTTTTATGTGTTTTCTGTATTATATCTAAAAAGTACATAATTTGAAATAATATTAAAAACACAATAAAAAACTTTCTCTTCCCACTATGGCTAGGAATTAATTAGTTTATGGCTACTTAATTAATAAAAAGAGTATTGCTGATTCATCCAAATGCATAATTTATTTTTCTGTGTTTTCCACAGATGCTTAAAAGATGATTTCTAACCTTGCTCCCACCCCGACTGCTTACTGCTAGAGATTACCAGCTAAAGTTGCATAGAGGTTAAAAAGCAGGATAGCAGAAGAATTGGGCACAGGATCCCTGAGTCAGATGACGTCGGTTGCCTACCTGTTCCATGTTAGTCAATGCATGCAATCGCTTCAAGAGAGGTTCCGCCTCTGTAAAACGAGGGTTGTTGGGAGTATTAGCCAGAGTATATACAGAGTATATACAATTGGACTCTGAAAATCATATTTTTTTTGTAAAATTTAGCTATTGATTAGCTGCCCACATGTCTATGCATCAGATGTATAACATGTGCCAAAACTAGTCCCAGAGGCCAGGGATACAGACAGGTCCCGTCTCCATCCTCTCATCTTTCATGGGAAGACCTTAGATTGTATCTCTATGAAGATTCACTCAGTTCTGTTTTAATACTGAAACCCACCACTTTTAAGCACTGCAATTACTCCAAATTTAAAAAGAGGGAGCAAAGGGTGTGTATCCGTGGTTACATGTCTCGCAGCATTCTTTGGGCATTTTCTGATCACTAGGTCCTCAATAAAGCACTTTCCATTCATTGCCTCACGGAATGCTCAGTAATCACCATGTGAAAGGAAGGTGCTGTCATTATACTCTTTTTCAGGTATGAAAAGTAATGTTCCCAGGTAGTCTTTAGCTTTCCTAAAAGCTACACAGCTGGTAAATGTCAAAAGGAGACTCAACTCAACTAGCTTTAACTTAGGAGTCTATCATCTAATTTAAAACCCAGTGGGGTCTCGTGGTGCGATCTGGATGCTGTTCTTAAGAGCCCAAACCACTACCTTTCTGGCAGAACTATTACCTGTTTCAAAGGCATCATTTGCCTACGATATTGATTCTAAAAATCTCTTCCGGAGCTTTAAATCTGTGATATTCTCTAAAAGAAACTGTGGTCTGAAGGAAAGAAAGGTCTCACCCTTTACAGAAATTGGTACAGTAGACAATTTAAATAAACAGTAAACAATTTAAATAAATGACATAAATGCAGCTTGTGCTGAAAGGCTGCAAAACAATACCAATGGTTCTCCAACGTTATACATCATCACGGTCCCCTGGATGGCTTTCTCAAACCACTCCAAGTATTTCTGAGTCAGAAACTTTGAGGGTGGGCCCAAGAAAATGTATCCCTCACATATCCTCAGGTGATACTGAATCTGTGGTCCCAGAAGCACATTCTAAAAGCCACATCTAGATTTATCTCTGTTGGCTTTGTGATATTAGAATGTTTATTTGCCTTCTGTGAATATGAAAGTGCCCAACTGGAAAGAAAGCTGTTAGGATGCAAAGAATGGGATGAGATGGGATGGGATAGGTAAAAGCTTTCTGAGAACAAAAAGGAGCTAGCCCCGCTCTGCTCATGCTTTAGGGAGCCTCACAAGAACCTGGAAGTTTGTTACAAATGTGGCTTCTCAGAGCCCACCCCCAGCTACAGAAGACCTGGTTTAGGGCTCTGGAAGCTTCCTTCAAAATGAGGTCCGCAGGTAATGTTGAAGCAGACAGTGTGCAGATCACCTCTTATACAATCCTTATAAAACAAAGGCAGGTTCCAGAGAGTGGATGGAAAGAAATAGGTTCCATGGCCCTTACTGAAAAGGCAAGGCTTTGGTCTAGAGATGGAGCATCCCACAGAATCATATCTCTTAGATATTCCACAACAGAAAGTAAGAGCAAGAAAAATGCATTTAAAACATTTTTTATGGAATCATCTAAGTCAAATATTTGACTTTAGGACCTTCAGAGTGCATCTGAAATGAGAAAATAATGATATCATTTGAAATGAAAGAAAGCCCTAGACCAGAACACTCAGGCATCTTGCAGTATAGAGCAGGCTTCAGTGTTAGGTGTGAATTGGAAATGTCCCAGAAGATAGGTACTGGGTAATCAGAGCTATTACATTTTGTAACTGACACAGGTATCGTTTCCTCCAATAATGACAGCAGCAGAGCCTCAGCAATTTCAACATCTTAATCACTTTCTTTTTCTTTCTGAATCCAGGGAATTATTATAATTCTTCATGCCTTCCCATAAGAATTATGAACCATCAGCTACCATAGGGAATAGGCAAGTGACTTTGTATAAGAAATGTTTGCTGCAATTCAGAGGACTACGTAATTGAGTTAGCAAGCGGTAGAAAACACTGTTCATTCACATCCTGGACTGGAACAGAGGGTCTGACCACGGGAAGGTATCAAGCTGCAAAGGTCCAACTATTATGCAAATCATTCACCACATGCTGCTGTAGGGAGCAAATTCCTTGCTCTTAACATTTTGATTAGAGTTGATGATAACAGTGGACATTAAAAACTCCACTGCTAGATAAGTGTGACAGTGTAAACTGATTGCATCAGGTGAACTTTTTGTAACACAACCTGTTCTGCATGATATTCTCAAGCCTGATCCACAATTACTCCGATTGAGAAAGTGAAAGTTTTATCAATACTATTTGTGTCCTCCTGACCAGGTAAGGAATATTATTGGACTGTAGCTGAATCTACTAAGAAAGTGGGCTGCATGGAGTCATCCTCTAACACAGGCAAGATGTCCTTGTATCAGTACTCCTTGCTTTGACCTTTATCATTGCCTTTTTCCTTATTTTTATCATTGAAGAATATTTTGAAAATGTAGAAGTGTAAAATGAATCAAATAAAGTTGGCTAAATAAATAAACGAATGGCTGGTGCTATAGTCTTAAAGTTGGTGTGTGCCAAAAATTCATATGTTGGAACCTAACACCTAGCACGATGGTATTAAGAGGCGGGGCCTTGGGGAAGTGATTAAGTCATAAGGGCTCCATCCTCATGAATGGAATTAGTACCCTTATAAAAGAGGCTCCAGGGGGGTTCTTTGACCTTTATTTCACATGAGAATACAGAAGGCGCCACCTGTGAGGAACATGCCCTCATGCACTGAATGTACTGGTACCTTGATTTTGGAGTTTCCAGCCTCCAAAACTGTGAGCAATACATTTTCTATTGTTAAGTTACCGAGTCTAAGGTATTTTTTATAGCAGACAAAGGAAACAAGTCAACTGAAAAACGAATGGATAATCCTGTCACCCAATGATAACTATTGTTAGTTACCATGCTGGTTTATTATCTTCTAATAATTTTAACCATGCCTTTCTTTCTTTTTTCATTGTAAAATAAAGATTATGATCTACATACAACTTTTATCATGTGTCTTGTGATAAATATTATACCACAAGTATTTTTCCATATTATTAAAAATACCCTCATAAATGTAACCAATGGCTTCTCAAATTTAAGTTGCACGAATGAACTGTTAGTATTTAAAGATTTCCTCTAAGGGGTAGTCATTTAATGTGTTTTCACTTTTGCTTCCAATAGATTAAAATATGATGAGCTATTTCTAACAGCTTTATTGAGAGACAATTTCATAGAAATCACCTGTGCCAGGTACGGAGGCTCACACCTGTAATCCTAGCACTATGGGAGGGCAAGGCAGGAGAATTGCTTGAAGTCAGGAGTTTGAGACCAGCCTGAGCAAGAGTTACACCTCATCTCCACAAAAAATAGAAAACTTAGCCGGGCGTGCTGATACACATCTGTAGTCCCAGCTATCCCAGCCTGGGAGGATGAGGCAGGAGGATCACTTGAGCCCAAGAGTTTGAGGTCACAGTGAGCTATGATGAGGCCACTGTACTCTATCCAGGGCAACAGAGTGAGACTGTCTCAAAAAAAAATCACCTGGAAGAACATATTTTTATGAGGCTCCATCTTTGTGTGTTCCAAGAGTATTTCCTAAGGTTAGATACCAGACATAAACCAAGTACAACAAAGGGACTGTATATGCTTAGGTTTGAGACAAACATTGTCAAATGCCATCTATTAAAAATATCGATTTATACTTTCACCAGCAGAGTATTACAGAGCTCACGTCATTCCACCCAGGGCAGAATGAATACCATTATTATTTAAGATTCTGTTGCTTTTAATGAAAAGGTCAAGATGTCAACATCTATGCTCAAAGAAAAGGAAACTGCATTTAAGAATTTCATTTTCACTTTTGTTGTGCTTTAGACTGCTGTTGTCCTTTCCATCCTGCTTAGTTCGGGTAACATACGGTTCCAATCTATTGCCCTCATTAAACCCATTAGCAGTCATTAAGGTTAAAAGTGACCAGGTATACGCAGCTCAAACAAGAGCCTTATCTAAACCAAGAAACCTAGACTCCAAGTCTGGGATCGTAGGCATGAGCTACACTACCCTTGGAGAGTACTTAACTTCCCCTAGGAATTGTTTTTCTCATTGCTAATAAATAAATAAATAACTGAACTAGAAGAAGATGAAGTTCCAGGCACTTAACTAGCAACTAATATATCCCCAGGTCATTGTTTGAGATGGCTGGTTTCATTTCTAGAAAGGTAAGTTACATTTATTTAATAGATGCCTAAAATCAAACTCTTAACAAAAGTCATAGTTTGCTTTTAAAAAGGTGTTTGGGCATACCAAAAATTTTAATAACATCCTACATTTGAATAATAAAAACTGATTTTTAAATGCTCTTCTACCCTCTAACTCTTATAACCCTTGTGAAACTTGTTCTTAGAACAATCAAAGAATGGTAAAATAACTAATTATGCACAAATTACTCTTATGACTTATCCCATTCTCCTGAGGCGTGCTGTGCTTAAAAAAATAAAAAATAAAGGATTTGTAACTGTTAGTTATCAGCACTTCATGTAACTTTTGATTCAAGTAACAAACAGCATTGCAGTCCCATGTATTCATTCTGTGACTAAATTGCAAAGGCAAGAAGCCAATTCTAATGAATTGTAACCATAGTTTCTTTTGCGTATTACATATTAGAAGTGGGTAGCACTTTAAATTATGGTACACAAAACAGCATATAATTAATTCTGAATAAAAGATAATGTATTCTTGCTAAATACAAGTTATTTTAAAATCTCCTAATGAAGAACTAAGCATATGCTGTGTTGCACTGTGAAAATGTTTAGCATATGCCGTGAGAGCCAACATTTTGCATTTATTATTATATTTATTTTCAATAATAATATATTATTTTAAGTGAACACACAAAAAACTTAATCACTAACATTCTGAATGTGGAAAATAGATGCAAATTACAAGAAACTTTTTGGCTCCCCATAAGTTGTCACTAAATAACTTTTTGATGACATGGTGCGATTGCAATTTGCAATAGAATGAGAAAAATGGAAAAGGCTGTTACTTTTAAATCGCAGAACATATGCACAATGAATTTTAAAATTCAGATATGGAGATAAACATTTCTATTCTGAAAACTGACATGTTCTAAGTTTCCACTGAATAGCAAAGCTTCACTCTAGACCTTAAGTCCACCTGATTTAGAACTGGGTTTGTAACTCCCTTTCTGACATTGAGTTCTTGCTTTTAAGAGAATGTGTACTGAAGGTTCTACACTCCTACAATTACCATATTGTGTCTTCCCACTGAGCATGAGCCGAATTCCTCATTCTGTCTCTAATCACTATTACCACTATGGACCACTACTGCT
Source organism: Cheirogaleus medius (assembly GCA_008086735.1). NCBI lineage: Eukaryota > Metazoa > Chordata > Mammalia > Primates > Cheirogaleidae > Cheirogaleus > Cheirogaleus medius. The sequence goes on from VBSM01000949.1 coordinate 7,122,529, forward strand.
AACAACAAAATAAGTACTGTTGGGCCAAACCTGTTTTTAGCCTCATTCTCCCCATTTGTAACTTGAGGATGCTTCATGTTCCTATAAACCAGCCACGTGACCATGAGCAAACCACCCCCATCTCATCTACAACTGAGAGCTCTAAGGCTCAGTTAGACATGACTATGCTGAGGTTCCTGCTATTTCCAATAGCTCTGCTGTCGTTTCCCCCAGCCCTTTCTGAGGTGCCTGTTAACAGAAACATACAATAAAACAAGGTTTTCTAAACTCACATATGCTTTCTATTCTTGCCTCGTTTAAATTTGGAGAGAAAAATGTGGACAGTAAAAAATGAATCGCAATATCCCCAAAGCTTCAGATTAAAAACAAAATGTAAAGTTTATTTTTAAGTCCAAGGCTCCGCTTCTGTTCCAAAGGTGCCATGACTCATTCATCAGAAACAGACTGAAACTAGAAGGGACTGCTATTCCATTTTTTTCCCCCAAACACTCCAGGTTTGGATATATTTTAAATATGTTGCCTACTTGAGTACTAATGTGCAGTAATAAAAATTGAAAATGAATACAATTTTGAAATTAATCATACATCCCTACACAATTGCTGCTGGTATTTTGCCATAGTTCTGTTCCATCTTCTGGTATTTGCATAACTATGTACGTAGTAAGTGGAAATCAGACTGGATAGATAATTCAATGGCTCACCTTGTACCTCTTAACATTTTATTCTAAGCATATGTCCATGTAGCTACAACCTCTTTGTGAATACGTCCAGTGACTTAATTATAGTCCATTATAAGAATATACCATAATTTATTTAACTACCTTCTTGTTTAGAAGTAAACAAGTTTTATAAGTTTTTTGTTTTATTGTCATGATGAATATTTTTGTGCATTTACTTTTTTAGTATTTCCAACTATTTACTTAGTATTAATTCCCTCCAAAAAAGGTGAGATAATTGCTGTAAAATCTTAGCAGAAATAATATCATTACATCAAAATAATTTCATGGTTTCTATTCCACTGAAACACTAATCTGTAGCATTTTCTGTGAACTCTTTTGATCATACCTCAGCACACCATTGCCCCTGAGTGCCCTGTATCCCTCGTGACAACCACTGTCATGATGGAAGAAAGTTATTTATTTGTATATGCCTCTCCCTTTCCCTAGACTAGGCTTTTCTTAAGGAAGACTCTAGATGATTAAACAATCTAGCCTCGGTTCCCTACTTAAGGCCAGGCACATAGTAAGTGCTCAAAATTTTTTCACTAAATTCCCTAATACATCTTGAACATTATTTGTCAAGCCCCATCCTTGTCCCAGGGATATAAATGTGTTCCTTGCTCAAACTGCAAAGACCCTGCTCTATTTATTTTCCTTTATTGATACCTTGACACATTCCACAAAGAGTTTAGGGCAGGAGACCTTTCCCTCAATCAATTCTGTCTTCTGCTGCTCTTGCTGAGATAGATTTGCAAAGAACAAAGCTGTATGTTCAGATGCCATTTTAACCATTTAGTTTTCAAGAAGGAAGAAGAAGGTCAAATAATGTCACCTCCTCAGAGAAGTCTTCCTGGGCCGCCTTAGCAAAAATAACTCACTTTTCCTCTCATTTTATTATATGACTCTGTTCATTTCCTGTATGACAAATACCACAGTCTGAGATTGTCCTATCATGACGGTCTGCCTCTTCTCATAGAATGTGGCACTCATGTATGGCAGGGTATGTCCTTACCTCCACCACAGAGCATTGCGGTTGGTACAGTGGAGCCTTTCAGAACTGGAAAGTTTCTTTGAAGTTGCCAAATTCAGCTCTATTATTTGAAAAATATGTAAACAGAGGCCCCAAGTGGGAAACTACTTGCCCAAGGTATAAATAGAAATGACAAACTCTGGGTAAGGCTCCTCCTTGCATGGAGTGAGGTCTCCTTTTCCTCTTTTGCTCCAGGCTCCGAGGTGGCCGTCACTGGGCAGCTGTAGAAAGAACACTGGCCTGGGAGTCTGGAATTCTGGATTCTCAACTTCCATACATAGAGTATGTGCCAGAACATACAGAACACACTGAAATTAAGTAGTTGTGCTAGTAAGCATCCGTTTATTCAATAAAAAATCTACTATGTAATAGCCACCATGCTAGGTACTAGGTATATAGAGATAAAACCACAAAGGTAAGAGATAAAACCATCAAAGCCCCTACCTTCAAAATGCTAATAGTTTGGAGAAGGATACAAGTAAATTGATAATTTCAGTATGTCCTGACACATGTTACAATATACACATTTAAAACCACTGAATGATGACTAACTGAAAGTAAAATTAATTGGCAAGAAGTGTATGTCTTGAATATATGCTCCTTGGATGGACACTGGGACCAACTCTACCTTCATAAGAAATTCGTTTGTTAGGGTCTAACTAAAGTCCCGGGCAGGCCTCCAGGAGCACAGTGATTGGATTCCCAGTGGTTGCCCATGGGAAGAGCTCCAACAGTAAGGCCTATTTACTGGTCCATTTATTTACAGCTTTTCCTCTTCTTAAGAGGAGTTGAAGTGGCCTTCATAAATACCAGCAGGGCACTAAGATTTCAACAAAGAGAAGTTTTAAAGAAATTAGGATGAGAAGAAAGTAAAAGGAAGGCTGTAAGATGGGGCAAAGGACTTCACTGGAAAGCACACCATAATTTATGACATGGAACACTGTCTTCTAGTAGCCAAAGCAAGTGAAGAAGCACCAATAGTTATAAAACCACCACAAAATATATTTGTGTCCAGGTGAAACAAAACATTTCTTGATACTTGATGCCAACAGAATTTCTTCCAGTCTCATAAAGAGATCAATACCTTTAACAATAACCCAAGAATAAACAGAAAATTACACACACACACACACACACGTGTATTTACATATGGATATGCACGTATATGTATAGATGCATTTTTAAGGTTGCTTAATTCAAATAAGGGCCCAGAGCAATCCAGTTCAGTAACCACAATCTTAACCAGTGACTCTTCCATGAAATTTATAGGATTTTGTCTCAGTCTCAGCCATTCCCCTGTTTTTCTCTCCAAGTTTCTTTAGCACATTCCTTCTTAGCTTCCTAGTAGAAGGAGACAAGATGACGTGGACTACAAATAGAGTAGTATAGGACAATAGGATCCATGTCCTTATGAAAGAGCCCCAAAGAGAGAGTTTGTCTCTTCACGTCCATCCCTTTGGCCATATGAAGACACCAAGAAAGTGCCATCTATAAGGAACAGGCCCTCCGTACACACCAAACCTGTGGCTCCTTGATCTTGAACTTCCTAGCCTGCAAAACTGTAACAAATAAGTTTCTCCTTTTTATAAATTACCCAGTGTGTGGTGTTTTGTCATAGCAGTACAAATGGACTAAGACCCACCTATAACTACACACATATATTGCCATGTGCTGCACACGTCTCTCTTGGCAACTCTTGCCAGAAGCTGTGAAACAGTGAGTTATTTTCTCTAGCACAGGTAAGTAATTCACATAGCTCCTAAATAGCAGATTCAGAGTTTGCGTCCAGGCCTGCCACACTCCTACCTCTTTCCAGTCTGCAACATTGCTTCTCAGTGTGACACCACAGTGAGTTCCAAGACAGAATCACAAGTAAGTGGTTATAAGACAAAGATGTCTTCAAACCGGGAGAGTAGATGAGAGTTGGATAGCCAGGTATGGCCAAGAATGTCCTCACACTGTTGAGAGAAACAGTGTGCTATGCATCAGTTTATGTGTGGCTTTTGATAATCATCTAAAATAACCTCTGAATTAGGGGGAAAATACAGTTTACCACATGTGATGGTCAGTTTGATGCATCAACTTGGCTAGGTTATTGTCCTCAATTATGCAAACACTAATCTAGGTATCGTTGTGAAGGTATTTTGTAGATTTAATTCATGTGTACAACTGGTTTACTTTCAATGAGGAAAATTATCCTAGCTAATCGGGGAAGTGCTGACTCAATCATTTGAATGGCCGTAAGAGCAGAAATGAGGCTTCCTTGATGAAGATCATATCCTGCCTGTGGACTACAGCTTCAGCTCGCATCTGAGAGTTCTAGTCTGCCCTTTCTGCATGCAAGTCCTATGGATTTTGGACTCACCCAGCCATCCTCCATGCTATAGCCAGAATGCACTCCCTACCTCCCACCACCAAATTCATATGTTGAAACATAAGCCACAATGTGGGGCATTAAGAGATGGGACTTTCGGGAAGTGATTAGGCCATGAGGACTCTTCCCTTAGGACTGGGATTAATGTCCTTATAAGAGGCCCGGATGAGGCTGTTCCTCCTTCAACCATGTGAGGATGCACCAAGAAAGTGCCGTCTATGAGGAATGGGCCCTCACCAGACACAGAATTTGCTGGCACCTTGATCTGGGACTTCCCAGCCTCCAGAACTGTGAGCAATAAATTTCTGCCATTTATAAATTACCCAGGCTAAGATATTTTGTTATAGCAGTATAAATGGACTAAGACATGCCACAAATGCTTAAGCCAAATCCCTTGCAATAAATCTCTTGGTATAAAGTAATACATCCTACTGGTTCTGTTACATTAATATTTACAAATGAAAACTTCAGAAAGTTTTCTGACTCAAAAAAATGGAAAAGTCTATCCAATCTCCTGACAGCAGCCAGGAATACATTTTAACTCTCCTGAATGATAGCTGTCTTCTTAACTGTATCCAGAGGTCAAATTTCAACTGCTTCAATAACTGGAATGCTACACTTTCAGTTTGAAATTTTTTTTGACAAGTTCTTGGTAAAAGTAATTCACTGTTTAGTCTATTATGATGTTTTGATAAAGGCATTATTGCAGAAGACCACTTGGATAATATATTTTAAAGCCTCCTCTCATTATTATCTTTATCTGGTTGTTTTACACACACACACACACACACAAAATTCAGCTATTGAGAAAAATATATTTGTAAGTTTTCAAAACATAATTTTGTGCTGGAGAAGTGATAATAGGTAAGATAATGTATTTGTTGTAAAGAATAAGAGCTTAGACTTCCTGGGGACCTGGATTCCTAACTGGGTGATGCTGGGCAAATGAGCTTCTATTAGCCTCAGTTTCCTTAAATGTGAAATGAAGAGATGGTCCACCTCATAAGTCTCTATAATGGTAGTTGTCATAGTCCTTTAATAATGAATCCTTCAAATTGATCATCATTCTTTGGGGTGGCGCTTTTCAACCTCAGCACTACTGACACATTGGGCCAGATAACTGTTTTCTGTGGAGGGCTGTCCTGTGCATTGTAGCATCCCTGGTCTCTATCCACTAGATGCCAGCAGCACCCTCTCCCCAGCTGTGACAAAAGCAATGTCTCCAGACTTTGTCAACTGTCCCCTGGGGGCAAAATCACCACTGTTCTAAGGGTACAATTAATATTTGAGTAGTATTTGCTTTTTATGTTTCTAAAAAATTTTAAGCATAATATATAACACATACAGAAAAGCATAGCTCTATAAATTTTTACTAAGGGAGCACACCCATGTCATCAGTCCTCTAACTAGAAACAGAGTAGCACCCTCTCCCCCATTCCACATGGGAAGCCTCTAACATTCCCTCCTTCCAGGCTTTCCTGGGGACTGTTGGTAGGAAAAATAAGAATCAAATTTTTAAAAACAAGAAGAAATTCAGCATTTGAGTCTGTAAACTGGTTTCCTCTGTGATTTTGCCCTGACAACAAAGCTTTGCTACAATGACAATCTAACAAGATACCAGCTCAAGAGAGGAGGAGAGCCACTCTAACCCAGCCTCAGATGGCCTGGATTATTGGGGTAACACAAGGATGTCAACTCTTTCCTTCCTACCAGAATGCTCAGCTTGTTCAACACAATGGAGAAAAGAGATTATCAAAAAGGATTCACCGTGTAAGGGAAGGCCATGAGACAGGGCTTAAAGAACCAAATGGCCAGTGTGGTATCAGAGAACTTCAGAGTAATGAGGTGTTTAATAAAAAAATCAACTGTCCTCAGTTATTATCACATCCTTCTCCGTTATCATTATATTCCCTGGACACTAGGGGACAACAGACCAACATGGTAGAGTTAACGTCCCTACATGCTGCTGTAAAATAACCCTGGCAGTCCAGTGACACGTTATGTTCAAACACTACTCAAACAGCAAGACAATAAAAAGGCAGCTGGCCAAAGGGACCTGCCGTCTCTGGGTAGGTAACACTTGTGCCATTGGACCTCTGATTTGTCCATGAGCAGCTGGAGAACTGAATCTCTGTCTTTTCATTTTTAAAATCCCCCGTAGCATCCCCTATTGAGTTACATATTAGTTGAGATAAGAAATTGTGTAATGGAAAGCGCACCTCACTAGGAATTAAAACCACTGAAGTCTTGTTCTTGGCTCTGCCAGTATTATGCCATGTGATTTTGGGGGTAATCTTTTAAATTTCTCTAAATATCAGCTCCAAAATCTGCTTTTAAAAAGTTAGAATAAAATGGCATTCAAGCTCAGTTTCAGATCTTTGCTATTTTGATATCTGATATATTGTGCAAAGAATCTGCAATTACAGAAATGCCTTATAACCATCCATTCTCTCAGTAATTCATTCATACTTCCAATCACTTACTCTCCCATTCACCTATCCAATAAGACTGGGTGTTATGACTTGTGAAATGGTGTGCCCATTTACTAGAGAACAGTACACAGAAAACTGTACCATGATAAATTCTGTATTGGAGGGTGCCCTGAATTCCTTCCCCCAAGGAGAGTGAACAATATAAGTGACATAGAGTAGTTAAAAAACAAGGAAGGCTGAGGGAAGCCAAATATTAATTTATTCACCATCCATCTATTTATCCATCCAACAATTCTGAGCACCTATGTGGTAAATAGGTTTTTGTTTTCTTTTTCTCTCTCAAGCCCACTGTCAACCATATGGATGAACAGATGACCCAAGCTGGGTCCTTTAGAATATTCACTCAACATAGCAAATGGCAAAAGTAATCTCAGTTCTTCTTTGGAGTTTCCCAATAGAAAGGCAAAAAGATAGTTCTTTCTTGTTTTTGTAATCTTGAAGCACAAAAGCTACGTTCTGAGACTTCCTATGGTCATTGTATCACTGTTTTTGTCACCTAGAGAGAAACTTTCTTATCAATAGAGTATGAGGCCAACATACACATGACCAGAAGGAGAGACAAGGAGATGTAGATATGCACAGATGATGGAAATGTGGAAAAACAGAGTTCACAGGATTGTCTAAATCCTTCATCCAATCTTGCCAGAAGGTAGATTGCTAATTAAAAAGCCAAAAAGCCTCCTTCTTTCATAAACTCTTTTGATCTGGATTACATAATCTGCTACCACTATAACCCGCTTTGTGCTAAACATGGAGGAAGCAGGAAGAATATGACCTGCCAAGCCACTGCCCTCAGGAAGTTCACATTCAAATGCAAAAGAGTAAAGCCAAGGTCAGAGCTGAAGGTCAGAGGGTTCTGTGCAAATGAAGGAGGCAAAGGGAGCAGTAAGGAGAATAAGGACATATCTCAGAAGAGAAATAATAAGGGATGAAAACATTGACAAAGGTGATAAAATTAGAAAAAATGGACATATTGTGAGAGAAATATCAGAAATGAAGTGAACAGTCATTGGCAATGGATTGGGTGTGAGGTCTCAAAGATAGGTCCTCCAAGGCTCTTGTCTGTTCATTTTCTCTGCTTGGAGAACTGGGTGGATGGCACTGACATCACTGAAATATGGAATGTAGGAAAATGATCCTATTTAAGGGTTTGCAAAGTGAAGTTTGGGATGCAGCCTAAGGATGAGCTGGTGGTAGGATGGGGGATGCTGCCACGAAGTTTATGAATCATCCCAGGCAACAAGTGTAATATGAGGAGAGAGGATGCCTAGAAGAAAATACTAAGGAAGAAAGCACTAAGCTTACTGACTAAGAGGAAAGGATGAGGATAGTGGCCAATCAAGAAAACTGAAAAAAGGGTCCTGTTCCAAAGAAAGAGAAGGACCTCAAGGGAAACCTAAGTGATAGTGAATTTGAGGAAGTTGGCAAGGGCAGCCAGGAGCAGCTCCACCATGGATGGACGATCGCTATGTCTAACACCCTCTGATAAAGCAATGTCATGTCCTGCTTACAGCTAATGCCTCTTATCAAAGGAGCAGCTCAGATTTAATCTAAATACCTAATCCTACGACACATATTTAGTTGCTTTTTTATATTATCAAACGTGGAAATCTGAGAAAATTATTTCTCAAAGCCATACCTCAAACATGTGTGGGCTATATTATTTTTGTTTTTGGTATTTTCTATTATTTTTTTCTTGTTTTTTTAATTTCAAAATATTAAGCGGGTACAAATGTTTTTGGTTACATGGATCACTTTTGTAATGTTTGAGTGCTGGCTATAAGTGTGCCCATCACCTAAATAGTGTTCATTGTACTTGTTAGGTTTTTGCCCATCCTCTTCTCCCCTCTCCCCGCTGCTTGATTTCCACCGAGTTTTGCTTCCCTTTGTGCACATGTGTGCTCACTGGTTAGTTCCAATTTAAAAGCGAGCACATGTGGTGTTTGTTTTTCCATTCTTTAGATACTTTGCTTAGGATAGTGGTCTCCAGTTCCATCCAAATTGTTGCAAAAGGCATGAATTCATCTTTTTTTTATGAGTGAGTGGTACTCTATGGTATACATATACCACATTTTGTTAATCCACTCATGTATTGATGGGCACTTGGGTTGATTCTACATCTTTGTAGTTGTGAATTGTCCTGCAATAAACATTCAAGTGCAGGTGCCTATTTGATAAAATGACTTATTTTCTTTTGGGTAGATATGCAGTAGCGGGATTGCCGGATCAAACGGTAGGTCTACTTCTAGTTTTTTGAGGAATCTCCATATTGTTTTCCATAGAGGTTGTGCCAATTTGCTGTTATGTGGGATATATTCTTATGGGCATCATCTCAAAGCTCTTTTACTCAGGGGAACTATGTTCTAATGAATTTTCCATCCCAATCCTTTACTTACACAAACTTGTTCTCCACATTCCTTGGCCTCTCAGAGCCCTGAGAGATGTATACTACTCTCCTAATATGTTGGTGCCGAGACGGACCTTCCTTCCCATAGAGGCACTGACCAACCATGATGAGAGACAGGCATGACCAAGTAGGTGACTGGGACCAGAATTTGCTCTGGGCGAGTCCCTGACCTCACCTGCAGTGCTGGTCGAGTTCCTGTTCCCTGCTGGGGCTCTGCTTCAACATGAGGGGACCCAACTCTCGGGACAGTTGTAGGGATTCTATGTCATCATTTATGAAAAATGTGAGCCATGACACTAATATCTTGCCCCTCTCCTCCTCCCTCCATCTATCCCTTCTTTTTTTTTCTTTTTATTGCGTTTTTCTATTTTTCCTTCCTCCTCCATTCTTCCCTTTCTTCTTTCCTCCCTACTCATCACTTTGTGAGCCCCAATGACTGTAAATGCCATTATCAGCACTACCATCTTCCTCATTCTCATGAACAGTGTTCCTCAGCTGAGATGGGCAGAGCCAGTGACTTCTACCCAAAAAGGTCACAGCCACTATCTGGCACATCCCATTGCCACATTTTACTGATCACACTTATCACTACTGAAAATTATTTTGTTTTCTTGTTTATTGTATGTTCCCTCAAACTAAATATAAGATCCATAAGAGTAGGTACTATGTCTGCCTTGTCCCCCTTATGTCCCCAGCCTAGCTGACTTTCAGTGTATATGATCTCTGCTCCACGACTGAGTGGATGGATGGACAGATGAACAAGTGGATGGATGGATGACACGGTTTTAGTCTAATGGCCTATTTTGTTTCAGGAACACCTTTACTCACAGCTATGACATATTACATTCACACAATGTAGATGTGTATTCCTAACAGTAAAATTATTCTCAGGTTGCACAATGGAATTGAAAATGCCAGACTTTCTCTTTGTTCTGCACAGTGATCCTACATTCTCATCTCTAAAAGATACCTGAAGATCATAGTTAATATGACCTTGAAGGAAATTTCTGACTCTGAGAATCAAAGCTGTTGAGCTGAAATGAAAACAACTCTAAAAATCTAAGATGTTTTTAATACATCTTGAAAACCCACTCCTGCACTGTTTAGACTTCTATGTAGCAATAGACTCAAAATCTCACCCCCGACTTGTCCCAGTGAGTCAACCAAGGACAAGAGTATGAGGAACTATTTCTGAGTGAGATCATGTCTCTTGCAACCTGTCCATATACTCACCCTTCTATAGATGCATGTAGCTCTCTCTTGGGATGGCTAGGAGGGAAACTGTCACATTGGTGAAGCCCAGTAAATCCTGCCTTCCTTTATTCACACCCTAACACACTGACTCTGGGCTTGGCCATATGCCTGCCTTTGGCCAAGGGGACATAGACGAGCTTGATGCAAACAGAGCCAGAAGAGCACTTGGACATTGAGACTTGTCCCTTTGAAACATATGCTTTTGGAATGTTTCTTCTCTAAAGCCACCCTCCATGCTATGCTGTAAGTCAAACTTAGCCCGATGAAGTGGCCATATGGAGGAAATCCTGAGATTCCACTTCAGGTCCACCTGAGCTCCCAGCTGCCCTCCAGGATCGAGCCATTTTGGAAGAGGATTCTCCAACCCCAATCAAGCTGCCCCACCAAATGCCACAAGGAACAGACATGAGCTATCCCCACTGACCTCTGCCTTAACTGCAGAATCTCAAACAAATAAATAGTTGCAGTTCTTGTAGATTGCTAGACAGCAATGGAGAGCCAAAATACCTTGATAAATGTATTCAGTTTCACTGTTTTTGGCTTTATATCTACATCTTGAATTATTTAGTAGGGAACTAATTGTGTTTCTATAAACAGAGTGGGTAGAATCATGTCCTTTACAGCTTTTGTGTACCAAACCCCTGTGTTTAGTACAAGGCTCCATACTTAATGGGTGTCCAATACCTGCTAACTGAATTATGACATAAATATCAATTTTCTTGCAGAGATGTAAAGCACTGAAGGGGAAACAGGTGTGTCACACAGCAAGAGAAGAAGCAAGAGAGCAGGGAGGAGGTGCCAGGTCCTTTCAGACAACCAGCTGTCATGTGAACTAACAAAGTGAGAACTCAACTCATTATCTCCAAGAGGGCACCAAGCCATTCATGAGAGATCTGCCCACATGACCCAAACACCTCCCAGCAGGCCCCACCCCCAACACTGGGGATCAAATTTCAACATGAGATCTGGAGGAGCCAAACATCCAAACCTTATCACCACCCAAGTGGCCCAAGCCTCGCTGCACACCTCCCTGCTGCTGCTATTTCTTGCATCCCATTGAAACTCTCTCCAACCTTGACATGAATCTGCTTTCTTTGATACACTCAGCCTTGGGAGCAGCTTCTTTTATTGCGTTATCACATATTCTTGGTTAGCTTTGGACCTTGCAACCCATTAGGAGCTTGCTTAGTATATAAATACATATTTTAAAAGATTGTGTATGAAATGTGAATAAACACATCGTTACATGAGATAATGTCAGAGAAAGTGTCACAAATCCACTTAATGGCAGGTGTTAACAAAATGGTAATGTTAATATTATTACTGCTGTTTCATTATCATCACTGTCATCATCATCATGACTATTAGGGGGTTATAGTATTGTAGAAAGAGGCCTGGACAGAGAGATAAAATGTGTAAAATCTAAATTCAAGTTCTGCATCTTACTAGCTTGTATACTGATAAGTACGTTATATAACGTGAGTCTTATGTTTCCTTGTCTGAAAACTAGGGGTGGAAGTACAGGGTTATTTTGACTATGAAATCAGATAACAGGACAATGTTCCTAAGAGACTATGTCCCTCACCGATAGTAGTTTTAAAATAATTATATACATTGCTCCTTGAAAACTTGAGACCCACACTATCTATACAGTATCCACTAGCTGCATGTGGCTATTGAGCATTTAAAATGTGTCCAGTCCCAGATGAGATGGGTTATAAGTGTAAAACATAGTCTATATTCTGAAGATGTAGTATGAAAAAATTATATGAAATATCACATCAATAATTTTATGATGATTATAAATTAATCACTTATGTTATAAGATGTGGTATTATGTTATAATATTTTTGAGGTATTGGCTTAAATGTATTTTAAAATTAATGTCACCTATTTCCTGTTTTACTCACATTTTGGTTTGTATTTATATTTTTATCAGCCAGCACTGGGTTAGAGAGTTATCCTGAAATTTCTATTATAAACATATAAAAACCCAAAACAAAAGATTTGGTGGAAAAAATTGAGTTCTTATCCTCAGATCTATGCAAATATAATTTGTGCTGGGGAAGAAGACATTATTTATATCAATTTATTTCCAAAGTAAAGCATGACACCTCCATAAGCAATGGAAAGCGTCTCCTCCCTAAATCCAGGTGAGAGTTTGGCATGGAAGAGAAAGCTAATTGCTTTGTTAACGTTAGCAGAGGGAATGGAAAGGAACACGTGGGTTTGGAGTCACTACACATGGAGACAAATTCCACATAGTGACTCACTAGCCATTTAACCCAGAGTCAGATGAATAAACTAATTGAATCTCCACTTCCTGTCTTAGATTAGACCAGAAATACTAATCTACTTCTAACCCACAGGCTTATAGCTGGCATTTATTAAGTCCTTACTATGTACCTGGCTTTCTGTAGGTGCCATTGCCATCCCAATGGTACAGATGAAGAAACCAAAGCAAAAAACAAACATGCAATATACACATAGCCACACAACTAAAAATCGGGGGCAGCGGGATCTGAACCTCTTTATCTAAACCCCTTTAACACTTGAGCATTTTAATCACTGCTCTCTACTCAGACCAAACTCTCACTACTGTTGTGGAAATGAAACGAGACAATAAATGTGAAGCACATAGCAAGATCATCAAGGAAGGGTATCTACTTTTACTGTCGTTGTAGTTGCGAACGCATAACAGAGTATTGAGAGGATGTGGGATTTAAATTGTTCTGCACCCCATTAGTTCAAAAGAAAGATCTCAAAAGATAAAGAAGACCATAAGTTGACTTTGCAAATTCTGAGGCATTAGCAGTGCCCTGGCTCCTGTAGGAATGAAGTGTTTGGGGGAAATATATTCAAAAGCTAACCTATGAAACATGAAGCCAAAAGTATTCTGGCCTCACAGATAACTAATCGCTTTAAAATCAGTACTTGCATGCTCAGTAATAGCTGAGGTCTTCCCAGTTCTCCCCCAAATGACTGGATTTCTACACCCGCTTTTGCATCACAAGCATCAAATCAAGATATCTTTATTTCAGGTAAAGCATAAATTTCGTAAAGATCGAACTAGTTATATATAAAAAGGAGGTTTTGTTTTGTTTTGTTTTCTTGTAAGGGGCTCAGGAGGGCACTGGGAATTAGGCAGAGGGTGAACCAAATACAAGAGACCAGGAAATGAATGTTCCCAGCCAGGATCAGCCCACTGCCAGCAAAGTCCCTAAGAGTTTCCCAGGGGGTGTGACTGGGTCCAGCAAACTGAATGACCTCCATGGACACATTCCCCACAACGTGACAGCACCTCACAGAGCAACAGTCACATCTTCCCAACTATCCAACCTGACACCTCCGCAACAGACATGATTACTTCTGACAAACTCATTTCTTGTTCCATTTGATATGAAAATTAAAGTTGGATTAGCACCATTTCTCACATTTGAGAGCATGTGAATGGCATCCTCAGTGTCGTCTCATGGATAAACCCAACTGAGCCCTGAAAGGTGGTGTGACAATGCAAGTAAAGTCACTGTTTTCAAGATCTCTCCGCTTTGTATCCAAATCAGCCCTGCTTGGGAAAGCAACCCCGTGGGCGAGCTGACACAATCAACTTCACTTTCTCAGAAGCACACCATCTTCAGAGAAACATTTCAATCCAATTGTTTCTCATGCAAATGTAAAAACAGGGGACACAATACTAGAGACAGTATCAATATTCTTGACATCAAGCAAAGACAGGCAATTCTTGAAGAGTGATGCTATTTCCATGAATTTAATCAATTCACATTCTTTCCCATAAAGCTTTTCTCCCTTGCTTTGTTTTTACAACTATTCATTTAAATGAGTTGGAGGATAGGTTCTGGGGGCTCTTTGCCAGAACTGAGAACTAAGTTCTGAGTTTCCAAGAGCCCATCATCAATTTGATTTTCATTGTCCAAATAAAAACGTAAACCCCAGGAGCTGGGTTAAGAGAATAATACATGTATTCTCTCGGTCAAGCAGGGTGACCAGAACCTCTTCTTGGACTTTTTAAACAAAGCTGGGTTATTCTTCCTGATCCCTCCTGTGGGGAAGCAATTTTCCATTCTAATCCTCTTATTCTACAAAAAAGGAAACCAGTCCAAACAAGAGAAGTGAGTTCCTTCTTGTCCACGGTGAGTTGGTTAAAAAACAAAGAATGGGTAATAGGATAGATCCAGTGGTCTACAGATGAAAATGCCCCAAGAATAGTAGAGCAGATAAAGAAATACAAAACACAGACACCTTGGTGGCCTTTGTGTCTTAGAACAAAATTTTGCCATGTTGGTGTTTGCCATGCCATTTGTTTTGAAGTCCTAGCTTAGGATGCCAAATTTGCTATCTCTTTATGTCTTTCTAAAATCCAATTCAGATTATTCTTTTATCTCTTAGAAACCTTGATCGTTATTAATATGCAGCACAGCAGCTGGAATGTGACTCTCTCCTCCCATCATTTACATGCAATGTACAAGCTCTTGATGCTACGTGACAGAAAGTAGACAGTGCCTATTGATGGACAAAAACTGAATGCATGCATCTTCTTTGAACAACCCCTAGAAAGACACTCTAAATCCTGGGTGCAAGATAAATTTCTGACGTGACACTTCTGGTGGCATCTTCTCTTCCTCTATACCAGAGCTGGACAGGAGCCAAAATTTCAGGAGAAAACATGGATCTTGGAAACACAACTTTTTTCAGCCTAACACAGCTTTTTAAATATTTAAGTTTCATGAGCACATCACAGAAAACATAACACTCTGTGTCATCTTTAAATAGTTCTAGGAGGGGAGAATGCCAAGAATCCATCAATCTTGGATGCAGTAGAAAAGTCACAGAGAAAGTTTTCTGGATCCTTCAAGTCCTGAATTCAAATCCTTTGTCATTATATACCCTGTGAGGTCAGGATCCTGTTTATGGAATTGGAAAGATGAAATGTATAATCTATGAAAGGCCCAGTCCTGGGCACTCAATAAGCACTTCACAAGTATCCATGGACAATTAGTAAGTCCCACAAACCTACTCCTGGAAGTGTCTTAAGTCTGTCTCCCTGTAACAGAGTAATGAAGAACATGTGATTTCTTTGTTGAAATCCCTGCTCATTCACTTATTAACTGTGTAACACTGGGAAAAGTTGCCCAACTCTCCTTTGTCTTGGTTTCTATATTTTACAAATGGGGATAATTATAGCTTCTACCTCATTGAGGTTGTACAGAAGACGGACTGAGATAATTCACGGAAAGTGCTGAGCACAGTGTGTGCATATAGGCAATGCTCAGGACACATCAGCTATTCCAATAATGCTTCCGCCCTAGTGCTGGCTTCATCATCTCCCCCGTAATTCCCTCCCAGCTGGTTTCTCTGTTTGGAGTTCCTGTCTCTTTCTACCAGTTCTTCTCCATGTTGTCCAGAAATCATTTAACAAAGCATTGAACACATCACTCCCTTGCTACAAACCCTTCAAAAGTTCCCTAGGACCCAGGGAATAAAGTCCCAAGTCCCAAATTCAGAACTCAAGGTGCTTTCTTACACAGTGTTCTAAAATGATGACCCATCATCACCCACAGGCGTGTACTCTGCTCAGAATAACCCTATCTGTGCACTCACATCCAGGTGTGCTTGTCTGTGTGGCTCCTTCCCCAGAAAGCTGAGAGGCAGTGGTCAGAGAGCACCGTGCCAGGTGATTTGTAGAAGATTTGCAAGCCAGACCATTTCAGAGCTGGAAAGGACCCAAAAGGCCACTTTACAGATGAGGAAACTGAGGTTAATTGGCTTTCCCGAGGCCACATAGCTATTTATCAGCAACGCCAGCACTGCACTAGCTGATCTGCCTAGAGGGAGGGAACCACAGGGCAGCCTATTAGGGAAAATTTGTCAGCAATTGGCCACAAACTTGCTGCAGGTGATCTTTCTCCATCTGTGAGAAATGAGACAGGAGCTATGTGCCCAATAAGAAAAGGACACAAGGCGTGCCTCTCTGTAAGTGAAAACGGGTTGCCTCTCTGGCTTGTGATACAGGGCACACGGGAGTCAGGGTGATGGGGTGGGGGCAGCTGAAATGATACCGCATGATCCAATCCATCCCTCACTTCAAAGATGCGGCTTCTCAGGCTGCATTAGTCTCCCGACTAATG
Source organism: Cheirogaleus medius (assembly GCA_008086735.1). Classification (NCBI taxonomy): domain Eukaryota; kingdom Metazoa; phylum Chordata; class Mammalia; order Primates; family Cheirogaleidae; genus Cheirogaleus; species Cheirogaleus medius. The sequence goes on from VBSM01000949.1 coordinate 7,138,951, forward strand.
CTCCCAAATGCACTCCTGAGATTTGCTGAAGTTGAAGATTCTCTGTGATGTTTGCACTAGGAACGGTGATGAATAAAACACAAGAATCACCAATGCATTACTCAGAAGGCGAATGTGCCCAGCTCAGACTGCTAAATTGCAATTTCTACTCTAAGATGATACTACTAATAGTGATGCTTCATTTATATACTTTTTTGGGTTCGCAAAAATCATAACAAAAATGAAAACTGTATCTTATCCTACAGCTGTATATATAAAGCATGAAGTGGAGTAAGGTAACTGGAGATCAATCTCCTTCACTATAGGGATATTTGATGGCAAAGCATTGTGAATTGGAACTGTTTGCATAAATGAACACTGATTTTCAATTTGGCTTTGCAACTTAAATATAGCTTTTCTGCTATTGTCAAACAAATATTTTTAAAGCCTTTAAATATGTGGCTTTAATAAGTAGACAATGGAAAGTTGACAACTACTGCTATCATCTTAAGATGCCCAGACAGCCTCACCTATGTTTAGTCGTCCTTGCTTGGTGATCTGGATCTGCCTCCCTGGTGACCAAGCAGGGAGTTTCACATAGAAATTGAAATGCATGGTTCCAAGAGTCCTGTGCAGTTCAGTGACAACTGGGTCAAGTTTGGACAAGGAGCTCTATCGGCCACAAAATCAAACCTTTTACATGGTTCAACTACCTGTCCCATTGGACAGGCTACCAGTCTCAGAAGCTCTGAGACCCTGTGTTTCCCCTGCACCCTTTACTCCCAGGAATGGTGACGCAGATTCGTTTCAAAGGTGGTCAGGAAAACTGTCCTGGGATGGTATGATGGTATGAGACCAACTCCAGAGAAAGTTTTACCTGCATAAAACTGTGTGTGTCCCTGCTGCCCAAACTCACCCATCTATATGCACAGACAATTTTCCTCTGTTTGCCTAATACATGAGCCAACCCAGAGACCCTACTGCCAAGAAGGTATGCAGACTGTCCCTTCTAGAAGCTGAGATGTGACTTGGGGCCACTTGTCCATTCTTATAGGGGGCCTCTTTCATGCACCCCTCAATGCTGAGAGTTCCTCTGTATTCCAGCTTTGGGGATTTTTGCATTGGCTCCATGGCTAGAACCCATGGGCAACTTTCCCTCACAACCTGCTGTGTCCCTTGCAAGAGAGCATTTGCCATCCACAGGCCTAGCTGTTACATTGCCTGTCATAGCTGCCCCTGGAAGTGCCACTTCATTCACTGCACTATGTCACGAGGCTTCTGCCCAGGTCCTGACACCTGCCCAATTCTTGCTCAACCCAGATTAAACTATTCAATGTTTAATACAAGCTCTGTGTGCTTGAACCTCACAATCTATCTGATGATCAACATTCTACTCAGCTTAAGGAAGAACGCAAAACACAGGAGATATAGTTTCTCATAACAGTCTTGCACGGATATGTTGGGAAATGAAGCATTTGGGGTTTCTTAGTTGATAGCAACAGAAACAGACTCTGGCTAGCCCAGTTGTTGCAGGAAGACTAGAGAAGCAGGCTCAGAAAACTGTCAGGAACCTAGAAACCTGAGCAGTAAGAACCACAGACCAGATCTTGCCTTGGAATCAGGAGGGTGAGGAAGGCACCATGGTTGTCCCTGCTGGATATGGGTGGCTACAAAGTTACTTTGTCACTTCTGTGATCCCAGGAAATCCGATATCGTACAGCCACTGCTACAATAACCAGAATGAATTCTCCAGGTCAATGATCACCGATGTGTGTGTGTGTGTGTGTGTAAGATAATTAATCCAAATGGAAAACACTGGGGACTGGGTGCTGAGTTGGTATTCTAGCTTCCAGGAAAGTCAGGGAAGCAGCTCTCTAGCTCTGGAGTAAAGGAAAGCTCTTATTTCTATAGAGAATCTTATTGTGATCATTCCCTTAACACAGGAAAGTGGTTCTGAGGCCATGAAGCCAAACAAATAGGCAAACAAAATAACAGATGGGCACTACATAGAATGAGTAACAAGTAGAATGCTGTCTTCCTGGGTACTAAATCACTCAAATAGAAGTTTCTTGTGTGGTTTACCAAGAGACTCTGTCCCTGCTTCATCTGCTATATCCTTGTGCTATTTTACCAAGCAAGGTTGGTGACTGAGTGAACCAACCCATAGCATGGTACCAAGAGGGAAGACGTATATGCTGAATAACAGACTAAAGATTTAAATATTAACATGTTTCAACAGACTAGACCAATGGACTGAACCTAACAAAATGAAATGTAACAGTGATAATAATAACAGCAACCCCATTACATGCCCTGTTTTAAGCAGTTTTATATATTCGTGTCATTTAATATCAGAGCTTCCCTATAAGGCAGCTACTGATATTAACCTCAGTGCAATGGGGAAATTGAAAAACAGATAAAGAGACTTCCACAGCCGGTCAGGGGCAGGGCCGAGCTCTGCAGCCAGGCATCCTTGACTCTGGAGCCTGTGCTCACACCACCGAAGGTGACTTATCATGCCTGTGTGCACAGGGACAGGTGGGGAAATGTGACTTAACAGCAGCACGTATGGAAAAACAAATAAACAAATAAACTGTGGAGCATAAGTCCTCTGGGTGATGTGGCTGGCAATAAAAGCTAATGTAATGTAGCCTCAGGCTACAATAAAAGAAGTGTGTAGAAGGGAGTTGATAATCTAGAGTCTAGCTGCCTAGATTTCTGTCTTCAGTCCTTTCCTCTAAGGACTGCTGGAGAAAAAAAAAATGAATGGGGCGTTTAATCTGGAGATGTTAAGACTGGAGGGAAGGCATCTTGGAAAACAATTTAAGTGTTGAATAATTGCAATGTAGAGGAAGAATGACATCTATTCTGCATGGCATTGAAGGCTGTATCAAAGAACATAAGCTTTGGGGAGATAGTTTGTGTCAACCTAAGGAAGTATTTTGAAGGTTCCCAGTGTCTCAGTGATTTGCATAAGGAAGTAATGAAGTCCATATCACTAGTGACACTACAAGGATGTGGTGGCAGTGGTTCAAGCACCTGGTGGCAGAGTTTGTTGGCCTAGGAGGCCTCTGGGGTCTCTCTGTACCATACAGGAGCAGAATTCTGTTATTTCTTCCCCAAACCATCCTTGATCACTAAACTGGATGTGACTTCTCCTTCCTGTGGCCCAATTTAATACTTCCTTTGTAGCAATGACTGTACACAGCTCCAGTTTTTAATCGACAGACCTAGTAGTTTCTGTACTGTTAATATTGTCAGCTCTCTGAAGGAAAGCTCTTGTGATTCGACCATTTCCGTGTCCCCAACCCAGGACCTTCCTTACTTAAATGACAAAGAAATGGGTTTGAAATTCATTTCAAACCCAAACCTGCCAGAGGGCCTTGTAGAGGCTCAAGGACAGGAAGAGAAGGACACCATTCCTAACTCTGTTCTCTGTGGGACCTTGGAATGGAGTTATTAATAGGAGATGACTCAGAAGTAAGACAGAACTGAAGACCAGGATCAAACAGTACCTTATGCAAATTACTATCAGACGGCATATCAAATAACACTGGACTAACCATGAACTTCCAAAAAAGAGATTCATGTAAAGCCTCATATTTAGGTCTCACAGTTTAACTGCCCAAGAACATAACAGGGTGTAGCTTATAGAAATACCTGAATTAATAGTATGTTTAAAAACAAATTAGAGCTGGGCATGGTGTCTCAAGCCTGTAATTCCAGCACTTTGGGAGGCTGAGGCAGGAGCATCGCTTGAGGCCAGGAGTTTGAGACCAGCCTGGGCAACATAATGAGACCCTCATGTCTAAAAATGTAAAAATAAAAAATTAGCCAGCCATGGTGGTGCACACCTGTACCCCTAGCTACTTGGAGGGCTGAGGCAGGAGGATCACTAGAGCCCAGAGTCAAGGCTGCAGTGAGCTATGACAGCACCATTGTACTCCAGCCTGGGTGACAAAATGAAATTAAAAAAAAAATAAAAAATAAAAAGGAATCAGACTCTCATACATCTACTAAAAAAAATTAATTCATTTTTGAAGAATGACTTTTGTTTGTAGATAGAGAAAAGAGATTGAATTAAGAACCACAAAAGCTCAGTTCTATTCCAACTGCCCTTAAGATCTGTGATCTTGGCCAAGTCATGGTTCCTCTCTGGGTCCCTGGGCCTGCATCTCTCCATGAAGGATGACTGGAACAGCCAAAGGTTCCATTAATGGCTTCACACATCTGATTCCTGACAGTGCTAGTTGGCAAAATGGAACCCTGAGTCCTCCCTAAAGGAAGCAGTGGATCCAGCTGCTCCATGTGGTTGGACTCTCTGCGATAGGGAACCGGATTTAAGATGCCACATGTTAAAAGGGGCAGTGACAAAATGGAATGGAAACAGATGGGAGGGATGGGAATGGCGAGCAGTCTGGAAATTGCATCTCATCAGACAGAGCAGATGAGGCCCTGCGTGGAAGGAGCAGCCTGACACAGGGGCTAAGCTTTGGCATCTGACACTGGCTCTGAATCCCAGCTTTGCCAGTTACCACCTGCGGAACACTGGGACTGTCTGCTTTTCCCCTGTAAGATGCTAGCCATCATCTTACTGGCTCCAAGGGTCAGTGTGGGTAAGTCCCATTATACAGAATGTTCCCAGCACAGTGCCTAAAGCCAGCTAAGTGCTCAATAAATGCTACAGTTTAACTATTGTCAAATACCAGTTTTCCAGTACTAGTAGGGCTTTCAGGAGAAGGAAAAAGTGATGGGAGAAAGTTATCAAAAAAGGGTACTTTACTCCTCCTTCATTACAATGGAGCATTTTAAAGAACAGAGTTAATGAATCACCAGTTGGCCTCATGGGTTCCCTGCGAGGTAGTTAGCAAGCTGTCACCAGGACACATAAGAAGCTGTAGGATTATTGGCAAAACAGGAACCTGCTGAGAAGGGAGTTAGATCAGAGGATCTCGGAAGTCCCTTTTAAGGATGAGATCTTGGACGTGGTCGGGACACAGGGTGGGGCAGTCAGATCAGCTCCTCTGTGCCCAGAGCGAAGGGGCCCCAGGCTGGAGATAGCATCCAGCAGTGGCAAACTTCTGAGCATCTGGAGTCAGAGCAGGTTTGGAAAGCCAGATTTCCTTCTCCCCAGCCTCATGAGCTTAGACAAGCCTCTCGAATTCCCCTTGGGAGTCATTACCTCATTTGTAAAGTGGAGAATATAGTAGCCTCCTCCTGGGTGGTTGTATAGAATAAATGCGTATTGGGTGGAGCACCCAGCACACAGTAGGACATCAGAAGGTTGGTGCTCTTCCCTTCCTTTCCCCAGGTGAACCCAGGCAGGTCTCCCCTTTTCCTCGCAAGGCACGGGCAGGAGGGAACGGCAGGCAGGGGAAGGGACAGATAACACAAGAGGGTCGCAGATGGGAAACAGGATGACAACCTAGAAGGTCCTAGAGTCTTAGAAAGCCTAGGCTGGCCACGATCTTGGGCGTGAAAACAGTTGGAAAAACCATTAAGGGCCGTGAGAGGGTGAGGGCTCCCGTTATTCTTAACAGGACACCAAATCACTGTTTTTTTGCCCGAGTCTGTGCAAGACAGAAGCCCACGCAAGGTAGGACGAGGGCTTCTTCATCTGCAGTTTTAGCATGAGTTAAAATCGTCACTGCTCAAACCCCTGAAAATCCCAAACTATAGTTACCTAAAAAACAAACAGGAATGGTCTCGAAACTGAAGACGATTTATCAAGAGACTAATTATCTTTTGAGCTCGTCTGGAATAGCAACGAGCCCCTTTTAAACGAAAGCAAACCCGTGATGAATATCTCAACACGGCATGCTTAGCAAACTTTCCCAGTAAGATATTACTTCAGGGTAACTTATCACAGCAACCCATATGTGAAGTGAACAGAGGGGAAAAAACGCAGAGGTAGGAAGGAGGCAGGCACTTTTCAAAAGCAGTAATTATCTCTAAAATCTAAAATCTCCACTGCTTCTTGAATATTTTAAATGGAAGGAGGGATGGATTGCTTAAACTCACGGAATCATTCAAAAAAGGGCAAGGCAGGTAACTAATAAACAATCCATCACGAATTGGGAGAGGCCTCAATCTAAAGCAAATGTTCAGTGCAGGATTTCCGGCCTAAGAATTATAAGGAGGTTCTGCTACCTGTCACCGTTAGTCTATAAAACTGAATCCCAGGCCTGTTTCAGAGAGGGCAAGTGGCCCCAGCGTATATCGCGGGCTCATTACGAGCTAGACCTTGCACTAAATTCTCGTGTTATCTTCATGATAACATCCTAGGACACAGACATTATTATTAGGTCTATTGTTACAAAGGTGGCATCGGAGTCTTAGGTTATATAGCTGATTCCTGGTCACAGCTTAAACTGCTGGCTGAGCAGACACCAGGGTGAAGCAAGTGAGGCTCTCCTTGGGTGCAAAATACAAGGTGAAGCCCCCAAACTCAGTCATGGAGAGAAAAATAATTTAATGCAATATTTTAAAATTCCAGATTAGTGGGGGAAAAAAATCTACGATGAGCAAAAATCAAAATTTTCAATGAAGACAAGATCCAACTCTGCACTTGCATGCCTTGGCCTCACGCCTGTCACCCTCATCCTTGGCCCTGCTGCTGAGTGATACTGCCTCTGAGTTTGAATAACAGATTCAAGCCTCCTCGGGGATGATGGAAAGAAGCCTGAACATTCCAGGATGTGTTTGTGGGCAACACATGCCCAGAGATCCACAGTAGAGGTGGGTATGCAGTAATCAGATCTGCTATGCCTACCCTTGCTTCCTCCACTCTTGCTCTTGCTGAGAAGGATAAAATAGTATTGATAGCAGGGACTCTACCCTGAATTCGTACTTTTTGCTCTCACTGGTGGAACCTAATGAAGGCTGAAATGAGATCTCTGTGTGTTTTAAACTAAGAACAGGGAGGAGCCTCCCCTACCATTCTTGCAGGCCCAAAGACAGGCCCGAGGCCGTTTTCTTCAAGAGAACTCAACGTGGAGAGGTAACTTTAATTTGTGAAAATCATTACAGTGCAGGGAACCATGTCAGGGGAATTTCTGGCAAATAAGAGGGCTTGGTGGAAGAAGTAAAGGTTTTTCTTCACTTGTAGCAACTAGGAAAATTGAAGAATAAAGCCCTGCTCGTTCACAAATATTGTTTGAGGAGTACTTGGAGAGCCTGGCCACTGTTTCCTGTTGCCTGGAAAGCTGTTTGTACCAGCTTCCTGGATTCAATGCTTCAAATGGCCTAAATGAAGACTGAGAGAAAGATAGGGAGGCAGAGAGAAAGGAGAGAGACAGACAGACAGACAGAGGCAGACAGACAGGGAGACAAGTATTTGGCTTTCATGAAAAATAGCATCCTTAGTTTCTCTCATACTCCCTTCAGTTTCTTTCCCTTTTTCCTCTCTTCTCTCTCACATTCCCATCTCACTTAATATCCTGATGTATCAGATTCTCTCCTTGAGCAGAAACTTTGACCATCCAAACTATGAGATCAGTAAGAATCCCAGAACTCTCCAACTGTCTGATGACTAATGAAATTTTGCCTTTGCCTCCAGTTCTTACAAATGTGCATCATTCACAAGCACTTAGAATTTAAAATTGCCTTTTTTTTTGAGTTAATAAACTGTCCAGTGGTAAGTGAGCATCGGTTTACAAAACACTTTGTCTTACTTTCCACTGAGTTACTTAATACTCCCTCCCACAATCCATTTGCATTGATTCCTTCTTCATCAACTGTCTCCGAATTCCAACACAGCTCAGAGCTGCAGAGAATTCCATTGCTGATTCACCAGGGAGGCAGTTGTACTTGGTGAAAAAAAAAAAGTACAAATAAGTATCCACTTAAGATAGTACTTATTTTTTAATAGAGCTTTCCTCTTAATTATAATATAGCCTTAGAGTTTTTTTTTTTCATTCTCCTTCTGAAGTTTCATAATGACACTATCAAATAGTAACAAATATAAATTTGTGCGGCCTGAAATATGCAATTTAATCATAAGCTGTAATTTCCATATCACTGAGAAAGAAAAAAAAATCAAATGATTAAACTTCAGTGCATGAGGACCAACCTTGAATTAAATTTTACTCTCTGCTCAAGTTAGCTTTTTCATACAGCAATGTCAAGAATGTTCAAAGGTAATAGTAAAACAGTTACTGTTAGATTAAAAGTCTATGGCCCAAAGTGTTTACTGAAGATCAAACTCTTCTTTTTTGCAAATTAGAAATGTCTTGCAACATCTTCAAAACCTCTTTGGAAGGATAGGCAATGATATCACCGTCGTCTCACTAATATTTCTCTGTTGTCTCCGTTCCATTCCCTTCCCCTTGGAATCAGAAATGATGCTCTTTCTGCCAGAAAAAAAATCCAGAAAATCCTCGCAGATCAGTGTCTCAGTGAGAACTGACCTCGTTTATTTTGCAGCCCAGCCCCCACCCAGGCTCCTGCTCAGATAAACTCAAGTCACAAGATTTCCCAACTTCCTAGTCAACTCCAAGGTGGGGAGAAAGAGTCTGAAGGTAACGGGATCCACCCACTAGAAAGATGTTAATCCTGACAAACTGCTCCAGCAGTAGCCTGAACCACAGCTAGATTGAATTCGGTCTCTGCTGGAGAGGAGCAGACAAGGCTGGCAGTTAACAAAACCGCTTTTCATGACGCCCTCAAAAGCAGATGGGCCCATGCAGAAAGTTGGAGAAGGCCGCCATTGCCCTCTAGTGGCCAGAAGTGCAATCTTCCGCGAAGGAGTCCATTTCCAGAGATCCACAAGGCTCTCAATGTCAGGATAAAATTATAGCAGAAAGATGTCTAATTATGCTCCTCAAGTGTCTTTTTTTTTCTTTTAGCCCTTCCTGCTTATAGAGGAAGCTGTGGATGGCTATCACGGCAATCCTTATGGAACGGCTCATTCCTACTCCAATTGATGTACTGGGAGGTGTCCAACTTTCTCCAGGTTTATAATTTTTTTATCTTTAACAGACTTGTTGATGTTTTCCCCTTGATAAATTAAATAACAAATTTCTACAGCCCAAAGATCTTTTTTTTTCAGAACTGTTAACTCTGAATTGAAAATGTTGCCAATCCAAAATTCTTGGTAACTGTAGAATGTGGATTCTTGACAAATTAGGTAACTTTTTATGAAACAGCAGCCAATTTCCAAGGAGGAAAATCATCCCAAACACATTTCAATCCCTTAAATGATCGGCTATTGAATTTACACAGTGCTCACATTTTCTAAGAAAAATAAAAAACCTTGGAAATTCAGAGTCATTCTGCAAATTCGATAGTTCAAGAAAAAAGGTTTGCTAGTTTGCTACCTACTTTCAAACTCTATAGACCACTGTTTCATTACTATTGTTGAATGATTAAGTATGCCTATGATCAGAGTGAAAAAATCAGTATTGAAAATAAACTCAAATGAAATTATTATGCTCTTTAAACATTTACCAGCATAAATGTATTGAGAATGAAGGAAGACTAAAATTAGATTTGCACAGCTTGTTTAGAGGGTTCGGAAAAATAGATTCGAATGTAACAGATCAAAGTTTATCAACTTCATAAGTCACAGGCATTCACAGGCAAGGCTCCAAGACACACCATGCTCATGAGAGTGCAGCTTTGGCATTGTAAATCAGGCCATGAGGTCAAAGTCATGGCGTTTCCCCTATGAGGGTCCCCAAACCAGAATCTTTACAAAGCAGCCATGTAATTCCATTCAAAGCAGAAGAAAACATGAATTATGAAGACAAGTACATTAAAAGAGCATGAAATTGATCTACATTTCCCCAAATCATGGCGTGGCTCTCCAAGTCTGCCTCACCCCCCCAAATAAACAATCAAACATACTCAGCCACAGCAGCCACTGCAAAGAGGAAAACTGAGTTCTAGGTCATAAAAAAAACAGAGTCATAACTTTTTTTCTTAATTTTCAAATTAACAAAAGATTGCATCTTAATTGAAAATAGAATTTAGGTTTATAGTAATTTTACTGTCTAGTATTCTGATAAGAATGCAGAATATAATGAAAGTTCTGAAGTGCTATCAAGATGGTCCACTGCTTCCATGAGAACTATTTTAAAAGCCTATTTTTCTAGTAAGCAATAAGCAGCAGTTTGAATAAATCTACATGTCTGGGCCTCACCAGATTATCCCATCTCAATCCTTTCAATGTATTTCTTCATTTCCCCCTCCCCCAGAAGTGGAAAGGGTGGTTTCTTTTTTCCAAACAATGTAATAAAATGACCAGTTTATGCAGACTCTGAAATAACTAAAAGGATAGTCATAATTATTAGGAATAATAAGGCATAGCTGCAAGAGATTTTAATGGAATAATTTGCAAAATCTCAGAAGCAAGATGTAAAGATAATTCCCACTCAAGCAAAGTTTCCTGGCCCCTCAAATGCCTTTCCCTGGTCTCTACTGGGAAGTACTCACGTTCCTTTGTGCTAGGCAGGATTTCAGTTTTGCTCAGAGGTTCGAATTCCAGGCCCCACTGGCCAACTCTAAAACTTGGAATGGTGCTTACATTTCACGAACTTTAGTGACTGGAGCCTCAGAGTGCCTCTGGTATTGGCCACAACTCTGTCCCTTTGTTTTGTAACTTTTATTCCTTTGTCCTACTGGAGAAAGACCAGGCTCCCTGCATCTGGGGTTGGGCAGTAAGTACTTCTGTGTTCTGATGTCTGCATCTCCGTATTTGTAGGAAAAATAATTCCAGGATTAATGAAACGAAGGTCAGCCCCTTCTCTTCTCCTCTCCTCCCACCGTTATTAGGCTCTAGCGCTCCAAGCCCAGCTTGGCAAATGCGCTGATGCGATGCTAAAGGATCCTCGCTCCTGAGAACACATCTGCATCCCCATCCCCAGGAAATCCAGACACCCCGCAAAACCAACCATGTCTGCTGCAAGCCCAAGTGATAAGGCAACTGATCCACCCTCTCGCCAAATTAATTATCCTGGCTTCCCTGTGATTAAACCGAAAACTTACTGCCTCCTATTAAACAGACAGGAACGATTAGAAGAAGGAAACAAGAAAAGATTTCATAGCCATCTAAACAAGATTTCTTTAGGGGAAAACGAAGGGGAAGACTTTCGGCAAATCTATACCCCCCTGCAGCAGGGTTTCAGGAACCACCCACCCCCGACTCCCACCCTTTAGGGACGACCGGCCGTCATGCAGGGATGGTATTAAATAATTAAAAGATGTGATTTCTTAATAGCAGCGTGATGGCCCATGAAATTCCTGCTGCATTACCGGCAAAAGCAACAGGGCGTCTTCTAGCATCTACAAAACCTTTCACCTGGGAGAGAGAGGCGCGTGGAGCCCCCCGCGAAAGCAGGGCCCTGGCAAGAAAGGGACCAGGAAGCCGGACCCGCAGGCCTCCCCGACCTCACTTTCTCTGGGGACTCTGCTTCCTAGCGCGAGGCGGGCCCTTCTGCAGCTCGGCCGGGTTGGGGCGAGGGGGATGGGGGGAAAGGAACCCTCGCCTGGCCGCCCTCCCCATCCGGCCGGCTTCTCCGCGCTTCCCACCGCCCGGCTCGCGTTCCGGGGCAAAGCGCAGGGAGGGAGGCCGAGCGTGCCGGGAACCGGAGAAGCTTGGCGCGCTCCGAAAGGCGGCGCAGGTTTCGAGGAAGGTTTGGTTCGCAAAGTTAACGTTGACCCTGGCAGCCTTCCTGCCAAGCCCTCGCCAGAGCCGAGCCCGAGTCTGAGCCGCTCGCGGACCTGCCCCTGCTCTCGGGGGGAGCTCACGGACGGCCGCCGGAGCTCCTGAGACTCTGGCTGGAGGGCTGGAGCGCGCACCGCAGTCGGCGGCCGCAAACCCACGCGATTAAAGTGCGGGGAAAAGCCTCCCCAAGCTTGCTTCCCTCTGTTCCCGGGGCTTCCCCGGCTGTCTTGACTGGAAGGACTAAGCCCCCGGGAGCGATCTGCTGGGATCCAGGAGGCAGGGGTAAGAACCCCGCAGAGAGCGGTCGTGTCGCCGCTTTCGGAAAGAGGCGCAGCGCGGGCGGGCGGGCACTGCGCCGGGGGCGACTTTCCCCAGAGACATGACCGGGGGGCAGCCGGCGTTTCCTGAGCTCAGCTTTGCAGCCTCTTGCCCCAGCTGGGTACAAACCCCTCTTCCACCGCCACGGCGCAGACCCCAGAGGAGGCCGGAGCCCGGGAGAGTGGAGGAGCGCACATCTGGCGCCTCTGCCCCCTGCGCTGCCCGCGCCGGCAGCTGGCTCCCTTCTCCCTTTCTGATTTTTAAACAAACCTCTCCCCCCTCCCTTTCTGCTTTGCATTAGTGAAGCCTTCTGGAGTCAGAC
>VBSM01000949.1:7151334-7186642 GCA_008086735.1 Cheirogaleus medius
GGGGGAGGTGGCGGGCGGGCGGGGGGGGAGGAGGGAGGCCGCCACTGGGAGGGAAGGAGAGGGCGGGGGGCGGAGAGGAGCCGAGGCTGCGAGACGCAGCGAGATGGGCCTTGCAGAGGCTGCGGGGGCCGACCCCGTCCGCGCCCCTCCCCCCAGGGGTCCGAGATGCCAACCGCTGGATTCCTGGCCGCCCCTCCCGCCCCGGGTCGCGGCGTTCCGACTCCCTTGGGGCTCAGACGGAGTCTGGAGCGACTGAAGTTGGGCTCCGGGGACGCACAGCCAATCACGGAGGGCGGCGGGGGGAAAGCTGGAGAGGGTCTGGGAGCCCCCATTTTCCTCCTTCCTCCAAATTCTCTCTGGCTAGTCGTGCTGAGCCCTCGCCTGGCCATCCGGGATGGTGGGGTGGGGGAAGGCATCGCCCAAGTGGGGGAAGCAATCGAGAATTAGGGAGCCCATTCTATTCTTTCTCATTCACTCTACCCCTACACCTTCCCCAAATCTCTCCACGTTGGCGGCTCCTACACAGTCCCTAGGTCCCCCAAACCTCTCAAGCCCCCATCCCTTGCAAACTCTGCTTATAGCTAGGTGTGAAGCAGGGAGGAGGGAGACATCGGACTCGGGAAGAGCCCAGTCGCTGTTCTCTCCAAGCTCTTCTGCCCCCGACCCGCAATGCCTCCGAGAGGGGGGCGCGGGAGCGCTTCTCCAGGGTCGGCCTGGAACCGCAACCCCCACAAGGTGCCACGGCCCTGCCCCAGCCAGGTATCAGTGGCCCCGCAGGTAGTGTCACTTGTTGCCTCCCCCCACTCTGCAGACCCGCCACGGCCCCGTGGAGTGTGCAGATCAGCGGGAGGGAGGGCCTAACGGGGTGCAGTGCCCGAGTCCTTCCTCCGTCCTCCCCTCTAGCCCTCACCGAGGGCTCGCTACTGGGAGGGAGCCCCGGGCCGGCTTCCTGCCCTAGCTCCCGGAGTCGCGGTGAGAAAGGGCCAGCGGGACTGGGGCTTCGGAATCACGCCAGGGACTGGGCGGGGCGCTCCTCGCACACTCAGCGGGCCTTGACGGTGCCTGCGTGGGGACCCCAGGCTAGAACAAGTTTCCCGGGTGGGAGGTGGCAGAAAGAGAGGAGGCGGAGGGAAAGTGGGGGCGCAAATGGGTAAAAGGTGAAAAGGAACCGCCTGGGGGTGGGGGGCTGGAGGCGCAGGGATGAGGCTGGAAAAGGAGGAGGAGGAGTGATGAGCCCGCGAAAAAGAAGGGTAAGGAGGACGCGGAGGCAAAACCGAGTACTGGAGAGAAGGAATAGGAAAGGGCGTCGGGGTAGGAGAGGGGCACGGGAGTTAACCGAAAAAGAAGCCGAAAACGGAAGAGAAAGCCTGGGACCGAGAGCGCCGGGGCAGGGACTGGACTGCCGGGAGAGGCGAGGGGGCGGTGGAACCCCGCCCTCCCGCTCCTGGCCACCGGCCCGCGGGTCCCTGAGCGCGCACAGCTGCCAGGGTTTCCACCCGGTGCCGGAAGACGTGCGAGGGGCGGGGGCGAAAGAGGCTGCCCAGCCACCTACCCCCCGCCTCGGCCCTCTCTCCCTTCGTCTTCTCGAGACTCCGGGATCCCTTGTGGCACAGGGCGCTTGCCCCAGTCCGCGTCCTGCGCAAGAGGACGCGTCGGTCACCCTCCGTGTGGAGGTGGCCTTTAAACTGCTCATTCTTCCTGGAGGAAAGCTCTAAGTTACCAGCTGCTCCATTCTTCTACTCCTCAGCTTCCCCCCGTTGATCGGTTTCCAAGGTCACAGCCCCGTGGGTCCCCAATACTCCCCACCCCCGCAACACACGCGCCTGGTATGAGAGACGTGCGAGGCCATCAATGCCAGATGCTTTTCTGGAGAGCACGGCTGCGCACGTCACAGTGCCTGCCACTTCTGCCTCCTCCTGCTGGTCCCTCAGGCCCTAGCCCCTTGCTGAGCTTCGCCTTGCTTCCTCTTTCCACCTCTTTGGCCCTGTCTTTTCATCTGCCACCGAGTTCTGCCCTAATCCCTAAAACTTTGGGTACATCCCAAGCCGCTGCCAAAGTCCCCCCTCCAAGTGGGCACTATAGCGATGGTTACTGGATGCTCTGACCTGGCCATTTCCACTTATAAATGAAGTCATGTAGGAGAGACGAAGGAAGAGGGGCCGACACTCCCTCAGAGATACTGGAGTTTTGCTCTTGTTTGGCTACAAACTGTTGCCTGGATTTTCTCAGTCTTTCCACGTGGGCATAAAGAGAATGTGAAGCCAGGGTCAGTCTAATTACACATATACAAAGATGCCCCGGGATCTCTTGATCCACGAGGAAAGTTTCATTAACTCCCTTTTGGAGGCATGTCCAAAGAGGAGACTGGTCACATGCGATCTGACATTAGATGGAATTTGGCCTCTGTTTTCTGTTCAGAATATATCAAATGACACCAGTTGTTTTTATAGACCATCCCTTTAATGAATGGTAAGATCAGCGGATTTTTAAAAAGCTAAAAATCGCTTGGTAGGTTTCCACTGACATTGCACACCTGAATCAGATGGAACCTAATGTTCAGCAACAGTCAATATTCCTTTGCACAACCCAGCAATTCTATGCCTTAGGATTCTACTCAAGAGAACAGAAAACATATGTCCCCAGAAAGACATGTACCTGAATGTTCATAGCAGCATTATTCACAATAGTCAAAACCTGGAAACAAGCCAAATACCCATCGACTGGTGAATAGATAAACAATATTTGGTGTA
This sequence comes from Cheirogaleus medius, assembly GCA_008086735.1. Lineage (NCBI taxonomy): Eukaryota > Metazoa > Chordata > Mammalia > Primates > Cheirogaleidae > Cheirogaleus > Cheirogaleus medius. The sequence goes on from VBSM01000949.1 coordinate 7,154,085, forward strand.
CCCATACAAAGAAATATTGTTCAGCAATAAAGAAGAAATAAATACTGATCTTTGTTACATCATGAACGAACTACAAAAACATATGCTAAAAGCCACATGCAAATTTATACAGTACATCCAGAAAAGGCAATTTGGTAGAAACAGAAAGCAGATCAGTGGTTGCGTGGGGCTAAGTTAGAGCATGAACAGGAATTGACTACAAATGGCCCACGAGGGAATTTTGGTTTGTGATGGAAATGTTTTAAAACTGGATAGCAGTGGTGCTTGCACAAATCTATAAATTTACCAAAAATTATTGAATTATAACCAAGAAAGACAAAAAATTTTTCCTTTCACACCCTTTTTCCCAGAGTATCTGTGACCTGCAGCTAAGCCCCAAGGAGAAACTTTTGCAAAGCAGTTTTAGATTAAAAGATGTAAGAAAAGAGTTCTAGTTCTCATGGAAAGATAACCATACTTCTATTCAGCAAGTTCTATTTTGGCGACTGCTTCGGAGAATCTTATAAGTGTTAAAGCAAGTTAATTCCCCCTTTCACTCTTCTAAGTGATTAATTCCTGGGAACTAGAGTTAGGCATTCCAGTTCGTGACATTTTAAACACACCTACACATAGACAGAGTACAAAGTGCACATTTCGGAGGGGATTTTTTTTTTTTATGACTATGTTAGGATCTGTCTTAGAAATCCATATCAAGTACTTGGGTGGTGTATTGTGTGATTACAGTTTAGATTAAAAAAGGAAAAGGAAAGAATAGAAAAATAAAAAGATCCCACTGACAGCTGAAATTGAAAGATTCAGTTCAGCCAAACAGCCCAAAATTTAGGTGTTTGTCTTAACTTGTCTCACCTTTCCTTCACCTTGTTCTTCTTCAAGGGAGGAAGCTAGGGTTCATGGTAGCTCTGGAGCCAGGATTAAACAGCCCCTTCTGCTTCCTGCTGGTTCCAATCCAGACAGAGATGAGATACAAATGGGGCCTTTTCTTGTCTTTGTCCTTGTAGGTAAGAGGCTGATAATTTCCTGTCGGTTCTCTCTCATCAAAGATATGGAGCTCTCATGGCTTTGATGCACCTCTCCTCAGACTCTAAAGGTAGCCAGGCCCTGCTGAGTCAGTTCCTTGTTTTTGCTTAGAAGCTCCAGACTCCCCAGGACTTCTCAGTGCTTCCTGCTCTAGAGGCTTCCTTTGGTAAGTGGTGTAAAGAATGAGGCAAGATCCAAGCAGGGAGTGAGCTTCATCACACTGCAGTGGGCTCCAGCCACGCCTTCCCCAGGCAGAGGGTAAACGTTGAGGAAGACAGAATAGTAATGGCGGTTCTGAATCAGTGGCTTCAGGTGGAAACTCCCTCAGTTGAATCCCTAGAGAAAAGTGAGAAGACCACAGGCCTTTGATCTGTGTCTGATTTCTGGCTCTGCCACTTGCTAGCTCTGTGACGTTGGGTGAAAACTTTATCTCCTTGAGATGCAGTTTCCAAATCTGTAGAATGGGGGCTACTGTCTGTGCCTAGGTCAGTGTGCCCACATACCTAGAGCAAAAAGCACTAAGCTTGAAGCATGGGCTCAATAAGTGTAAGTTATTAATTACTATTATTAATTAGGAGGTCTGATTATTATCACATGTTAAATGACCTGAGCTAGAAAAGAGTCATGTTACAATTATGAATGATAATAATTATGGAGATTAATCTTATCTTAAATGAGATGAGTTATAAAACTTCTGGCCAAGAATAGTATGGCAGTTCAAAATTTACTGATGCTGTAAGGCTTGTTTGGGGTCATCAAGAACTAACCGTGCCAGCCTTGGGCGCACAGGCCCCAGGTTCACGACCAAGATTGCCACCAATTCATCGAGTCACTTAGGGAATGTCATTTCCCTTCTCTGAACCTCAGTTCCCTTAGCTGTAAATGAAAGCTTACCGAAAATGAACTTTGGGAAGGATCCTTCCAGAGTTGAGATTCTGGAGTTTTTCAGCCCTACCCTTCATTACATGTATGAAAAAATCACATTATACCCCATAAATATGTACAACCACTATGTGTCCATGAAAAAAAATCAAAGCATCTCAGAGATGCAATTCCCCTTTCCATAGGAGCAAGCAGCCCATCATCCCAGGCTAAGCCTTGACTCCAGGAAGCCCCTATCTGTGAAACATACCCTTTTAAACTCTATCAGTAACATTTCTTTGTCTTTCTCCCTTCCCTAGACTGTAAGTTCCCCAAAAGCAGGGATGATACCCTTCTGGTTTACGTATGCAACTCCAGTACCTAGCATGGTGCCTGACATATGAAACATAGAAGTACAGTAAATATTTTTGAATGAATTAAACCAGTATACTGGTCAAATATCACCCTAATACAACTGCATTATGAGTGATCCTAGCACTCCATGGCTTAAAACAGCACTTACTCTCGTAGATCTGAGAGTTGGCTAGGGTTGCCTGGTCTAGACTGGGTTGGGTTGGGGCAACTCAGCTTGGCTTCCTGAATTTATCTCTCCTCGTAGGACTGTCTTGGACATGTTCTCACAATGATGGAGACTGCACAACAGGTGAAGCAGAAGCAGGCACAGTCCCTTGAGGCCTAGCCATCTCCTCTACCTTATTCTACTGGCCAAAGCATGTCATATGGCCAGAAGGAAAATTAAAGGGTGGATAATACAATTTGCTTTTTTCAGTGGACAAACCTCAGAGTTGCATGACAAAGAGTGAGGATACAGGCAAGGGTGACGTGTTGAGGCCACTAATGCAGTCTCCCACAGAAACAGATTTCCATCATCCCTCCATGCTGGGCCATCTTGGGTTTTCAGGTCCCATAAGTTATATCCTGGAGTCATGAGTACAGTACTCTACAGCACTGGAGGGGACAGAGAATCAGAAGCGGATTTCAGCCTTAGACCAAATCATTGTAACTATACCCTTCCTCTACATTGAGGTTCAAGTTGAAAAGGAAGAAAGCAAGCAGAAATAATAACATAATAATTACTACCTTTTGTTCAGCCTGTTTTATATTCCAGAAACATTTACATATAAAACTAACAATTCTCAAAACATTCCCTCAAAGTGTGTATTATTGTCCTTATTTTACAGATGAGAGAATTGGGACAAGGAAATTATATGCACTGCCCAGTCTAATACAGCTGATAAGTAGTAGAGCTGGGATTCCAGCCTCTGGGTGTTTGATCCCAAGGTGTCCCACTAGCCTGCCTTTCAGTGGAGAAGCTCTTGCAAAAGATTTCCGTCTGGATATAATTGGAGGGGTGAGTGTCAGAAAAAAAGATGAGCTTTCCTCCACACCCAAGGAGGGCATTCATCAGCCCCCCTGGGCACAGTGCCTGGCACACAATAGGTGCATGATAAATTTCACTGAAGAGTAGAAGACAACAGGTGAAAGGAAGGAAGAGAGAGAGGGAGGGAAGGGCACTAGAAGCAGAGAAGATAAGAGAGAAAGACGGAGGGGATAATGAAGAAGATATAAGCATGTAGATGTATTTGGAAGCCATTCCTTTCCATGTTAGGCAGAAATCTCTGGATTCTGGGGGCTGTGCCTTCCCTGGCCCTCATGGTGCTGAGAACACATGGCTCATGCAGCTTCATTCCATAGCCAAGAAGGTACAATGTAACGGAAGCTGGCCCTTGCCTACCTTGTTGATCTTCTAATCTCGCCCTTGCTCACTCAACCCTCACTTACCTTTTGGCTGTTATTTAAATGCAGTTGTACTCCAGATTCAAGTCCTTTGCATGTGCTGTTCATCTGCCCAGAACACCCTTTCCCCATTCCTTCTCATGGCTTGTTCTTTCGCTTTGCCTATTTTATGAGGATGTCCCTGGCTCTCGCATCAGCAGAAGCACCCATTTAACATTCCAGTCCCCTTCAGACCATCACTTTCTGTCCCCATAGACTGCTTTGTTCTTGTTCATAACACACACACATATATATGTGCTTGAAATTGTATTGCATATTTGTATTTACTTATTTTTACTGGGCATCTCCCCCCTACAATCTTCAGCAGGGCAAAGTACATAATATCTCTTGTTCCCTCCTGCATCTTGAACATCTAACACAGTGCCAGGCATATGGTAGGCACTCAGTAAATATTTGTAGAGTGAATACATGAATAGTAAATGCACGAATAATGCTACCGAATGAATGAATCACAAAACCAAAAGCCGATGAATCATCTGCTTGAATCTAAACATGGTGCAAGTGTCCCTTGATTACAAAGTGAATTTAATGATGCCAATTATTCACATTACAAAAATGCCTCTTTGATTTACCAAAGGTTTTCATTTGGAAGCCAGTTAAAATAGCTACCTCCTTTAGTGCTTTTAAAAATATAATCCAATTTACAAAATGATGGTACACAGACAACTTTTCTAGGACGTATGAATTTCCTAAAATGAAATATACAGGTATACATAATGACTATTCTGCTTCTGATTTCCGATTTCAGTTTGTTTGCTGTGTGGACTAAGAGATTGGCTTATTAAAAACACCTCACAGAAGGCTATTTCAATGTTCATATGTGCAGACATTTACATTCTTTTTTAAACTTGTGAATAGGCGCATTTAAATGTGTTTGCTCTCCAGGAAGACCATTGGAAATGTATTCAAGATCAGTACTGGCTTGCTTTGCAAATAGTCTGCAATTTGGACAACAGGATTTAAGAGAGCTCTGTGTTTCGATTTTCATGACCGTTAACTATCGGTACTGGGAAGGAGAAGGCAGAAATCATCCCTACCCAATGGAGAAAGCTTTGTTAAATTTTTCCCTTCCTCAGTGTCCCCAGCTTAAAACAGTTGAACTTGTCCAGCATACGCTGTCAATATTTGCATGCTTTGTCTAGTTGTATATGTTTCTCTCTTCCTGTTCATTTGCCTGTTTGGTGGCTAAGAACTAATAGGAGTGTTTCCCTACCACACAAGGTAGGTCACAACCAATGTCTTTTATACATCTGTGGCCCAAGAGCTTTGTTCTTGGAAACAGTATTCCAGAAAAGTGTCTGTATTCTGGTTGACAAGTCGGAGTCTTAATCCATGATTGATTCCCCACTATACAGAGTATTATTCTGAGCTATGGGTAAAGTTAAAGAATAACATTTTCAATAGCTATTCACTGAATGCCTACTTAGTGCTTTCATTCAAATCCTTACAACTACCCTGCAGAGTTTTATTATACCCATTTCATAGGCGAGGACGGGAAAGCTCAAAGAATTGAACATCTTACTCGAAGTCAAACAAGCAGTTTATTAATTAAAAGAATAATTAAATGTCATATCATCGTTCAAAGTTTATAAGGACATATAACTGGAAACCTACTTTATATGGAGGAGGTGGTAAGGAGAAGTGAGTGAAAGTCTCTCTAAAGTTATTCTTTTAAAGCTAAGAATTAAAATATGCAGAGGCATTAGTTAGGATAAGTATAAGGATAGGAAATTTCATATACAAGGAATAGATTGTGTAAGGGCTTTGAGGCAAGATGGGATTTAAAGTGTTTGATAACCTAAAAAAGAATACATAGCGTTGATATTTAATAAGCTTTGGGATAGTATACAGAGACAGAGGATCCAGAACTTTACAGAACAAGAAAAGAATCCTAAATTGCACCCCAAATGAAATGGGCAGTTATTGAATAGGATTTTATTGTTTTGTTGTTGTTTGAAGCAGGAATGATCCGATTGTATTTGTTCACCAAGAGCATATGGCCGCATGTGGCTGCATGTGGATGAGAGCTGAAATCGACGTGTGGACACCGTGGCCTTAACCAGGCAACAGGGGATGCAGCTTGGGCTGTGACAGCAAGGATGGGGACAAGTCCAAGCTGTGTTTTGGAAATGGAAGCAGGACCTTATGTTGAATTGATTGTGGCAGGTGAGAGAGAGAAAGAGGTCAAGCGTCACTGTCATGTGACTGAAGCAAGCACTTTAGTAGATACAGGTGCTTCTTATTGACCGGAAGACATCTGGAGGTTGAGCAGGTGTATGAGTAAGGGAGGGTGAGGGAGGTAAAGTTTCCAATCCTGCAGCTTTATGAAACCATTTTGGGTATGAGGGTGCTCTCTTTTCCTGAGTCCATAGATAGACACCTGGATCAGGAAGACAGTGTCACCCAATGTTTAATTAGTTAAAAATAGAAAGCACTCATGTCTGAGTCAGGAAAGTTGGGTTCTAGACCCCAACTTTGAACTTCCTTTTCTGTTTCTCTGAGCCTAAAATGAGGAGTTTTCTCAAAAGACTTCTCTGTGCCAGTTTCCCCCTAAAAGCCCACGATTACTGATTATGACTACTCCAGGGACAAGTTTTCAAAACTACGTCCAAAGGATATATTTATATTCTTCTGTGTCAATTGGAGTCCTGTCCTGAGATACAAGTGAAGTAGACAGAAGACGCACTGAGGCATTCAGGTTACCGCAGAGCTCAGTGCAGAGGCCAGCTAAGTCTCCTAATGTCACCACTCAGGGCCATCTGTCAATGACTTGTTGCTGTTCACAGCATCTAAGGATTTTCACCTGCCCTCTTTCCTACCTAAAATGGGTGCACCAACACTCATCCCCGTCTTCTTTTCTGTTCCTATCAGGAAAGGGAACAGAATTCCCTGGCACAGAGCATGGAAATTGAGCTGCCCACGTTTGAGTCCTGCTTATGTCCCTTACTTGCTGCTGTGAGCAAATCATTTCCCTCTCTGGGAGCCTCAAGTTTCCACATCTGTAGAATGGGCATAACACCTGTACCCGCTTCAGAGAATTGTTGTAAGAAAGGTGATAATTGGCAGTGCCTAGAATATAGTAAATACTCAGTGATTGTTTTTCTCCTTCTCTTCCTCCTGTTCTCTTTCATCTTTCAGAACTGAGCTAAGGGATATTATATTTCAGAAAAATATCCCCTCCCCTTGTAACTTCCCACAGGGAGTCATGTCTATAATTTGATCTTGCCTCTGTGTGTCATTCTCTATGCTGTTAATCTCACCCCATCTCTCTGCAAGACACATCTAGAAGCCAATAATTATTGATACTTCATTGCTGTCTCTCAAGTATACACATACAGTAGGTATTCAATAAATGTCTGCTAACCTTTATTGCCAAAGGGGATGTTGGAAGAAGGGAATAAAGACAGAAGAGCAAGAGGAAGAAAAATCACATTTGTCATGCCAGCTCCTCAAATGAGATTTTTGTATAGAATAAAAAGGAAAAATAGAATCCATTAACTGGCCAAAATTGCATTAGCAGTTCTCCACTATGGGATATACAGTCATCATTTAGACTTTAGTACAAGCAATCCTTGATTGACTAAGAAATGTTTAGCAAAAGAAGCAAAATATTCCATGTGTATTTACAGTCTGAGATGCTCTGCTCCTCTAGCTTTGCTTACATCAACGGAGGGGGAAAAATGCACCCAGACGGTCTAATTTCTTTAAGTCAGATGAGTCACAGAAGCAAACATTGGAAGATGTGCTACAAAATAATCAATCATCACATGAAACTGTTTTGGATGTGAAAGATATATAAAATGAAGTGAGACTATTTTTTAAGCTAAAAGTTTGCATAGTTACAAAACATTCTGGTAGAAGAAATAGAGAAATTTAGCCAGACCATTGCTTAAAAGGAGGTATGATTTCAAAACATCAATCCTCTCCATGCTTTAACCCCTAATCCTGTTCCTTATCCACATGCTCAACACCTGGTGATTGATTTTTCATGGTAAACATCTTCGACTTTCCTTTTGTTAACAATGTAGCATCTAGAACACATATGTGCTTTCTTTGGCCAATGGCTATCTTAAATATCATGCCATAAATAGAAAGCAGCAGCGACAATAGTAGCAGCAGCATCTTACTCACTATAAGGGAAATGACTTCCCACATATGATTGCATTAATAAGTACCATTGCATCCATTTTGCTGATGGAGAAACTACAATGCTAGGTGAGAAACTCCATGCCCCAGTTCACACGACTTGGACATTGTGGAGCTCAGGTGTCTACACATAGTCCTTTCATTCCAGTATGCCTTGGTATTTCCCAAATGTAAACTGGCAAACATCCAGTCTGCTGGGATGATAACTTCCTATAAACTAGACATTTAACATCTCATAATGTATCTATTTCCTGAAGCCAACAGCATGGAAATCTATCAAACTCTGCTTGTCTCCAAGTGTCCAAGTACTGGAATATCACCTTCTTTGTATACACGGTTCCCCCAGCCCAGAGCAAGCTTACCCCTTCTGTTCTGGCTATTTCCAATTTATTCTTTAAAAATTCCTTGCTCATTTGGTCCTATCCTCCAGAAATATATTCCTAGTACTCCTTGCCCCTCCCTCCCTTCATTGCCAATATGGACTTAGTATTCTTCCTTGTGTCCTGTGTACCCTGTGCCTAATTCTGATACAGTATTGACCCATCATTTTCAATTTTTTTTTCTCACAAGGCTCATATTTCTTGAAAGGTTGGGGCCATATTTTATATATCACTGAATCCCCAGAACCTATCATGGCCCTTCGCAAATGGATTGTGTTAATGCATGTGAAGATAAAATAACAATAATTCCTAGCATTTATTTATCGCTTACATGATGCCAGGCATTGTTCAAAACAGTTTATATGTAGGGGGAAATGATCCCTTTGTTCAAAGAGCCAAAGGGCTGCCACAAAGAAGAGTGATTAGATTCATTTTGCTTAGTCCCAGGGGTGTAAAGCTGGCACTAATGGATGGGAACTTCAGGAAGGGAGAATGTTGCTCAATCTAAGGAAGGATTTCTGGCAACAAAGGTGTCTGCTGCTAGATCTTGTGCTCCTGGGAATGGGTATCTTTGCTTTACTTCCGGCATGGAAACTCAGACCATATGTCCATTTAACAGATATTGTCATAATTCACAGGGGACTTCTGCTTTGGGTAGGAGAGGATATTGCAGGACCACCATGATCTCTTCTAAGTATACACTTTATAGAAATTGTAACAAGTCTAGTTAAAGTGACATATGCCTTGGACAAAAGTTTCCACTAATGTTAAAACTACTATGACTACCACCACTTCTGCTACTACACTTACTATGAATGGTCATATTCTCCCTGCCAGAAATTTTACATTTTGCTTATACTGTGGCATATAACCTACATGGCAGTCCTGCATGGTTGATGTTATCGGTTTCATTCTGCAGTTGCAAGGAACTGAGGCTCTAGGAGGTGAAGCCACCTGGTCGTGGTTAGCCAGATAGTGACACTCAAGCCCATGTGTGTCTGACCAAAAATCAGTTCTCTTTCTGTTTTACAGAGGGGGAGTGGAAGAGGAGAGCTGAATAATGACATATAAATGATAAATAATCCTAGGCTTAAGCCAGATTTATTTTGGTAAAAGATGATACTCTCTTCCTGAAAATTTCCAATTTCTTGTATATCTCGCTATAGATTGATTGTATAGGTTGCAATTATTGCCAACAGATTCATTTGTTTGATTCTTTCTCCTATGAAACCATTTCATCCTGTGGCCACCGCACTTTTCACAGTAGGAGCTTCTACTTCACAATCCCCTGAGAACGGGTCGATTTATATGCATGGCTCATACACATCTTCTCAACAAGAAAACTCAAGAGGGACTGAGGGAGGGTAAATTGAAGAACTTGAAAAGGAATTGCAAGCTCAAAAATGGTAAGAAGATTTTGGGATATTGTCAGCACATGAAGAATAATGAAATTAAACATGTTATCTAAAAGCGAATGATTCTAAGCAATTTTGATAGAGATAGTTTCTTTCCCCCAAGGGATTTAACAAATCCAAGTTGGGTGAGCTGATTCAGACAAACATGTCAGCCTCAGGGGGAAAAAAAACCCTATGAAAGACATATAAAATGTGCTTGTGTCTATTTTTTCATGGAAGACATTTTCTTTACATGGTGTATGGTCTCCATCCTTCTTTCTTCGATGCCTAAAACTACTATGAAGCCATTACTCACTTCTCTAGTTCCTTCCTCCAGTTCTTAAGCTTCTATAGAAGATATCCCCTGCACTACACAATTACATTCTGCACCATGTGCTATCTTGTAATATTTGATTTTTCTTTTCTATGCCTTCCCTTCCCATGCAGGTGGATGGAAATGCACATGGCGAGTGGCAGTATCTAGGGAAATGCTGGCTGAAGGTCCTCCAGGACCATTATAGGGTAACTTCACTTTGAAGAACACGGTGAAGTCCAATATCAAATCTTCAGCTTTGCAAGTCCAAGACTTCTGCCTTATCTGAGTCCCAGAAAGGATGATTGACTAGAGCATTGATTATATTTTCCTAGCACTTGAGTTGTCTCCATGTTAAGTGGAGACAATTTGAACAAAACAGATGCACACTGTCCCAGCTACTTCTAAGGCAATGAGGGCAATCACTTTCCAGAATTCCTCCTAACAGGAGACCTGGGTGTGTTCTGAAGAAATAAATACTATACAGAAGGGATAAGGAGCATTGAGAAAATACTTCAGTGGAGAAAGATGGTACCCAAATTTCCTTCTCAAGGAAACTACAGCTCCAGGATATTTTTTTTTCTTTTGACTGAGTGTCTTGCTGGGCTGGAGGATGGAAAATTGGGAGTTGGAGTCAAGGTAGAACTAAATTGTACTGGGCTGTTACATTGCACAACTTCAGGTGGTGCCATTGGCATCCAAGCTGGGATGTGGCGAGGATGTAGCTGGATGGAAAAGAGGAAGGTCTAATGGTGATATTTTTTGCTTACAGATGTGATGTAAGACCCCTTCTCTATTTTTCTGCTAAGCACCTTTAATAAGTTTTGTCATGGTTGAAAATGCTTTTGTGACGCTGGATTCTTTGGGGGTTGGGTATTAAAAAAGGCTGAGTTATGGATCTTGAGTTGCCATAGGGTACACAGAGATGGAAGATGCTCAACATGTGTATACTCTTTAGTTATGGGAAAGCCAACTTATAGTGACTACTCATAAGAAACTAAACAAGGTGGTGAAATTGGTAACAATGAGAAGCCTGAGTGTATGTGTGTGTGAGTGTGTGTATATGTTTGTTGGAGATTGCATGAAAAGAACTGTTATAATGATGGATTGTGAGAAACTTCACAAATGAAGAAGAGCTCGCAGATGGTCCAGGTGGTCTTATAGCCTGTGTACCATCCCTACAATTGGACGAGGACTGTCAGAGGAGAGAGAGGACCACTTGGGCATGTCTGGCCTCTCTTTCCCCCCAGACCTTGCTAGGACACATTGCAAATCCGTCTCTCTCCTCACCTGCTCCTCTCTTTTGATAGCCACACTTTTCTTTATATTAGCACAAGCAGTTTTGTTTCAGCCAACTCTTCCTGTTGCCAAGAAGTCATTCATCTCTTTTAGGTGATTTTGTATATTTATCACTTACTTTATTTTATGGTTTTTAATCTCAGAGCTTCTTGTTGTTGTTCTGAGTTCTGGAAACAATAGATCATTAACTTATTAAAACCTCAGTTATAGACAATATAGCCAACACGAAATATAAATTTCTTAGGAAAGAAATCTTGTTATTCTTATTGTCTGCATCCCCAGAATTTCTATTGCAGAACAAGACACAAAATAGAAGCTCAATAAACATTCAAAATATTTCCTGGGGCCCTTTAGATGGAAGAGTCTGTATTATATTTCGCACATTTTTTTTGCAACAGAAGCTTTTGCCTTATTCTTAAAGTCTATTATTGTTAAGTGCACTTTCTTGGTTCCAGTGAATTAAAATTTGTAGTGACTTAATCTTTCTCTCTCTGAACACATTTGTAATGCTTGGTCTTTTTTTATCCTCTTGTGCTGTGTGTCATATATCATGATACTGTGCTGCATTTCTTAAAGAGAAAACCTACAGAAAGCATATTTTTTTAAAAAATGTCTTTCTTATTATGGTCTATAGCAATTAAAGCTTGAAATTAGAATTAAGGATCGTGCATTGCAATGCAGGCGACCATATAGCTATATTAACATTTTTGGCAAGGTTTTTCTTTGCAGGCACAAACTTGTCATTAGGAAATCTAATACACATTTTTTGCTTGATTAATTACAGTGAAGGCATAACAAAATATATATTGTGTGTTAGAGCATGCAACATTTGTAAAATTATAAATCACAGATAAGCTGAAGTACAAATCCACAACCTTCTGTCAGAAACTCACAGAGTACGTATGAAATTTGTTTTTTCAAGTACTTTTGGTAAAAGAGAATTTATGCACTTAAAACATGAAGAAACACGTCCTGAGAACACAACTCACTATCTAAAATAGTCTGAGTTCTCCTCCCAGTCTCCCAAATTTGCCATGGATTTACATATGTGTACCATGGAAGAGAGTCTTATAATTATACATAATAAATAATACTTATCACATAATATAAAATAATATCTACTATTTTCTAAGGACTTCCTTTGTGTCTGACATAATAATAAGCCCTCTTGGAAGGGGCTGATAGGTTTCTGATTTAATCCTTACAACACCTTTGTGAAGTAGGTACTATTTTATTATTATTTGTTATTATTATTGAGTTAAACTTACTTTCAGTGAGATACACCTATTTTGCCTGTGTGATTTTGTAAATTTTGACAAATGTATACATTTGCCAAATCAAGATAGAGAACATTTCTCAATCAAGATAGAGAACATTTCTGTCACTTAGAAGTGGATGCTATTTTTTAGCTCTAATATCTTGATAAGAAACAAATGGGTTTAGAAGAGTTAAATAATTGGCCCAAAGGCAAACCAGTAGTAAATAGCAAAGCTGGTAGTCAAACCCAGTATCCTTGTAACTGTATCAGGACTCTCAAGGCTTAGCTTCAATACCTATGGACCTTCTTTTGTTTTGTTTTTTATATCTAAAGGTAGAGTTTAGAAAGAAAGCAGATTGGAAGTCTGAGTGAGACTAGCTGACATTCAACAGTGTTTTTCAGAACTGCTAATCATACCCTATCTTTGTAAGAATAGAAATTCTTGCTTTATCCTTGGAATTTTAATTTAGTGAACTAGAGTATAGATCTATAATCTGATTCTTCTTTTTTTTTTTTTTTTGTATGCTCCCTAGTGATCCTAAGAGTCACCGTGTTTTTATCAGGACAAGCTATGTAATGCTGCAGTCACAAATTAACCAGAAAATATCAAAAACTTAACATGTTAAAGTGTATTCTTACTCACAAATCCGCTGCTTGGAAGACTCTCCAGAGAAGATATCCTCGTTGGCAGTAACAACGCAAGATGCTCTGGCTTCAGCTGTACCACTGAAATGTTTATGTCCATGGAGTAGGCAGAGAGAGAAGGTCTGGAGGATTGTGCACTGGCTCTGAAATCTTTGTGAAATCCATTGGTCAGACAGAATTCATCATGTGGCCTTACTTCTTGGAAGGGGCTGAGAAATGTAAAGGAGGATATAGGCATTTGGGGAAGAGTGAAGATCTTTGCCGCAGTCAGGTTCAGAGAATCATTTGCTTCTGTGTTTCTTTCCTTTCCCGAAAGTTCGTGGATCCAATATGGTACAGAGAGATTTAACCTTCTGTTTTTAGGGGAAGTAATCCACTGTGACAACTCTGCCCCACCATGTAATGCTTTTCCTTGTTTTCTCTTTGATCAGCATGCTATAATGTTTGCATGAAAAGCATGAAGCTATAATATTTAGGCTGATCCAATGGTTCTACCATCACTTCTCTTGATTGCTCTTCAATTCCTTCCAGTTAGCATCCTGTAAATTGGTCCCAGCCAGAAGGCTTTGCATTCCCACCTGAACTTGCTGCCAGCTGGGTGCCAACCTCATGCCTGTTGGTGTGGTTTGCTAGAAGGCAGACGTTTTAAGGTTCTAGCTGCAGTGGTTATGAGACCATTCTGGAGTCAGATTGTCTGGATTTAGATCCAAACTCCATCATTTACTAAATATGTGAGCTTGGTAAGTGACTTAACCTCTCTGAACCTAATTTCCTGTTGAGCACAATGGAGGTAATTATAGTCTCTACCTCATGGGGCTGTCATAAGTATTAAAAATGATAATCCACGTAAGTGCTTAGCACAGGGTCTCGCATATGGAGAGCAACCGATATACTTCGTCTGCTTTTTATAATGGGATGTCTTTGAGACTGCTGATCTGCCAATACCTAATAAAAAGAAACTCCTCTCTCTGCCTTGCCTTACCCAGAGTAATGGATTTCACCATTATATGCTGAGAGAGAAGCCTTTTTCTGTGCCTTCAAATCAATCAATTTCAATTCATTTCCCCACCTTCGTGTAAAGCCAGCTTTGACCCCATCTTTCAACTCTAAACGATGATTTTATGAAAGTTAAAATGAAATTAGCAAAATGATATTTTTCTGTCAATGAAAGTATAGCAGCTATAAAAGGGTGGTGAACAATAACTCACATCTCTCCTACTCTCTACTCCATGAAGCTGTGTGTTATCTAACAACAGGATGTTAAATCATGCAACATAAACTTTCTTCCCCCAGAGTGGCAAGTGAGCTATTTTCAACTTTCTGTTGTGACACGATTTTTTTGGTTGTGTCAGCATGCCTATTACCAATTTACCTCTGCGAACTGTGTGCATCTTCTCCAAGAGTGTTTAGTGGGATCTCTTCCGCAACGGTGTGTAGACATTTCCCTGAATGTGTTGCATGGAGTGCTGGTCTGGCATAATTAGACAAGATATATTGTCCTTTAAAATGTGCTTTCTTGCTCAAATATGAAAATACTGCAGGCTCTACCTACCTCGGATATTCATAATACATACTGGCACATCAGTGTACATTAGTATCTCCAGCATATATTTCTAGACATCCTTAATATCTGTTTATCTGTGTTCCACTGATCACCTATAAAACCATTTTGGCCATGAAAAATTTATTTTCATAAAAAGGGGTGTTCCAAAGAATGATATATTTGGTAGAACTGTGGGCAAGATTGATGAGAAAACTTAAGCTGTGGAAGTTTGCCTGCTCCTTAGGTTTAGAAAGATAACAATAAAGGGGCTATTTCTTGTCTAATCTGATTTTTAAAGCCAATGGGAACCATAAGCACAAAGTTCCAATTTGTTTGAAGGGGCTGGTCTGGAGAGGAGAGGAGAGGGGACACTCGTTGCAGATGTCACACCATTTAAGGAGGCACCAAAATGCATAAATAATATTTCAATGAAATATTTTTAAATAAATAAAAATATTTAAACAAATTTTTAAAAAGCAAATTCCCTGATGAACAAGACAGCAAATTTTAAATGAAGGCAGGATCAGTATTTCTAATTTTTTTTCCTTTTACCTTCATCTTCCATTTGGCTATGTACAGCACTGTCCCTGTTCCTCTCTTTATTTAAAACCTTGATATTTTGTTCATCATGGATTTTTGCATTCATTTTTGATATTTTAAAATAGTGCATTGAAATATCAGGTATTGATTTCTTTTTTAAAATTTTAATAGATTTACGGGGTATAAGGGGAATTCTATTATATGTATATATTACATAGTGGTGGAGTTTGGGCTTTTGGTGTACCCATCACCTGAGTAGTAGTGTACATTGTATCCCATAGATACTCTTTCATCCCTCACCCCCTCCCACCTACCCTCCCAATGTCCATTATACCACTCTGTGTTCCCTATGTGGCCATAGTTTAGCTCCCACTTATAAATGAGAACACGTGGTATTTGGTTTTCCATTCCCAAATTACTCCACTTAGGATAATGGCCTCTAGTTCCATCCAAGTTGCTGCAAAAGACATTATTTCATTCTTTCTTATCACTGAGTGGCACTCCATGGTGTATAAACACACATGCACACACACACACACACACACCACACATTTTAGTCCACTCATCAGTTAATAGGTACTTAGATTGATTCCATATCTTTCTGATTGTGAACTGTGCTGCAATAAACACACAGGTGCAGGTGTCTTTTTGATATAATGATTTCTTTTCCTCTGGGTAGATGCCCAGTAGTGAGATTTCTGGATCAAATGGTAGATCTACTTTTAGTTCTTTGAGAAATCTCTACACTGATCTCCATAGAAGTTGTGCTAATTTACATTCCCACCAACAGTGCATAAGTGTTTCCTTTTCAGCACATCCATGCCAACATCTGTTGTTTTTTGACTTTTTAGTAGTGGCCATTCTAATTGGAGTAAAATGGTATCTCCTTGTGGCTTTAATCTGCATTTCTCTGATGACTGGTAATATTAAGCATTTTTTTATATATTTGTTTAATTCGCTTTGATTTCTGAGTATTTTGGAGCCCCTTCCTCACCTCACTCAGATTCCAGCTTTGCTGTTAGATCCCTGCACAAATGTTACTAGAGAAACAACAAATGCATTTTTTCTTAGGCGGAGTTTCTGCACCAAGTCAGAGGAGGATTAAAAAGAAACATCACACCCATGTCCACAGCAGTATTATTCACAAGAGTTAAAAGGTGAGAGCAACCCAAATAGTGCATTGAAATATCATGTCTTGATTTCTTTTTTAAAGATTTTAATGGATTTATAGGATACAAGGTGCCAGGGATCAAAGAATGAGAAATAGAAAGTTGTAGTTTAAAAGGTATAGAGTTTCAGTTTTGCAACAATACAAATATACTTAACACTATTGATATGCACACATAAAAATGGTTAAGGTGGTAAATTTTATGTTATGTGTATTTTAGCATATTTAAAAATTTTTTTTTAAATCCAATTCAAAAAGAAAAAAAAAGAAGAAATGGCAAGAATCAGGGACAGGTACATATCGTCAAAAGCAGAACCTGAGGGTGGAGGCAAGGAAGTAGAGTGTCAGGAAAGACAGCAGGGAACATAGTGGATTGGGGGGCTGGGTAACCTGAGTGAATTCCAGCCTCGGGGCTTCTACTTGTCATTGGAACAGGCTGTATTGAAAATGAGGCTGAAACACACATTGATTCAATTTCAAGTATTTTTTTTCTGGTTCTTCTTCTTCTTTGGCTACTTTCTTGGGGGGAAAAAAAGATCTTTAAATATAAGATATATTTTGATTAGAGCTGCTGTCTGTTAATGTCTGCCTTCACAGTGCTGATGGACTGGCCAAGATGTGCAACACATTTTGGATGCTTTTATAGAAAAGCTAAGATTATTTTTCTAATAACTCTTTCATCTGCAACATCTAGTTTTTCCATTAGGAAAACTAAAATAGCTTGTGGAATTGCTTTTTGTCCTTCTACAATAACAGACGCTGCAGCAAGCCAGTCACTTTGGGACATATGTAGAATATGATATGGACGCAAGGAAAAAATTCTCTCTTCATTCCACACCCTTTTGGGAGAAGAACATTTTGTGACATCTCCTTCATGTTTCTGGGTCACAGAACATCTTCTCTTGTGTGAGCGGAGCAGAGATAATTTATATCAACATATGCTGAAATAATGACTGTGATCTCTTTGAGGGCAGATAGCATTCATAAATAATTTTAATAACTGGCAAAGAGCTTTGGCCATAATAGGTTCTAAGTAAGCATTTTTTAAAAGTGTTTTCTTTCACTGGGACACAAGAGATGCCCATTTTTGGTCAGTGGGAGGGGGGATGGATAGTCAATGTCGATCGGGATAAGCTAGATTAAGCTGGGATAATAAACATTCCCCAAGTCCTAGTGACAGAAAAAATGAAGGTGCATTGCTCTCTCATGCTACGTGTCTAGTGCAGGTCATCGGTAAGGTTATCTTGCCTTCTGTCATGGTCATTCTGGGACTCATGCTGATGGAACATGCTTCTTCTATTGCCATAAGCAAGAGTCCAAAAAGGTCAGATGAACCAAGCTTCTTCAGCTCATAAGTGACACACGCCTTTGTCCACATTTCATTGGCCATAACAATTCACGTGGCCCCTCAAGTTCAACAAGGCAGGTGTGTATAATCTTCCTTCGGAAAGGGCCACTGCAACAACAACAATCACAACAACAAACTAGAATAGCTAGTAAAGACCACTGTAATCTACTGGCGGTTGAAGAAAGGGAAAGAAAGCTACTATCGCTACAATTTTCCAAAAACTTTATACAGTGTCCTCTGTCAGTTGTCATTCAGTGTTGACCACAACCCTATGAGACACATATTATTCTTTCTTTTTTTTTTTTTTAATAGGTGAAGAAGTTAAGTTCATGATGACTCAGCAGCCAGTGTTCAAATCCATGTTTAGCAACTCAAAACACACGCTCTTCCCAAGACAATGTCGTGATCCCCACACTCAGGTGTGGACAAAGTAAGGCCTCAATCACCTGTGATGCAAACCATTTTTGTCAATGGTGCAGCCCAGTATGGGCGTCCACGTTAACTCATTAGGCAAGTAAAAAGCACAGCATGTAAAGATTGATAGCAATGGTTATGCATGTTCTTCTAGAAACAGAATGGTGCTGGAAAGGCAATGTTACTCACCCCGCCTCCTGTATTTCCCACATGAAAAGGCAGGTGAGTCTCCCTAACCATCAAAGCACAGTTTATAAAACTCCATCAAGAAAAATATGTTTTTTTAAAAAATGAATATTTCTGGAACATCGCAGACAGGTCAAAAACATGCATTCCTAGAAATGGCTAGGCTTAAGAATTAATAAAAATAAATTCATGAATAATACAAGCAAAGACTTTACCAAGGCAATACATGAATATCAAAGCCAAAGGCTGGCCAAAGAAACCCAGTGTTGAAGTACAAGTAAGTTCAACCCTTCTGAAACGATAAATAAACCATCTTTAAAATCCCATTCAGAGAACTCACCACCCTCCTCTGACCCCATTCTATTTTTATCCTATCCTACCAATATTTTCTGAAATAGTGAAAAATTACTTGGGATAAATACTTATCAGGCTGTTAATGAGAAAAGAGAATTAAAAATGGAAAGAGCTAAATGTCTAATATTAGGAAAATGAGTAAGGAAAGCTGAATCATCTGTTTGAAGAAAGGCTACCCCACTGTTAAAAGACTCATTTACAAATAGCTTAAAATAATGTGTGAAGATGGCTTGGCTTTCGTGTTAAGTGAAACTATTAGAACATAAAATAGAATATGTTACAAGGTCTCCACTCTGTAGGACAAGTGACCAGGAAAGTGAGTAAAAGTGTATGTATATGTAAGAAAAGATAATAAGAAAATATATATGAATTTGAAATCTACTCATACATGGTGTTAGTAGTTTTGTATATAGTCCGTATGACCATAGGTGCTTATCACATTCATTGTTTATTTATCCAGTAGATATTTATGGGGAAGCTCCAATGTAGTAGACACAGTTCTAGGCATGGCAGTGAATAAAATCAAGCTATCTTGTGCTGCTTATATTATAATTGGGAGGAGAGCATATGAGAAACAAAGAAGCATGTTACCTGGTTAAAACTTCTTTGGAGAAAACTATATAGGATAAGAGAACAAGGTGCTATTGAGGAAGGTTTATTTTGAATATGTTGGTCAGGGAAGGCATCTCTGAAAATGTGATCTTTGAGCAGAGGCCTGGAGGAAGTGGAGAAGCTGTCCAGGCAGGTGACATGTATTCATGCAGAGAGAATGTCAGGTGCAAAGGCCCTGGGGTGCATGGAGGCTTCAGGGAGCAAAGAGAGCAAATGTGACTTGAATGAGATGGGGTAGGGGAGGTAGCAGGAGAAGCGGTCAGAGAAGTGTACCTTGATGGCCGTGGCAATCATGTGAGCCTTGTAGGCAATTGCCGGGACTCTGGCTTTTTCACTGAAAGAGATAAAATCCATTGAGGAGCCTAAGCCAAGGTGTGGCATGAGCTATCTCAAAAAGGCCATTCTGGTTGCTGTGAGAAAACAGATCAGGAGCAGGGTAGGCAACATAGAAACAGGTGAGAAATACCAGTAACTTGGACCGGGAAATAACAGCAGACAAATGAGAGATGTTTGGATTTTCAATAGGTCACAGATGAATCTGAAAAGATTTGCTTATGAATTGGAAATGGCATGTGAGGAGTGAAGAGGACCCAATCACAATTCCCAGGTTTGACCACTGAGAAACTGGAGAGATAAAGTTGCCATTTACTGAGAGAAGATTGATTGTAGAAGCTGATTGAGGGTAGGTTGGGAAGAAATCCAGAGTTTGGTTTGAGATAGATTAATTTTGAGATGTTCAGTCAAATAAGCAGATAAATATATGAGTTCAGCATTCAGAGGGCTAAACAAGATAACCGAGGGATTAAGCGGAGTTAGATAAGATAAGAGGTCCAGGAGTTGGTCCTGGGCGTATCACTAGAGCTGGGGAGGATGAGGGGAAATCAGAAAAGGAAAGTGATGAGCAGTGAGGTAGGAAGGGAACTGAATGAATATTTTCCCTAAAGCCAAGGTAATTACGTAAAGATGCAGGGAGTTTATGTCAATTGCAGCCAATGTGATATGTGCAATGAGGACTAATCAATGATCGTTGTATTTGGTGACAGATCATTGACAGAGTGATTTCGGTGGGGAGGTCAGATTGAAAGCCCAATTGGAGCTGGTACAAGGGCAAGTGGGAATGGAAGAAGTCAAGACATGTAGGGGTTCTGCTGAAAAGGGAAACAGAGATATTGCACAGTCCTTTAAGGAAGTTATGGGGAAAAGGGAGAGATTTTGATAAGATGGAAAATATTATAATAGTTTTGTATGATGATGGGAATAACACAGCAAATAGGGGAAACTAGATATGCAGGAAAGAGAGAAGATAACGGCAAAAGAGATGTCCTTGGCTAGGTGAGAGAGGGCCCCGGACACATTAGAAAAGTTGGCCTTTGAAGCAAGGCAAGTTTGCTCATCATAACAGAAAAAAAGAGCTTGTGGAAACAGATGCAGTAACTTTGCGGTATTTGGAGATGGACGCAGGTGGAACTTCTCTTCTGATATAGCTTCTATTTTCTCAGCAAATTAAGAGAAATTACGTTCTCTTCCCAAGTCGCACAGCAATAAATCATAGAGCCCTCTGGATTGCAGATTCCAAAGTACGTTCTTTCCATGACAGCACAGTGGTCTTGCTCAGCCTGCATCAGGGTAAAAACCTAAAACTCATTTACATTTTAGATATCCTCGTTTAGTGTTAATATTCTGAAGAGAGATCTCATCTTCCATTTATCAAAGCTCATATTGGAACCACGTTTATTGGGTAGAGGCATCCACTGAACTTTTCCACATCTACAATAGTAATCCCTGAGCTGATTTCCCAAAGTTTCCAAAGCCCAAAATTAATAAGAAGAACTTAATATCTATAGCAAGATTATGAGGTCAGTATTAGTAGCATCATTTTACAAATAAGTAAATTAAGGCTCAGCAGGATTAAGAAACTTAATCATCATCATACCCCCACCAGCCTAGCATGGTTCAGGGGGCTAAGTATTGGGTGGATGAAAGGAGATCACCTATCTTATGAAATTGGATTACCTAGTCAGCTTTCAGTTACAAGAAATAGAAAACCCATCTGAAATGGTTTGAACTATACTACTGCTATTTCAAGTCCAAAGCAGGTTAATTCAATGGCTCACCACCGTCCCAGTGGGCTAGGTTTCACCAGCTGCACATTTTGCCACCCTTAACTGGCAGCTTGTTTGAAAAAAAGGCAGCCTGGCACATGCAGCTGGCACTCTCTAGAGGCTGAACTAAGGGAACATTTCTGTACTGTGTCTCCCGAAGATCAAAGAAAACCTTCCCCAGAAGCTCTCCCAGATCGTGACTATAGACTCAGCTAGATTTTGTACCTACCTTCTTATACTATCTCCTCTCTCTCTCTCTCTCTCTCTCTCTTACCCTCCCCCCCCGAGATACACTTTTTCCTAAATGCCTTCTTAGCAGCCAATGCCAATTATGTAAAGCTTAATTCCTCATATAACAGCTTAAATTATCCCCTAAAAAACTGTACTTTTAAAAATCACAGTCCTGAATACAATTCCTCTAGGATTCATCTAGGGTTACCTCTTTCTCGGGATTTTATTGATCTGGGTTGAAAACTAATGATTTTATCAAGTCATTAATTAAAGAATATATTTTTATACTACTATGAATTTACTTATAAAACTTAAAATCAATTTTCAGTAATTAAAAAATCCATCACCAGCACTATCATTTATCTGCTGATGATTCTACATCAATGAAATGAAGAGTGACCTGTTTAAGTGCAAGGTGAAGCCTCTTTTTTAAAAATATAAAAATCTATTGAGTGGGAACCATACCAGGTTCTGTATACATAAACCTTAACCTTCAGGTTCTATCTGATGGGAACCTCCCTTATCCTGTTACTTTTCTGACCTTACCTGCTACCTCTGTGTACACTCTTACCCAGCTCCAGCCACCTCACTGCTGTTGGTGTCCCTTTAACTCAGTGCATAGACTCACTCTTTGTGGCTTTTTGAATTCCTGCTCCTTTGCCTGGGATTAGTGTTACCTTATTTTGAAGCCTTCCCTTGCCCACCATTTATGAACTAGCTACCCTGTCTCCTAACCACCAAGACTCACTATTCCTGGGTTATTCCCCTCCCCACACCTGTAGCATTTATAGCACCAGGCACACTATATATTTATTTGTAAATTTGTATCTATTTTTCTCCTCCTACAGGAAAGCAAGCTTCTATTTTGTTTCTTATTATACTCCAATTACCCTAAACAGTACCTAGCATGTAGTAGGCAATCCGTGCTTCCAGGATAAATGAATAAATTGTAATCACTGCATTCAAGAGGCTCCTAGTCTATTGGGAAAATCATGCAAACCTACCAACCAATAAACCAATCAACCACCAACCCACAAAGGAGACATTGGACCACCCACCAAATGGGTTCCATTGAACTCACAGCATGAGAGTTAACACCACCCTACAGAGTGGGACTGCCTGAGATCCATTCCCATCTCCACCCATTCTGCCTGGTGAGTTTAGGAAGTCTTCTTAAACTCTCTAATCCTCAGTTCCTCCGTCAATGAAGTGCACTTAATACTATCTCAATTGATTGATAGATAGTCTCTGTAAAACACCTTACACGGCACAGGGCATACACAGTGCTCAGTTGACCCCTCAACAACAAGGGTTTGAACTATGAGGATCCACTTATAATTATTTGTGGATTGTCTTCTGCCTCTGGCACCCCTGAGATAGCAAGACCAACCCCTCTTCCTCCTCTTCCTCCTTCTCAGCCTACTCAACATGCAGACAATGATCATGAAGACCCTTAAGATGATCCACTTCCACCTAATGAATAGCAAATATATTTTCCCTTCCTAATGGTTTTCTTAATCATATTTTTTTTACTCTGGTTCACTTTATTGTGTGAATATAGTGTATAATACATTAAACACACAAAATATGTGTTAATTGGCTTTTTTTTTTCTTCCGAGACAGGATCTCTGTTGCCCAGGCTAGAGTGCAGTGACGTCATCACAGCTCACAGCAACCTCAAACTCCTGGGCTCAAGTGATTCCCCTGCTTCAGCCTCTCGAGTAGCTCGGACTACCAGCTACCAAATTAGCTACCATACCCAGCTAATTTTTCTACTTTTTGTAGAGATGGGTCTTGCTCTCACTTAGGCTGGTATTGAACTCCTGGCCTCAAGCAATCCTCCCACCTCAGCCTCCCAAAGTGCTAGGACTGTGCCTGGCCTGTGTTAATTGACTTTTTATGTTATTGATAAGTCTTCCGGCAACAATAAGCTATTAGTAGTGTAGTTTTGGGGGATTCAAAGTTTATACAGGAATTTTCAACTGTGTGGGAGTCAGCATCCCTAACCCCCGTTGACCCATTGTTCAAGGGTCAACAGTACATGTACAATTTTATTATGTATAAAAATGAGTGAGATTTGATGGGGGCACAGATGAGCTCTGCCTGGGGAATTCAGAAAAACAAAGAGAAGATGAGCCAATAACCCAGGTGCTCTGTAGGCATTTATTCATCATTGAAAAAAGGGTGGGGTATGTAAATGTTTTAGTCCTTTAAAACATTTATGTATAGAGAGACACACCAATATTCTCCCTTTCTCTGATCATCAATCCATGTTAAAATTGAAATGATTGGTATAGGAGCAAAACAACTACCTTGAGTGCTAAAACACTAGCAAGCAAGTGTTCTTCATCAAGGAAGTACTTGATGAAATACATTTTGATTTATTTCCTGCTACAATTGCTCTCTTACTTCACATGTTAGTGAGCAAAACCAGGGATGTTCAGAGTTATAATCCAACTTCTAATATTATAAAATTAAATAAATTTAAGTTAATGTTGTCATCCTGTATCATTTGGGTGATTTCCAAATTATCCAAAATCTTATATAATTTTAATGTTTCTTTTTTATTTTCAAAGTAGAGAATATGATGGTTTATTTTGCTTAATTGTACATGCATGATAATATAAACTATTAGACTATGATTTGTGCATAGTAGGTGCACCAAAAAACATTAGATTTCAAAACTATAAACTGCCAGGGTAATTTGTGTTTGCAAAAAAATATACAGCTTGTGTCAAAGGAAGAAGAAAATACACACATTATTTCACTTAATAACAATTATCTAGGAAATGTTGAGTCGTTATGATTTTATATTAGTTCTACTCACGTTCATGCTAAATGAATAAAGCTGAATTAAAAGGTGACATTTGGGCCATTTCCTAAAAAAATGTGATTTCTCAGTCTTTAAATACATTTCCTTGGCTGGTGTTTTCATCTAGGCAACTTTGCTACTTTAATGTGATTTAAAATTAAATTTGTTCTTTGGTTCGTTACAATGCTTAGCAAGTTAATACGTTTATAAATCATAATTAACTACAACTTTCTGTTCTGTTGCCCTTCTGAATTGCTTTCTTTTTGATTTTTTTTTGTTGTTTTTTTCTTTTCCACATGTAATTTGCCACATTCATACTTTATTTTAAAGATGAGTAGACCTCATTTTCAAGGGATGATGGGTTGGCTTCACTGAAAATGTGTAACCATGTCATGAATGAAATACATGTGAGTGTGTGAGTGCACATGCTTGCACATTCATGTGGATGTAAATGTGTGCATACATGTTTAACTGCCTTCCAGAGAGTATTTTTTTAACAGGTTTCTCTTCCACTTGCTGGGTGCAATTCCCAAAACATGCTAATTCCAGTATTCCATCAGGAATTCTTTATTTTTGTACAATAAAGAGAAGTCAAATAAAGTATAATGAATTTTCAAACACTTCAGCAAAGCTTTAATATGTTCAAAGAGAGAGTCAAAAGGCTTCAGTCATTAGGATTCTACTTGGGGAATTGGGTGAGCTTCATTAGAGTACAGGACCACAGGGGGCAGAAAGAATTCTTGCAAATGCCTTTTTCTTCATTGTATCACATCATAGATCTTCCCTAGTGGCTTGTTTAGAAAGAACTGTGATTTTAGCAGGAAGGGGTGCAGAAGTAAGTGGTAATAATTAAGGAGGCATAGACCCAGCTGTGCACGTCCTCCCCCAACCTCTGGCCAACCTCACCTTCATGAGTGTTCTTGGTCACCTGTATGCCAACATACACACATGCCATGTCATTCTTAGACCTAAGACCCATCTATATTTCTTTCCTATACCTCTACCTTTCTCTCTCCTGATTGTTCCGTATTTCTATGGTGTTTATAATATTTCCATGAGAATATTATGATGCCAAAAAGAAATATAAGAGTAGATAGTTGATCCCAGGCTCTCTTTGCAGTTCCCTCACGTTTTTCATGAGCACTGTTTTTCCCTCTGCAAGACATGAGGACAGGTGCCCTCCTTGCCTCCAGCTTTATCTCTACTCTCAGATCTATGGTGATAACAGCTGGCATGTCTTGTACTAACTCCCTGGCTCATTTTGCAGCCTGTGCGAGGCGTTTCCACCTTCTTTAGCGACCTCTTAATTGATGCTGCTATAAATCCCCAGCCTCCGCCAATCCCCTCACGCCTGCAGAGCCAAGGGTCACATCTCCCACCTCGGGATGGCCAAGCTGGGTCATCACCTAGGACAGCTCCTCCGGACCCACTTCTGCAGAGAAAGACCATTACAGCAAGGTACCGTGGTGACCCCTGGTCCTCAAAGGACTCCACTAGACTTTACCTTCCCCCTTTGGTCTCTGGTCTGATTTCCATCATTCATGGGTTTCCATACTAATATCTCCACACATAGATACCCATCTTCAAAACCCTATGATTGAGGATTCTCTCAAATAACTCTGCCTAGCTTTCCCACTCCACATTTTCCTTAAGATGCAGAGCTGCTCCTTGTCTGCATGTTAGAAAAATGAGTCTTCAATTTAAGCCCTGATGATATCAATTACGAAAATGATTCAAAATTCATATTTTTGGTACAAATGTAAGCAATTCAACATTCTAGATGCAGAGAAACTTCAGATAAATGTTGTTGTAGGTAAGCAGGAAGTAACACAAACTCAACACTTCTCTAGAAAATCCTTTCTTCCAAGGTAGTCAACTACGCTAACACTGATTTAGAGAGTACCTGGGTTCTAGTACTGGCTCTCTCACAAAGCTTAAATAATCTTAAACTAGTCTCTTCTCTTCATTGACATTTAATTTTCACATTTTTAAAAGAAGGGAACGTGTGTTTTTTAAAAGTATTCCCCACCTCTTAAATTATATGGAAGCCCTGCTATGTTACATTACCAAGGCATGGTGCAAGATGGGGAAGAATTTGTCAACATTTTTATGATTCTCCACACCGCATCTCAAGGTTGATGGGATAGTTAAGGGTAACGAAGTATAAAGTGCTTAAAAACATAATAGATGTTCAATAAATATTAGTTTTTATTACACGCAAGCATTTAATCTATTTGTATTAATGTATTAGAGCATGCCATAAATTAAATGTCTGCATAAAGTCAAAATAGAATACATTAAATATCCATTTTTGCTATATTGATTTTTAAATAACAATACAAATTTTTCTTCCCTCCAGAGGCAGGATGGAGAAGATAACTTCTTTGAAGTCTATATTAGGTAGGTTACATTATGTGGTGCTAAGAAAAGACCTCAAATCTCAATAGTTTACAGCCAACAAGGATTATTCTCAACCAGTTTATATGACCATCACACATTGGAGGTGGCGTGTACTATGATATTTTTGTGCCAGAACTCAAGTTGAGAGAGAAGTTTCTGTTGGGAATGTTGCCATTCTTATGCCAGAAGGGCCATGCATCTTGGGACCACACAAGGACAGAGTTTCTCTTTAAAGTGCTCATGTCATTTCAGCTCATATTTCATTCACCGTGCAAGTCACATGGTCAACCAAGAATGCAATGAGCCAAAATATTTAACCCTTCCCAAGCAGACACAATACATATTTGAGAGTCCCATGTCAAAGAAACAAGACATCTTGAAGTATTAGAGGAGAGAATTAAAACATGTGCAGACATCCACTAGAAAAAAATCATTTAGCATCAGATGCCAGTATCCTGGTCCTTATTCTGTCATTAACTTGCCAGTGTCATTGTAAGCAGTTTACTTAATCCCTTAATCTTAAATGCATGAGGCCATTTTTGTTTAAAGTAGAAATACTACTAGCTTCCTTGCCTACTTTCTGAAATTGGTGAGAAGAAGGTATTAGGTCATGACAGTGTCAAAGTGTTTTGAAAATCAAACAAAACCTAAATAAACAAAAGTCCAGTGGGATCCAAGACTCATATATCACCTCATTTATTCATCCCACAGACCAGAGATTGGTCTAGACGGGAAGACCCACTATGCCAGGATCCAGCAATATGTGCAATAATGGAGCAAAAAACATGTAAAAATTTGCTTCATTATTTGTATCTTGAAAGAGTTCTGATTTATAGTGTTGCTTTCAAAGTGATGTCCAACTATGGAAAAGGGATAGTCTTTTAGATGAAAAGGAAGCCTGCACTTTCTTGACCAGTCTTTAGACTTTAGTGCGAACTGGACATATTCTAAAAGAGAGTTCTGTCTGACCATTAGGGCTTTTGTACTCTGTAAGTGGCAGAACTAATTCTTCTTTTAACAGCAAAACAGAGTTGCTGTCTGTCTCCAGAACTTAGTTTCTATATATTCCAGTGAAAGAGAACTGTCCCTTTAAATATAAGCATCTTCCGTGCTCTCTTCTTGGATAGGATGCAAAGACCAAAGGCCCAGAGTCAGGACTCCTGCATTTGAGGCTTGTTTTAGTTTGCAGACAAATTGTCAAAACCTATATGGTAACAAAGTACCATAAACTATGGGGCTCAGACTAAGAGAAATGTATTATCTCACAGTTTCGGAAGAAGGAAGTTCGATCTCAACAGGCCATGCTCCTGGGGAGACATTAGGTAAGAAGATTTTCCAGGCCTCTCTCCTTCCTAATGTCTGGTAGATCCTTGGCTTGTAGCAGCATAACTCTAGTCTCCAATGTGCTATTCTCCCTGTGTGCATTTCTGTCTCTGTGTCCACATTTTTATAAGGACACCAGTCATAGACGACAAGGCCCACGCTAATAACTTCATCTCAACTAGTTCTATCTGCAATGACTCTATTTCCAAATAAGGACACATTCTCAGGTAAGGAGAGGTGTTAAGACAGCAACATATGGATTTCCGGAGATCCAGTTCAACCCGTAACGAGGGCTAACAATTTACTGTGTGATTTTAATTGAATTGTTTTTACTCTCTGTCCTCCAACACCAGATTCATTAAGTTGACATCTTCTTGCCAGCAAACGTTGAGAAGCATCCCCAGCTTCGAGTTGCTAAGACCTTGAGCCATTAAAACCTAAATAAATTTTATAGAAGAATAAAATCAACCAAAGGGGGAAAAAAAAGTTTGACCAACTGATTCCAGAATTCACAGGAATTCTTATTCTCTCTCAGCAGCCTTTGACCTAGGGAGAGAATCAGAAAATGACCAAATTGAAGGAAGTTTTCATGGTTGTAGAGGAAACTGCCTTCCCTAGCAAGTGGCTTTCTTGTTTTTGTATAAGTGCTTCCACTAGCAGGAAACTCATTACCTCTAAGGCTGTCTACTTCATGTTAGGGCACTTGGGCTGAGCAGGCATTCTTTCTGACACTGGGCAATTGCTTTCACCCAGAGACTTAGATTTAACCCTCTGTGAGTAGACTGAACTAATACCATCTACTTAGAGCCAATGTCAGTTTCCTTCTCCACTGATGATCCTTATTCTGACACCTTCAGGATAAATATTTGAAGCTACAGCATCCAAAGAGAGAAAGATAGCTTGGATGTTCCTGGATCTTTTATTCTGAAGCCAAAATTTCCAGGTTCTTCAGCTCTCCCATCTGAATCACACAAAAGCAAAAATAATGGTCTAACCCATCAAGTATTTGAACTAATCATTGAATCAAGAGGAAAACCAGCGTGAGGACATTCTATTAGATAAACATGAGCTATGGCACCTTTACCATTGCAATTAAAATGATTTAAAGAAAAAATATCTTTGTACTACCTTTAGGAGGGCAGATTAATTGTGATATGCTTAGAAACCATTAATATCTGTGTATGCCTATCAAGTAATTATTCAAACCCACACATTCACAAGAAAAATAGAAAGATTCTCGCTAGAAATTTGCATAGACAAATATGAAAATTCATTTCTAAACTCTGCTATGATTCATACACCCACATTTTGATAATTTGAATTATGTATTAAACACATACTTTAAATATACTTGTCATTATACCACTTTACACAACAACGTGCTATTTTTTTTTGCTGGGAATTTATTATTAATATATATATTTGTCAGATATATGCGAATGTGCCAAGAAATGTAGCTGCATTTATTGATAACAATGAAATCAGAGAAGCATCTCTGAATGAGGTTTTCATTTACTATTACTCAAAACTGAACAAAACTTTAAAATTTGATTTATACATTTGTCAAGATGCTAAAAAAAGGGGTCTTTTTAAGGATAGAAGTACAATTAACACGTTTCTACTTTTCTTCTAGGATGCAGCACAATTTATTAAAGACATCAATATGAATATGACATTGCAATGACCTACAAAATAACAGCAGGCAAGAATCCAGCCTAGACAGCCTACCCATAAAATTATATAAATATCTACATATGTATATATTCTATAAAATTGACTATGATAGCTTCACGGCAGCACATGGAGGTGAGACAAAAGAGAGATTACCAAAGAATAAAAACACAGAGCACAAAGAATGTTAATTATGGTATTATTTAAAACACTATATTATAAAAGCTCAATGAATCCTAATGAATCAGAGGGTTTATTTGAGCCTAACAATGGCTAAGTACTTCTTAAAATAAAATCAAGAGAGATTAGAAAAAAAAAAGAGAGAAAAAAAATTAAAGAGTCTATCTTGAGCTTAAGTCAGAAAATAAAGAAGCATTGCATGTCAGGTCAGTGGAGAACTTGCAAATTCGTTCTGATTTCACCAACATATTTAACTCCCTCCAAAGCTGGGTCTTTGTTTCATAGTCAAGTCATTAGATTCCACCCTTGGCAATATTTCCTCAGCTCCTAGCTCTGCATTCTGTTATTTATTTCCCTTTCTGCCACATAGAAATGGAAACTTAATAAAAGCATATTTTATTTCCAATCTGCTATTTCATGGTTCTTGCCCTGATAATCATTACTTCTCTTTATTGCAAAACAATTTCTTTCTCAAAAGACACGCATCTTGAATGACCATATTTATGTGCTGCCTGTTCCCTAAATGATAGCAAACTCCCCTTTATCTACACAAGCTCTTCCCTGTGGGTTGGGGACAAGGCTGGATTGAATGATTGATGTGCTTCATTGGTGAGGGAGGCTTCTGATCTGACTCCCTTAGGCCAGAGCTGAACAGCCTAAGCAAAATGGAGGGTTGATAAATTACTCAAATATTTTTGCCCACCTTACCCTGGAAGCCCCACAACCTTAAATGAATCTGAGGACAGAGGAAAAATGCCGATATGATTGCACAGAACCCAAATCAAGTTCATAGTCCCATTCCCTTCTGAAGCAGAATAAAGTCCCACTTTACCATCTCCTAAGAAACTTGGGATCAAGTCTAGGTCCTACTGTGAAGCCCCTGTAACATTGTTTTTTATGCCTTCGTTTCTTCACCTATAAAATGCGACTTCACTTCTTCATTGGATGCCTGCCAAATAAATGACAGTTGTGTTATCCTTCTTTCATCAGTGAATGAATATACAAGTGAATCGAGATCAGAGAAATTTAGCAATTTGTCCTCAGGTCATCAAGAAAGCAAGTGGCTGAGCCAAAGTTCCAACCAATTTTAGGGGGTCCCTGTACCTAAGGCTGTCTCTCCAGGGACGTGGTCTAAGAGATGTTGGACCAGAAGGTCGGAATTGAAAAGAGTTAGACCTCTGCCTGTCCAGGACATGAAATTCCTTTCTCTGATATTTTGCTTTTTTATAATACCTGGAACGATCCTAAATTTGCACCATCTATACACATAGAAGTTTCACTTCTTTCCACCTTATTTTCTTTTTACTTAACATAGTGCACCCTTAGCTGACTATCCAGTGAAATCTTATCTGTTATCAGTGCAGCCTCCTTGAACTTTCCTGCCAAGGATTTGATCCAGATGGAACACAAAAGTGACAGACAAAATACAAACAGAATCACATCTCAAGGATTGCCCATGGGAAGAAGATGGAAGTCACTTCAAGTCACCCCGGAGTTCCATTTTACTCTTCTATAATTTTTATTCCTATGTAAATAAACACACAAAGATAGGTGAGGAGCTTAAGAGAAGCCTTGAGTTTCTATATTTTTCCTCACCAAACCTTCTCCTAGTGTCCTTGTGAATGAAGTAGGAGTCTCTCTTTCCTTTCGCAGCATGCAATGAATCCGAAAGCAGGAACAAGGACTACAGAAATTACTGTGATCCCTGTTTCTTCTCATGATCCCTTGGCAAGGCTAGTGTGTAAGGTGTTAGATTTTGCTTAGAGTTATAAAAACAAGAGTTGAAATCAAGACTTTTCTATGTCAAATACTTTATTACATCTGTTTAAGAATACATCCCTAATGAATGAAGAAAATAAAACAAAACACCTGTAGTTCAGGCCCCTGTGATCACATTTAATTGACATTCTCTCCAGCCCAACACACTTATTTCTCCCACTGAATCCCATACCCCGAGAGTGACCTCACTCTACCCCACACGCGGCACCCTTGGCTGGAATCCTGAATGTCATCTTGCTCCTACTGCATCCACTGACGCTGTGAACCCCAGCATTCTCTCCTCCTCCGTTTGTCCTTTTTGTTCCCCAGAGAGCCTTGTGGAGCCATGGATTTGATTCTCAGGCACTGGTGTGACATATTGTCTTAGCCATCT
Organism: Cheirogaleus medius; assembly: GCA_008086735.1. Classification (NCBI taxonomy): domain Eukaryota; kingdom Metazoa; phylum Chordata; class Mammalia; order Primates; family Cheirogaleidae; genus Cheirogaleus; species Cheirogaleus medius. Next base: position 7,186,252 of record VBSM01000949.1, read on the forward strand.
TCTTATTGTTCCCAGAATACTCTCCTTAAAATGTGACTGTAAAGTGACAGTTACCAGAAGCTGAGAAGGGGGACATGTGGAGGAATAAGCGAGGTCGGTTAATGGATACAAATGTACAGTTAGACAGAAGGAGTAAGTTCTAGTGTTTGATAGCACAGTAAGGTGACCATAGTTAACAGCAGTGTATTATGTATTTTAAAATAGCTGGAGGAGAAGATCTGAAATGTTCCCAAAACAAAGAAATGATAAGTGTTCGAGGTGCTGGATGTGCTAAACACCCCGATTTGATCATTACACATGGTATGCATGTATAAAAATATCACATGTAGGCCAGGCATGGTAGCTCATGCCTGTAATCCTAGCACTCTGGGAGGCTGAGGTGGGAGGATCG
>VBSM01000949.1:7186899-7283974 GCA_008086735.1 Cheirogaleus medius
AAAAAAAAAAAAAATAAAAAAAGCACATGTACCCAATAATAATGTACAATTATTATGTATCAATAAAAATATTAAAAAAGAGACCGTGATCATTTGATCATTTTCTGTGCTTGTTTACAAAAATCTGGAGTGGACAGTCCATGCCTCTAGGCTTGTCCTTGCCATGCACTCATTGGCACCTCTTGTCCCTGACTAAGGCCCTGGAAGCTGCCTCTCAGCACGGTGCTGCTTCTGTGATACCTTCCAGGCCATGCCCCTGCTCGGTCTCAATCCCGCACGTCTTCCCCGCCTTGTCCACCCAGGAAGCCCTTTGTCATCTCTCCAGCTTCAGCTCACGTCATCTCCTCTGTGAGTTGGTTTTTGCTTGATTTTATAGCACATCAGACAAAATGGCACATCGGTGACCCCTTCATGAACTCTATCATGTCACTTCTAGCACCACATCGAATTTATCTGTACAAGATTTGGTTTCCTCCATTATACTGTGGTCTTCTCAAAATCATGTCTCATCTAACTTTGTATCTCCAGTGTCCAGCACAGGGTCTGGTATGTAGAAAGTATCTGATAAATATTTGTGGAATAAACAAACGGAAACACAATTCATTTTCTCCCATTGCCTGTCATCTACCTCAGAACAACCCTTTCAGACACTCTAAAAAATTATTTTCATTGTCTCAGATTTTGCAATAACTCAGACATTCTGTCTATAGCACTTATTCATCATAATAACTTTGGAATAATTTCTCTGTGCAAATATTCAGGGTCTCATCCATAACTAAGTGAAATGTAGCCTGAAATAATCAATCATTATTTTCTAAACCAAAGACCCTGTAATTAAGGAGTCTATCAATGTGCCAACAAGTTATGAGTCTAGAAATTAATTTTTGTTTGTTAAAGGAACTTAAAGATAAAGTAATATGGGTCCATTGTGGATTAATAAATTGCTTGTCTCATTTCACATGTTCTTTCCTATTTAAATTCTATGGGAAAGAGGGAAAGTCACTCAGTTTTATTTCTTTAAAACTTTGACACGATGCACACTTTCTTGCAAAATCGGAGGAATCATCATCGTTTGATTGTCACATGTGTGGAAGGAGGAAGTCAGGACCTGCACACTTGTGTCAGGCTACATAGATGGGTTATTTCATTTAGTCATCTATTGAGTTCATTCATTCGACAATATGTACTGAGGGCCATTTTTATGGCAGGCACACATTGCTATTTCTCTTTTGGAGATGATAAACCTGAGGTTCAGAGACTGGGTCTCAGTTACCCCTGGGCTTCACAGTTAGTAACTGGCAGCAGAATTAGAACCTATGTCTCTCTGACTCCAGGACCCATGTCTACACTGCCGTACCTTTGGACCATATGCATTGGATTCTAAGGCCCTTACTTGATATATTGTTTGATTATTTTTTTTAAAACAATTAAAGGCAAGTTGAAGGAAAGCCCAGCGAGGACAACATTCTTTTGAAAATATCCATTGAACATAATGAAAGCATCTGAGCTGAAACAGGACTTGGCGACCATCTCATCAAACACTTTCATTTGAAAGAACCAGAAAAAAAAAAAATTCAGTGAGTATCTTCTACAGCCCATTTATTTATTTATTCAACCAATATTACAGTCAGAGTCTCTTATGGGTTGCTTTGCATAATTACACTTAAGACAATGATACAGTAAGCTATATGTAGTTCTTATCTCAATAGTCTTTATTCAATCAACAAATATATTAAAATTGTTTACTACCTGGTAAACACTGGTGTATAGCAGTACTTATGACTAACGGGTTTTCATTTTTGACTAAACATTTTATTGTGGTTGCACGTATCTGAATAAAGCAATCGTTCCAGATACTGTCGTAGGTGAATATATATAATGTGAGGACCCTAGCACCCAACCAGCACCTAGATTGGACAAAACTAGTTAAGTCACCTTGCTTTCAGAATGTTAACCTTTTGACAAAGCCAGTATCTTGTCCCAGAGTGCCAGATGTTACCATTTCTCATTTAATCTGCACATCATTTCTCCCTATGACAGTCAAATTTATCTTCCAAAGCTCATTTGCATTTTAAAACCAAAGTTTCAGTTCTTTTACATTCACTTCCTCTCGTCACACATTCTCTCTCCCTCCCTCTCTCTTCTCTCTTTCTCCACATTCCTACAAAATGATGTAATATTATGTGTACATCAATAGTCAGTATTTATTAATATTATGTTTACTGATTACGGTACATATATGGTGCTCATAGCTATTACAATGTACAACAAGTATACTTCCTTAATTGAAAAGTATCCCACACCTGGCAGGAGTAGTTCCCTGGTATAATTTGGAGGGATTTGTGGTTTACTTTCCTGCCACTTTATTAATGACACATCTCCCAAAGCTCTGAAGGAACTGCAAATCTCTCAATGTGGTCTGGACAATTTACTCCACTTTTCTCCATGAACCTTTTCCAACAAAAAACTGGCTGCTTTCAAAGTCTGCTGCGCAGCTATTTGAGACATCTCTTCACCATTATCCTGGGTATTCCCTTTGCCTCTCTCCTGTTAGGTGTCTGTCATTTCCTGTACCTCCAGTCTTCATCTTTCTTGACTTGCTCTCTCATGTTGATGGTATCTTCCGGAAGCTTCCTGAGGCAGAGTAAATAGCACATAATATTTTAGTATTGCATGTCTAAGAATGTCTTCTTTAAACTCTCTCCCACTTAATTGCTGGTTTGTGTGGATACAGAATACTAGGTTAGAAGTAACTTTACCTTAGAATTTTGAAAGCATTCCTTCTTGTCTGGAAGACTTACAGGTGCTGAGTTATTATTCCAAAGTCTTTATGTGCTCCTTTTTTCCCCCTCTGTAAGCTTTTGGGATTATTTTTTTATCCTTACATTGTAAAATTTCATGATGATGTTCCTTGTATTTTTTTTCCCATTAAGTATGCTGGACACTCAGTGTACCTTTTGATCTGAAACAAGTCAGTTAGTAATGGAAAATTTTCTTAATAATTTCTTTAATAATTTTTCCACTCCTTTTTACTGTTATCTTTTTTTCCCTGAAACTGCCATGCATTAAATATTAAGTCCTGGATAAGAAACTCTAATTGTATCTTTTCTTCCCTTTTCTCTGAAGAATCCTTAACTTTCCCAATCCTTCTAATTTTACTTCTGATATGGTATTTTCAATACAAGCTATTTTTCACATCTATGCATGTTCTTTTTTTATACCATCTAATTCTTATTTCATTAATTCAATATCTTTTCTTGTCTCCCTGAGGATATGATATTTAAAAAGACCCAAATTCATTGCTCACAACTTTTTCCTATTTACTTCAAGTGTGCTTTTTCTATATATATGTTTATGTATTTGGCTTCTGTCATTTTTGTTAGTGCTCCTAAAATGTTAATGTTCATTGACAGTCATTCACACTTACAAATGAGAAGTGGAAAGCTGATTAAAGGGTATATGCATTAGTGGGAGCTCAATTTATAGGATTCATCTTAAGAGTAATAAGGTAAAAATATAGCTGTTTTATTGAAAGGATGTCAAATGTCTCTATCTATTGCATTGTATCCTATCCTATCTTATCCTATCCTATTCTATCCATCCATCCACTCATCCATCTAATCATCTATTTATTATATTTACCTTTCCCCTTTCTCTTGAGATGATCAGATGCCCTAGTAAAAAACTCCCACATTACCTAGAATGCTAAGACTGCTCATCAGAATTATAGAAGCCAAGCAAGGAAAGGAGGTCTGAGGCGGAGTCTCACCTTTCAGTCTGCAGAGGGTCACTTCATCTCTCTCTTTCTAGCATCATGCCTCATTTAGGCTCTCATCTATGCTTGGTGGCCTGAGACTGGAGTTTCTGGTTCACTTTTTCTGGGTATTAAGCTCACTGAAATCTTCTACTTAAGTTGGCAAGTGATGGTTACCTGATCCCACTGAGTGGGAGAGGTGATCCAAAGATTCGAGCAACCTTATAAGTCATTTAAAAAACTCTCCTGAGTTCAGTCTTGCATCTCATTCTGCCTTTTGAGAAAACTGAAGTGCCCAGTTTCAGGGCCTTTCTCAAATTCTCAGACATACACTGGCCCGCTTTTCCTGGTTTGTCCCAGCTGGCTCTATTCTAGGAAGTCAGTTTTCATTCTTTCATCTGCTTTTTATCTTCCAAGTATGTGTTTCCATCACTTTGCTACTTGGATTTCCTCCCTTGTTCTCCTTGTCTTTTTAGGCTTTTGGCTCTTTTAGTCTCTTACTGTCATTTTAGTGAATTATTGGGAGGGATGTGAGACAAACTCATGTGTTCCCTTATTCATTTTTAGCTGGAAGTCCATAACAACAATTTCAGGCAGAGATTATTGTCCCATTTCACAGATGAGGCAATTGAGGTATGGAGAGTTTGAAGCATACTTAAAGTCATAAGTCAAATGAATGGTCTTGTGAATTAGGTGCTGTTCCCAGGGGACAGCTGACTCTGGCCTTAATTCTGAGTCCCCATTATTGTAATGCATTCTCTACCACCCTTAGATCTAACCAACCCAGTTCTAGCCCTGTATTCATGCGTCTACTCTGAACTCTACAGTCTGAAAAAGAGACATGTGATTTCTGAAGTTTCATGATCAGCCCTCACATGTATCCTTAATTTATTTCCTTGAAATCCAAATAAATAAAATATCGTATATGAATGATGTAATGGCTTCAGGCCAGAGCTCCCTGTGATCCTGCTACAAATCTTGGGTTAGTGTTTGCATAAAAAATCCCTGCCTATACCCAAAAAACACACATAAACCATCATTAATCTCTCAATTTATGAGTTGTGCTAATATCTCAGGTTGATGCATAAATATTCTGGTAAGGGTGCATATGAAGAGTTCACAACATTGTTATATGAACCATAGGAGGTGGCTAAAAATAAGTTAATAAAAAATTGAGTTAATGCTGAACATCAGAATCAGGAGAAGTCATACTGATTCCTTCGTTTACATTTATGCATTCTATGTTTCATTTTTACTTTTCACCTAATTTTTTCTCTGGAAGATTTTATTACAAAAATTTTCAAATATACAGCAAAGTCAAAAGCATTTCATTGTGAACACCTACATACTTCCCACCTCCTTTTACTATGAATATTTTACTATGCTCATTTTTAAAAATACCTATTTATCCATTTATCTATCCCTCTATCCATCCATCATCCATTTTTAACACATTTCAAAGTAAATTGTAGTTACCTGTACACATACCATAACTACTTCAGTATGCACATTCTTAACTAGAGTTGATTATTTATTTACAATATTTTTCTTTCTTGCAGAAATGTGTATATAATGAAATGCAAAAATCCAAAGTGTCCATTCATTGAGTTTTTACAAAAGCATTTCTTTCCGTATTTGGTCTTTTCCCTTGTAATCTATGCATGTCTTTAATTCAATAGATGTTTATCAAATAATCCCTTGTGCTAAACATAATAATGACAAATATTAATATGATGTATGCTAGACAGAGAAGGCAGTGGCTAATTCTTATGGTAGAAGTCGGGGAATTAAGCAACAGTGAGAGAAATGTTATAAAAAGCATTTGTCACTGGAGTAACTGATGAACGAAAGCAAAAAGAAAGAAAAAAACGATGTGTTTGGGGCAAAATTAATTATCTTTTATAGCTCAAGCCTAATGAGAGTATGCATGTGTAGAAGGGGAGGTGGGTAAGAGACATAATATTTTAAATTCAAAACTACATGTATTAAACAAATTGGCAATAAACTAGGCACTTAATATATAGCACTGAGCTTAGAAGATAGCCTGCACTTCCTCAGTGGTTCAATCCTGAACCAAAACTGAAAAACTGACAACTCAGCTATAAGCCTGTTTTATTTCACTGATAGACTGCTAACATTCAGCTGTAATATACGTTCGATATCTGACTGTTTGAAATTTGTTTGAAATGTTTGAAAATTGACTACAAATTTACTCCCAAATGTTGGGATAAAAATGTTTGGAGAAAACAACTGAGTGAGTATTCTAAAATGTGAAAAGATTACTATGAAAAATGTGTCATTATTTAAATCAAACTGTAAATATCTTTGCAATAAAAATGGAAAAAAAGGAGAAATGTTAATATTCAAGATAAAGCCTTAAAATAGTAAAACAAACAAGCAAATAAGAAAATAAATGAAAAGGAAAAAAATGTTGTCTTTAAATTTGTGGATTTATCATTATGGACAAGACATGGTATAAGCCTTGTCATCGTTCATTGACCCAACATGCTCTGATGACAGATCTGTAAAAGGGCTGTGTGTCCCTAAGTAGGACACTATTCTGCCGACTATGCAGTTAACTCTTTGACTTCTCTGCTACTATTCCTGGTTCAGGATCTCATTTCAGGTAACATTATCTACCTGGTTTTCCTGCATCATAACTTCACCCATCTTTGCCGAGTGATTTGTGTTTGATTATTCATTTATTCATTTCTTCAGAAAGTATTTATTGAACATTCACTATATGCTTTCTTCTATCAACACATCTATGGCAAAGATTACCATATTGTACTGTTATGAAACATATAAAAATGAAAACCAAACTTCTTCAGGGAGAAATCAAGCTTTGACCATTTATTTAATTTTGTAATCTTGAAGACATAACACAGTACCTGGTACAAAATATGAATATGTGATCAATAAATTTTTTCTTACATTGATCTCTATTATTCAGACAGTGAGAATTAAATTAGTTCAGAGAACAAGGGAAATTATTGAAGATAGAATAGTCTAAGGGAGTTATTTTGGATCAGGAAGGATAGGTGGAATTTGGATGAAACAGGAGTAGGGTCTAAGAAATTGAAGATGGAGAGAATTGTATTTGCAAAGAAATAGAGATGTACATGAGCATGGTGCACTAAGATCAGCAAGACTGATCCACTTTGACATTTTATTTTATTTTCTTCTTCTCTTTCCAGCCAAAGTTCTCATTTTAACCTCATTCTTTCTCCTTGATATGGAAGAGAAAAGACAGAGGAAGGAATTCAAGATAATTGGCCAGAGGGTACTGTTTTTCATCAGACACACCTATCCATTATTCCATAAATCCATCAATTTTGACCATTTATCCCATCCAGTTATCTACCCATAAAGTCACCCTTATATGATTCAACAAATTTCCATTTAAAAAAACAATGGATATCTAATTCAGAAAGGAGTGAAAATAATGCCTTCTGGACAAAAGACAAATTGAGAATTTGAGAATAAAATTATCTAGGCAAGAAACGATTGGGAGAAAGAGGTACAGGCACTAGGTAGTAAATGATTCTCCAATATCAATGACAATTAACATATTGAGGAGCACAAGAATGGAAAAACAAGCACCACATTCACTCACCATTAAATTGGTATTAACTGACCAAACTGACCAATACTTAAGTGCAGAAATAGCAATAACATTCATTGGGTGTTGGGCAGATGGGAGGGGAGAGAGGGGATGGGTATATTCACATCTAATGAGTGCAATACACACCTTCTGGGGGATGGACATGCTTGAAGCTCTGACTTAGGTGGGGCAAGGACAATATATGTAACCTAAACACCCATACCCCCATAACATGCTGAAATTAAAAAAAAACATTGAGGAATTTGCAAATAGCTATAACTAGTGCCAAATCATCCTTCACCCAGTGAGAAAATCACAAAAGTCCCCACCACTCCCTAAGACAAAGCTCAAAAGCTTCCAATGTCTTTTCCAGTTAATACCTGATTTCCAGACACCAGGCTTTACCTGGAAACAGAATCCACCATTATGATGGGCCACCCAGACTCTGCTACAGAAAGAAAGCGCTGATTGTCCAGCTGCTAAAAGTGCTGCTGGCAGATAGCTCTCAGGAGTCAACCCTCTTTGGGAAACGCCTTCGCTAATGAGAACTGCCTTGTACAACGAGGGAAGCATGCATCCAACATCTGATTGATACAGGAGTGTAAAGACCTATCTCTTCATTTCAACTAGAGTCAACTCTAAAAAGCCATCTCAGTGTCAGATCTCCTCATGAAGTCATTTGAATCCTTTGTTGAGATGACCTTGCAGCTGCACTTCTCCATCCACCCAATTCTTCCTTTCCTATACTTTCATAGGTGTTGATTCCAAGAGTACTCTATAGAATATTCCTGCAGCATTAATCCCCATCTCACAGAACCAAACATACAAGAAAAATGGACAAATAGGGAAGCTATCCAAGGGAAGTGCAGAGAGATCTCCTAAGAGTGATCTACTAAGACCCCATAGTCACATCCTGCCCATGTAGGAAGTGATCTGTAGTTCTCTGAGGCCAGTCTGGTGAAAGCAACACTAGCAGCAAAAAAGCTTCACTCGGAACTGATTCATGTGCAGGAGGCTCAGAGAATGAGGTTATTGTAACAAGCATGATCAAACCCCATAAATTCATCCATTGTCTTTAATTTACTGACAAGGAAACTAAGGTCCATAGGAAACTTCTGATGAGGTAGGAAAATATATTCTGCCATCAGCTATATGATCTAATATGACCTCTTGTTTCATGTAAAGTAACTAGGCGATAGTTACTCTTATGATGTCAGGAACAAAGGGAGATGAGAATTTGAACTCAAGTAGCACCGGAGTCTCTACACTTTCATGAGTAGAAACTTAACAAAGGAAATTCTCCCTGTTTGGTATCTCAGGCTGGTGATATAAGATGTTAGTACATTTTTCCCTCCACATTTTCAAATTTTATTCTATAACGCATACTGTGATTTGGTAACTATTCGTCTATGTATGTCTATGTATGCTTGTATCAACGCATCTATCTTTCCAACCATCCTTTCACAACTCTTTCTAGATATAAATGTGTGTAATCATTTGAATTCACTCAGTCTTTTCTTGCTACCCTAGTCCTTCCCATCTGCTTTGCTCCCTGATGTGCTATTGACAGTTCATTAAGTTATTTAATACAATTTGTTAAAAGATATTTAGCAAGACAAACTGGTCTGCTACTAGGACTCAGGCTTCCAGTTCTGAGATTTTTATTCCGGCAAATAAATGTACAAACCAAAGGCATAGATATAAATAACAAGTTAGAAAGGGGGGGTTTTGATGAGAAAAAAAAGAAATAGTGTCATTTTACATGGACAGATTGAGATACAGAGTGGGACATACTGTAAATTACTTTTAATACCAGGCTGAAAATGGTAAACTTAATCCAGTATCCAATGGGAGCCAGTAATTGTTCCTGGAGCTCATGAAAAATCTGTCGGTGGTGTGAAATAGCAATTGGAGAAGGGGAAGGATAGAGGTGGAAAGTGAGCTAGGGAGACTTTTGCAAGTGGTTAGGAAAGGAGCCATGGGGATTTGCAGAGAAAATGAGAAGAGGAGGATGAATATTATCAATAGATGAGTTTGAAAGATTAAACCTAAAGGAGGAAGAGTGTTAAGCGAAAAGAGGTTACAACATAGGTCCACTACATTTGTTGTGATATGAACATCTAAGTGTCATTTTCCTTAATAGTATGGGTATATAAGATTTAACTCACGTAGAGGGTACTGATATTCCATAAATGCTACTTCTAATATTATTTGGAGACACGGGAGGTGGGGTTCATCGTGACCCCTTGATGTCTAACTAAGATGAATGGGTTGATGCAGGTTGGTTTTCCTAGAATGAGGAAACTGGGAAAAAGAATTGAGGACGTTACAATTCAACATTGGACAAGTTGGTTTGGAGTTAACTTGTAAAATACCCAACTGGAGATGCCCAGTTATTGATTGGATACATGAGTGTGAATTAGAGGGACAACGTCTGCCTGATGAGACAGATTGGGGAGATGCCTCATAGAGATCAGTGAACATGGACACCAAGAGGGAGCGAGCAGAATAAAAAGATGTGAGTCCTGAAGTCTGAATCTTGTGAAACAATAAGGATTATAGTTTGGGAAATGGAATGGGAGGTTGCAAGGAAGAGATACAATGAGCCTCTAGGGAGATATTAATAGAACAGATAACATGAATCCTGAAGAAACCCAGAGTTCAGAGAAAGAATGCGCTAATAGAACGATGTGTAAGTGTGTGGGGGTGTATTGGGGTGGGGGGCTATATATGCGCCATAGAAAAATTTCCAAAATTTTGGTCTTTTATAAAATACCAGTCCCATGAATTAGCGCTTTAAAGGAAAGCCTTAAGTGGAAAGAAATTTTGGGGATTGGTTCAAGCTCTGATGGATTCTTAGAGACTCACAGAGTAAATCACGTTATTAAAGGCTCTCCAAAATTCAGCAGTTAAGCAAGTTGCTTAAATCAATGTTTTAGAAATTGCTACCCATTTTCTTACCCAGACATCTTTTATCAAATTAGAGTTCTTCAGGACGGAGTTTGGTAAATATTAACCATATAATGAAATCCGTTTAGAAGACTAAGAAGAAGCCAAAGCATCAGAGACCAGGAAAATAATGGGAATGAATTGGTAGGAGGGAAATGAGATTATAAGTGATAGAATTAATAACTGAGGGAAGCATGGAAGGCAAGGGTAGGCTCTCCTTCACGGAAGAAAGAAAATGGGGATCGTTTGTAGGGGTACTATGCTCAAGAGAATTTTTATTTTTTTACTTTTTATTTTGAAATAATCATAGACTCACAGGACGTTACAAAAGAATGTATGGGGAGGTTCACGTATCCTTTGCCCAGTTTCCCCCAGGAATGACATCTTGCATAACTACGGTAAAACATCAGCGTTAGGAAACTGACATTGGTATAATTCACAGGGCTTTTCAGGTTTCACCAGTTGTTCACCAGTTGTATATGAACTCATCGTTGTATATAGTTAATACAATTTTATCACATGTGTAGATTTGTGTAACAACCAGCACCACAGTTAAATCGAGATACAGAATGTTTCCATCACTACCGTCTTCTTTGTACTACTCCTTTAATCCAGGGGTCTCCGACCTATAGTGAGTTGTATAATTATTTCATTATATATTACAATGTAATAATAATAGAAATAAAGAGCACAATAAATGTAATGGGCTTGAATCATCCCCAAACCATCCCCCCACCTCCCTGGTCTGTGGAAAAATTGTCTTCCATGAAAACGGCCCCTGGTGCCAAAAAAGGTTGGCGACCATCACTTTAATCCTTTGTACTATCCCACTAACCCTCTACTCTAACACGAGGGCCTGGCAACTACTAATCTGCATCTCTATAATTTTGTTGTTTTAAGGATTTTATATAAGTGGAATCATATATTTTAATAGTATGTAAATTTTAAGATTGACTTTTTTCACTGAGCATAATGCCCCTAAGGTCCATCCAAGCTTCTTTGTGTAGCAATAGCTCATTCTTTTTTTATTGCTGGGAATGGTATAGATGCATCACAGTTTGTTTAACCATTCAGCTGCTGAAGAATATTTAGATTGTTTATAGGTGTTGTCTATCATCAATAAAGCTGCTATGAACATTCATGCACAGAGTTTTGTGTAAAGGTAAGTTTTTATTTTTGTAGAATAAATGCCAGGCTGTGATTGATTGCTGGGTTAAGTAGTGGTTGCATATTTTCTTTTATAGGAAACTACCAAACTATTTTCCAGAGTGGTGGTACCATTTGGCGTACCCACCAACAATGAGTTAGTAATTCAGTTGTGCCTCATTACTGCCAGAATTGGATGTTTCCTATGTTTATTGTAGCCATTCTAATAGGTGTGTAATGATATCTCACTGTGGTTTTAATTTGCATTTTCTTAATAGCTAATGAGACGCATCTTTTCATGTGTTTATCTGTCATTATTTGCTTATTTATTTGGTGAAGCGCTTTTAATGTATTTTGGCCATTTTCTAATTGGAATGATTTTATTAGTCTTTTTTTCCTCTTGAGTTTCAAGAGATTTTTTATACATTCTAGAAACTAATCCTTTGCCAGATATGTGGTTCGCCAATATTTCCTCCCAGTAGGTAGCTTGTCTTTTCATCCTCTTAACAGGGTATTTCACAGAGTAAATTTTTAAAATTTTTATGAGGTCAGTTTATCATGTTTTCATTTTATGGCTTATGATTTCAGTGTCACATCTAAAACCTAAAATCTCATGATGATTTTACAATTTTCTTTTTTTCTAAAAGTTTTATAGTTTTACATTTTTCATTTAAGTTTAAGGAATATTTCAAACTAATTTTTGTACAAGTTGTGAGTTTTAGATCAAGGTTCAGTTTGTTGTTGTTTTGTCTGTGGATGTTCAAATGCTACATTTGGACCATTTTTTTAAAAGGCTATCCTTGTGTGCCTTTGTGGAAAATCAGGCGGGTATATTATATGGGTCTATATCTGGGTTATCCATTCTGTTCTATTGCTCTGTTTCTCTCCCTGTGCCAATGCCAGGCTGGCCCGATTACTGTTGTTTTATCATAAGCCTTAACATCAGGTAGCATGACTCCTTTGTTCCTCTTTTTCAAATTGCTTTACCTGTTCTAAATCTTTTGCTTTTCCATGTGCATTTTAAAATAAGCTTGTCTATATGTACAAAAAAAAAACCTTGGTGGGATTTTAATAGTAATTGCATTAAACCTACAGATGAATCTGGGGAGAATTGACATCTTTGCTATGTTGATTCTTCAAGGGAATGTTTTTAGAAATTTTGTTTTAACAAGGCGATTTCAGCAGTTTTAGGAAGTGAGAGATTGAAAGGGGGTATGTGTTACTGAAATGAGTCATTAGGGTTGAGGGCTTCAGATGGAAGGGCTCGACTGCACACCCCAGACCCCAAAACCATCATCAACTTGGAGGAAGAGACTTCCAGAGAACTAACTGACCAACAGTGGAAATGAAGAAGTCATACTTGTGACCTTGAAGCTAGCCCTCTGGATCCAAAGGGAGACATAGAATTCATCTGGAGGAACATATGTAGTTCCTACCTCCAGAAGAGAAGAGGAGAAGATAATTTCTCCGGTTGAGAATCCATGTGAACAAGGCTCTATAATAAAGGAGCAGTACTTTTGACTGGCAAATTGTGTGTGTGTGTGTGTGTGTGTGTGTGTGTGTGTGTATGGGGGGGAGAGAGAGAGAAAGTGAGAAAGTGTCAGGAAAGTGTGCTACTCCAAGAATAAAAGCTGATGGTAGTAGACTCAGGGGCTGCTTGGTGTCCCCTCTCTTCCAGAATTCTGCCTGAAACCAGGTCCGATGTTAGCAATCAGAAGCCTGCATGTTTTCGTTCTGTCCAAGGTCACCCACTGCCTGCCTTTCCTACCAGACTTGATCTCCCCCAAAGCTGAGTGATCATTTTTCTAGCATCACCTCTCCTCACTCTTCTAGCCATTCTTCCTAACTAATAGTTTCCATATATACTAACCTGTGCCTTGACAACTAACCCAAGCTACTTGGTTCAACTATTGATATCCGGCTAAGAGTGTAGTATACCTGTGTTCATCAGAGAAGTGTACTGATTTGCAGAGAAATGACTATAATAGGAATAATGAGATACCGATCTCCAATATGAACACAAATGTAGGCTTCTGGAAATTCATATTTTTGGGGTTTTTTTGTATTTTTTTTCATTTATCCATACCGCTCCATTTGCATCAAATGCATGCCCCTAGCCCCACCCAACACACACAGATATACTCCCTAATTTATAGATTGCAACCTCCTGGTAGCTCTTTAACTTTTCCTTTGTAGGTTTTATTTTAAGCTTGGTGGTGCCTCCAAATGTTTCTCCTCCACCTGTTTTTCTGGATTTCTTATGCAAAGTAAAACACAACCTTTTGTTGCATGGAAGCCTGCCTCATATCAGGAACCCTTACCATCCTAAGAAGCCTCATAGTATTGTTGATGGGATGTGGTGAGATGATGTGATGGAAATATTCCGAGAGTGGAGAGTGCTCATGGTTGCACAACATTGTGAGGGTTCTGGAAACCACTGGATTGGATTCTCTAAAATTGTTAAAACGGTGTACTTTAGATTATGTGGATTTTATCTCCAAAATAAAAAAAGAAAAGCTTAAACAAAATGTTTAACACAGCACCACACCACAGACCTGGAATGTATTCGGTAAATATCATTACCTTCTCATCAAGTGAGAAGTTGCAGCTCCCGACAGAAAGCTTGGGGCCTTTTGCTTTAATCCTAGTGAAAATCACTTGGACACAAGTCCTAAAATCAGACAGGACTAGCTGGGAAATAAACAGGGGTAAGTCCAGGAGGACTCTGCATGTCTGGCGGTCATCCTGACAGTCAGCTCCCTCAGCCACTGAGGATCAAGAGACATCTTTGGCTTGGATGTTCCCTGCCCTCTGCTCCCTCTCAGCCCTGCCCCTGTCCCCAGGGTGCTTCCCTCAGTGAGCACTTCCAGCAGGGCAGGATGGATGATGGCTTCCCATTTCTCTTGGTGTCCAGAGAGCTCCAGAAGCAGCTGGAAGATTTCATGTGGATGATGATTGTTCACACTTAGACCCATAAAAAAAAAATAAAACTAAAGCGTGGGAGAGGAAAGGTCAGTGAAAATAAACATCTTCTCTGGTTCTCTGGAAGACATCCCGCAGCTGCATGCTGAGACAGCAGAGTTGCAGAGGTTTCAGAGCTTCCAAAATGCATAGCTGTGGTCAGGACATAGCTGTATGTCCCCACCTCAGCATGGCAGCCCCAGCCCAGAAATGAGAGGGAGCATTCCTCAGCCTTCATGTTTGTGAAATGCTGAATGTCCTCGTCATTTTGGGTCTGAAAGAATTCCTTCCAAAGGTGGGAGGTCACCAAGAGCAGGTCAGTGGTTAGTCCTGGATTAGACAATGTGTTGGGGTTTTAAGTCAGGAAATTGCACATCTCAACCATGATTCCATCACTTACTGATGACTTTGGTCAAGTCATGTGACCTCTCAGGTCCTCAATACGCCCATCTCTGAAATGGGGTCATAATGTTTACGGTGGTGTTTTCTTGAGAAGATGAGAGGTTCTGAGCTCTTCTGTGAAGAGCTTAATAGCGCCTGGCCCATATCAGACCCCCCATTAATGGGAATAATAAACGACAGCTGCTACAGCAACAGCAACAATGTCCATCCTGTTGACGCAGTTCAACCCCCTGATGTTCAGCCATCTTTTGTCACTCTGTATCACAGAAATGGTCACAGTGAGGCAGACTTATTTCCAGCCGATGTTTATAGTCATTGTTAACCAAGACATAGGGAGGGACACCTGGTATTCTGGCAGCAAACCAGATGAAAAAACACGTGCTATTTAAAGTTTGCAAATAAACCTCTGTGGAATAATAACAATGATAATAATAATTATGCCATTGTCAGTAGGAAGGGGGTACTTCAAGATACTTGTCATGTCGCCCAGAGCTTTCATTTTCAAAAAGAGATTATTGGAATAATTGCCAATAGTTATTATGCTGTACTTAAAAATAAGCCAACCACTGCCTCGGTGATTTCATCAACAGCTCCCCAGAATATATTCTGTGCTTCACCTTGAAAATATAGATGAGATCCAAAGATTAAAACAACAGGATATAATCACCTTCAGTCCTAACCATCCTAACATGGGGGAATGGCGCAGGTTCAGCCTTGCCCTGGAATTAAAAATCCCCCCACCACAAAAGGGAAGATAAATTGAGTTTTGATATTCAGGAAACCTTAGGAGGGACTCTAAGTCTTAGAAGAGGCAAAAATTAAACTGAACTGAGATGAGCTGGGTATGAGAACTGCCGGACTGTAAAATTCAAGCAGGGAAATGGTGAGGAGTCATGGCTGGGAGACAGTAACCCAGAAAGAGATCAGGAGGGAGGTGGCCATGAAAATCCAGTCCTGCAGGGGTGAGTCCTTTTGAAAAGTCTTCCACTCTGACATTGAGGTTCACGGAGAAACACTAGGATCCTGGTATGAGACCCAGATCGTAAATAGAAATGTCCCTTTCATGTCTCCACTCCCT
This sequence comes from Cheirogaleus medius, assembly GCA_008086735.1. NCBI lineage: Eukaryota > Metazoa > Chordata > Mammalia > Primates > Cheirogaleidae > Cheirogaleus > Cheirogaleus medius. Next base: position 7,202,794 of record VBSM01000949.1, read on the forward strand.
AATTAGTATGTAATGGCATCAACTAGGCAATGCGAACAAGTCATCGGGGAATCGAGCACCATGCACCCTATTAGGTACGCAGAGGTATGTGTTATAGGACTCACTCGCTACTTCCTTCCAAGGTAAACAGAGTCAACAATCTGAGGTGTGTTTTTCAAGACTTACAATACAGTCTATAATTTAAAAGAATTGTCTAAGGCATCAGAATTCCTGGGGTACAGTCTTGACCCTGTCACTAATGGGGTGACTTTGGTCCAATAACCTTACTTCCCTATGTCCTAAATTCCTCATCTGTAATATGGGGTAATACTGCTACTCCTTAGTGATCTTGTGAAGATTCAATAAATGGATTAATCAATCCAAGTAAATATCACTCAATATATTGCATAGACAAGGTGGCTATTTCCCCATATAAGTATATAGATGTTGGCATTATTTTTAACCACTGTACAATATTATGTTTTATGGGTAAAGCATAGTTATTTAGCCAATCCCATATTTAGGTTTAATATTATTATTTCCATTTTCACTCTTTCAAACAATCCTAAAGCAACTACCCTTGTACTTGAATCTTTATACCCTTAAGAAAATGTTTTTGATTAATAATTTCTTCAGAGGGTAGCATGTTCAATATCTACCATCAAGTTGTCCTCTAAATAGTCTTTGAGACTTGGTGGGTAAGTGGGAGCTGTCTAAGTGGACCAAGATGTGTTTGTGGGAAGGACTGGTTTGAGATGGAGAATTTTCTAGATTGTAGAAGCAATGTATGGAAGAGTGTAGAGATGTAAGAGAGTGGAGGCCTCACCCTATACCTGAGCCCTACAGTGAGGAAGATGAAACAGGCAGGGTTGATGGGCTGGAGTAAGATCATAAAAGAATCCAGGCTGCATCCATTCCTAGGTGCTAATGACTGATAAGCTCTTAAAGAGTTAGGACTTATCAAGTGCTACAGCTTCAGTGTAAGAACAGCAGCTGTCCACTAGACAAGGATTTCTCAAAGCATAGAATGCAAACCACTGACAGTATTAGAGATGAATGCTCACGATTGTATGAACACATAATATTAAATAGTAGGTGGTATAAAAGTGTAACTTTTCAGTAACAAGTCCACTCATTTACCGGTAATTTGTGTTTTTAACACCTATCTAAAACCTTCTAACCTCCCTTTAAACGACAACCACCACAAAAAAGTAGACATCATTCTTAGAGTCTTCAGGAAGCAACACTTTCTTACATTGTTTTATTTCCATTGAATGCATTTATGTTTACACAACCTTTTACTTGTGGGAATTGATATGGTTTTCCATTGTAAGAGAGGCATAAATTTCCTTTACAAAATATTTTTTTTAAAATATAAGTCAATTTTAATAATGGAGTTTTGAGAAATAACCCAACTAGAGTAGGGGGAAAAGTGTGTGACATGAACTTTGCCAAATAGCTCCAGGATCAGCCAATCATGGTAATTGCAACTTTGGTTTTACCACCAGAATCACTGAATACACCCAACTCTGTGCCTTGGTCTTACCCAGATGATTCCAGGAATTAAATCAACTCAAAGCACATATGACTTAAGTTGGGACATGGAGCTCACCACTTGACAGTGATTGCCCTCAAACCCCCAAATCCTTTCCCATCAAAGTTCCCATGGCAGTGACCACAGCCTCAGATGAAGTCAAGCCAAGCTCTGGCCATTTATTTAAAAATCCGTTCCTAAAGCAGAAAGAATATGACTGAAGATGTTTTGATGGTTGGTGTCCTAAATCCAATTTGGGAATTGGTTTACCAGATTCAAAGAGTTACACCCAGCCTCAATAAAAAGGTTTATAAACTCATGTTTGCTAGTGCCCTTTGGAAAATAAACCCAAGAATAGTTTTGCTGCAACTACAGCACACTCTCAGCACAAACATGTGGCAGATGCTTGAAATTAGGAGATCATATCCAAGTTTCAGACACACATCTTTTTGTATTATTCCAAGAGGGAGAAAGTGAGCCTAGAATTGGCCCGATTTGACTAGTTAATTTTTTTTCTGAATCTCATAAATGGAACTACATATTTAGGAATTTTTTGCTCATATAGTATTTATAGTTATCTATGATTCCTTGAAATTTGAAAGAGTTATAGCTCTGCAGTAGGCTTTCCAAGATATATTTTCATCTACATGCCAAATAGGCTGAAACCTATGCTGGGAAACTGGTGGGAATTAGATGTTTTGTAGGTCACAAGTCAGAAGATTCCTAATATGCACAGACATTCTATGTCTAGGAATGTTTGCTAATGTGAGCCCCTGTCTTTCCATGTGTATCTTTAATCTCCCAACCAGCTGTCTCCCATAAAAAGATATTTCTGTTTTTAGTTACAAATCTGTTTAGAGATAAAACTCACTCATAAATACACAACCACATGCAAAGATTTTTTTTTTCTGCTGACAGTATAGAAATAACTCCAGATGAAAAATATTAAAGTTTGTTTAGAAATAGAAAATGCATGCTGCCTCCCTCGATGGGGGCCCATGTTTTATAGATGTTCAAGGTCTTTTCGTGTCCCTGTGTGAGGCTCTCTTGGAGAGCACAGTCTTCTGTGAGCTTTGTGATTTTGTTCTCATTCAAACAGCCAAAGTTGTTGGGTATATTCCTAACTGAGGAATGAACTCCTTGCAAAGGCAGGTATTGGCTACCTAAGGAAAAGGAAGAAAGCCAAGCCATAGGCTCTTGAGCATTGGCACCAATATGCTTACTATTACATGAACGACCGATTTAACTCCCTGCTCTTATTTACTTGTGGGTTGCTTACCCTGGAAAGCATCAGGTTAGAGATTGTATTTTCTTCTCTTTTCTTCCTCTATTTCTTTCAAAACCTAGTACTGTGTCTGCAGCATAGTATTTAATCAATGCTCAAATATATTGTTTGCTGTTAATCAAATTGATATAATCTTATTCTGTAATAAATTATGCAAAAGAGAAAACAATTAGACTTGGCTTCTTTCCCAATTCTTTAGAGATAAAGGTGCCATCTCTCCCAGGTATTCATCAGCAGTTATCTTAGTTAAAAAGAGACTGTTCCAGTTCTTCCTTTCTTGAGTTGATTAGTGTTGTCTGAGCAAATCTTTCATAATCATGCCTTGCTTTGTACGAAAGCTCATCTCGTAAAAGCTGACAGAATTTGTGACCATATATTGAAACAAGGGCAAATGAAACAGATTATTGACTATACTGTTTATACTTCATCAACCATGTAAAGTAGCTAATCCTAGTTCCATTTTACAGATGAGAAAATTGAGGCTCAGGGAACAGAAATTACCAAGATTCACAAGACAGACCCTAGGCCTATTTGACACCAAATCATCAGATATTCCATCATGTGACAATGCATCCTCTAAACAGAAGAATGGAAGAAATAACTTCAAGAGAGCCCTTCTATATGTCATGCTCTACGCTCTGTCGATTGTAATTTTACTCAGTCTCTTTTACTGTGTCCTCACCAAAGTCTGAATAGATCAGCATTAATAACCCCATTTTAGATCTAAGGAACTGAAGACTGAGAAAATTTATGTAAATTGCCTAAGGACAGAGGACTAGCTCATGGATGCATACTGCAGAGAACTCAACATTTTTGGAAATGCTGTCTTTGGTTAAATTTTCCATTAAATAGGCCAGGCACACTGAGAAACCAGGGTGTGGAATCATTTCATTTAGAACAAGTTCTCATTCTAGTATTCAAAGATGCCACATGCCCTGAAGCATTAACCTTGGTTTTAAAATATTTGTACAGAGAGCTTCATGCTGCAGACTACAATCATCAGCTTTCTTCCAAAAAGATAGCTGTTGCTTGGTCACTAGAAGGCCACTTTGGCCATGGTTGTGGTCGTGCCAGAGATCAAACATTCTCCCTCTACCCCAGTAAAGTTCTGTCTTCCATTATTCTAATCTTACAAGTGGCAAAAGCAAGACCCTGGAGGGAAAGGCATTTGTTTAAAGCACCTGTCATGATCATTTCCTCACACACCTAGACGTGTAAGTCAGCAAATTAAAGACATGCTCTGCTCCCATTTCTTCTCCCAGCCAGTCAATTTTTCTGTAGGACCGACTTCTCAGTTTAATGACTAGTCTCTATCCTTGCTCTGATTTCTGTTTAAACCACGTGTATGTGTGCATGCACACACATGTGCATACACATGCATGGTTAGTGTGCTTTAGATGTTCACATAAGGAAATATATATATATAATTTAAAAATCTGGATTACCATAACAAATTCCTAACTGGTGTTTTGTTTACTCCTGTCTACAATATCTTCTCTCCATCCTTCACAAAGCCTGCCGTAGTGAAGTGATGTCACAAACATAATCTGATTGTGCCGGCACCTCCATGTCCACCACCCATGTGCTGATTTCTTATGCCTTAGGAAAGGAAGAACAACCTCTGGGACAACAAGGGCCCTTCCGTGTTGTTCTCGACATCCTTTCCTGACCTCATTCCCCATCCCCTCCCCTTATACTCCAGAGGCTCTAGCTAGGCAGAGTTTCTGAATGCTTCCTACACACCCCAGATCTTTGGTTGCCTCTGTACCTTTGCACACACCATTCCCTCTCCTTGAGTGCCCTTTGAGGGGCAGAGTCAGGTCAAAACTAGGTCTCCCGATGATGCCCAGTGACTGCTGTTTGACTACAGTGCCCCAAGCAATATTAAAAAATGGAAGATTCTGTTAAAAATGCTCTGTGTGCTCATCAGAGTTGGGGGCAGCCCAAGACCCATTTGCCAGTTCCAGAGTTAGATACTGCAAGTGAAAAATGAGCTGACAAACTTAAAACTCTTTGCACAAACCACTGGGGAGAGGCTCTGGCAGCTCAGCAAGCCAGGTTAATGCCTGAATTACAAGGTGCTCATGAGCGCCCTCAGGTGCAGGACTCAGCTGCGAACAAAGGCCTCTGAGGTGGGCCCAGGTGCCTGCCCTGCCGCCACCCAGCAGGGAGCAGGAGGCAGCCTGGCTCTTTTAGGCCCTGTCATCCACCAGACTCTGGGGAACCACTATTTTGTTTTGTTTTGGTTTTTTTCCTATTTTAGTTTTTCAAAAAGCATCTACTGGGTCTTTCCCAAGGCATACCAGGGAACAAGAACAAAGGCCAGTAGCCAGGATTGGCCTGGCTTCAAATCTGCTTTGCTTCACAAATAAAAATTCCTGTTACATCACCTTATAGCAGTATGTTGGGCTTTGGTTTCTTAAAAGGATAGCTGATTAAAATCTTGAGTGATGAAAGACAACATAAATGTAGCATTTATTACTCTCTATAAGCTAGGTACTTTATATACAGTATTTTATTATCCCTAATTTTTTAAAAAACATGTGTAACATTATCAATTGAGGAAATGGGGGTCAGAAGTTTTACATAATTTGCTCAAGAGTATGTAGCTGGCTAGTTTACATAATGTATGTACTCAAGGGTCCACAGAGGCAGAATATAAACCCAGGTTACTGTGATCTATGCTCAGCCCATATTCTTCCCACTACGTTTTTGTGTGTATGTCTCCACTGGGGCTTTCGATAACAAGTTTGGAGGCCAAAAGATGTAAGCTTAGAGATCAGGGAGACCAGAATTAAATATTAAAATGGTCACAGATGTAACCCTGGCTAACCCACGAGGTTCTGGGCAGCTTGTCTGAGGTTCAGGTGTGTCATCCAGGCTAGCTGTAAAGCACATGGCTTCCCTCTTTCCACGGAACACTCCAGATCTGCCTTGAAGGGAGTAAAATCTTAAACACAGTGCTGATGTTCAGTATCTTTCAAAGGCTTGATTGAGAGAGACGATATTCTTGGAACACGGCCTGGAGTATACAGAGTCCATCTATTCCTCTGATGACTCTAAGTCAACTCTGGATTAAAACCAGACCATCACCTATCAGCATTGTCCCTGCAGATTATCCCATTCTGTCCACCCATCACCACCATACTGTGCTCTGGAAGTCTTCTCTGGGCCTGCACTGGGAGTGGAGAGAAGGACTGGAGCCACACCTGATTACTGGCTTTGCAGTCGGGATGACATCAATGCGCGTTTAGTTACTTTGGCTGGCCGGGATGTTTGAGTCACATGCAGCCCTCACCCCAGTTTAACAATCAGTCGCAATAATTCTGAACAATTAACTTTATTGCAACTTATAGGTAACAGAAAGACTGTGAATTTCTTAGTTGATCCTTTCTGCCTGCCTGCCTGCCTTCTTTCCTTCCTTCTTTCCTTCCTTCCTTCCTCATTCCCCCCTCCCTTTTTTCCTTTATTTTCAAATTATGGCTGGAAACTTACAGCTAAGTGTGGAATCCAGCCTTAGCAAACATATACAACCTTATTCTGCTAAAAGTAAAAGGCTTTCCTGTGTCCCAAGTCATGGTCTAGGACCTAAGGAAATTGATGCATAAAAATGAACACAGCTTCCAATTGCATGGAGCAGGAGAGCAGAAAGACATTAATCTGAGCATCGCACCCATGAATGTATAATTGCCAATTGAGATAAGTGTTGTAAGGAATGGAGCATGGGTCTATGAGAGTATAAAACAAGGAGCCCTGATTTAAACTAAGGGCTTCACTGGGGCAACGACAATAACTCACAAGTTGAGTTAACCAGACAAATAGGGTATTGGAGAGGGTGGGATGGGCCATGTGTGACCAGTCTAATGGTGAGAGGGAACTCATGGTGCAGAGGGCTTGTGGCAGAGCAGAGTATGGCTCACTGGGAAACTGGGCGAGGGTCATTGGAGTAGGAACTTGGTGGCCAAGGAGACAATGGACCTAAAGAAGACAGTGGAAGCCAGACCACGGCCTGCCTTGTAAGTCAGAGAAAATACCACATTCCCAAGACCCACCCAGACCTACTGAATCAAAAATTTGGGTGGAGGAGCCCAGCAATCTGGGTTTTTTACAAGCTCTCTAGGAGATCCTGGTGGAGGATCATGGCAGGGGCAGAAACATTAGGCCGAGAACCGGGTGTAATGTGTGCACGGGGAGAGGTGGAGTCGGCATGATGAAATCGGCATCAAGAGAAGATCACTAGGGCTGACTGAGGCTGGTAGACTGGAGAGGCTTTTGGAGCCACAGGGAGTCCTGTAGGGAGGAGAGAAAATAGTGAAGTGGACTCATATTTGGCTGCCTTTTATGGTTATGTCCTTGTTTTCCCTTTGCCCCATGTTGTCATCTAGTTCCAATGTATATTCCCTTTATGTATTGAGTTAATATTTAAATGGTCCCTAAATCTGTTTTGGAACAAGGTAGGAGATATATACAGCACATACATATTTTTAATTAATAAATGGAGGTTATGCATCTGTTAACACCACTCACCCATCTGACAATACGGATCCAGGCTGTGTGGTATAACTTCAAAGGCAGACTAGAAAGAGAACAGTTTCTTTTACAAAAAAAAAAAAAAAGGATTTGCAAAACTTTTTCCCTCCCTCCCAAATCCAAGTGGTGAGACAATGGAACATACTGCAGCCTTGCCAAACTAAATTATTAAATAAAAATAAATGGCATGAAACTATAATTTCAAAAATGGAACCTTTCCCAGATTATTTCTGCTCTGGTTCATTTTCATGCAGTGGCCTTTTTCCTTGCTTTTTACCAAGATTCATAATATAAATTATTTTAAATCCAGCAGATTTTAGAAAATAAGACAGCCAATGGCAGAGAAGCAGTTAAGAAGGGATATGTGAAATTTAATTGGAAGTGGTGCAAGTGCAGAAAAGGCAGGTCCATCAAGCTGGCTGTATATAGAAACTATTCTATATACTGATCCCTTAGACTACCTCCAGATTTGAAATTTAACTGATTTACGGTACACCTTGGGCATCATTCCTTTTACAACCTCTCCATCAATGTTGATCCAGGGTTGAGAACAGCTTTACTAAGTGATATCTCAGAAAAGGGCGGGACATGAAAATCTCTGAACGTACAATGTGGTTTGAAATGTAACATGCTTACTGAATTATCTACTCAAGCAGTAGCCTGGAAAACCTAGCATTCCAGAAGCAAAGCCCTGAACTTGAAATCAAACATCTAGTTTCACTATTGAGCTTTGAAACGGTCAGAATCAGCATATCATGAAAGTGCCTTGTTGGAGCCACCTGAAAATAGCCTCTTATAAGAATTGGTTAGGGTTTCTTTGTGAGACTCCCTTGCATCCAGATCACCTAGGGATATTTATGGAAGAAGTAAGGATCTTGTTCTCACCCCAACCCTACAGAATCAGAAGTTTTGGAAATGGAGCTTCCACATGTATTTCATAAATGATTCTTATATACTTTCAAGTCTTAGCACAAATATTGTAATTACCTACTCATTTATTCATTCAACAATATTTATTAAGTGCCTATTGTGTGTCCACAATGGTGCTTGGTACTATTAATAGATATAGAGTCATAGATAAGATAGACTTGGCTTCTACCCTCATAGATTTTTCAATTTAGTCTTTTGCCATTTTTCTCTCTCCTTTCCCAATTTCAAAATCCATGTGTAGTAAACTCGATCTGCCTAATTTTCTTTAGCTTTATCATTCTCCATGTACTAGTTAGAAGCTTAGGTTTAATAGAGTTTCTGGCATGTTAAAAACGTAGTCACATTAATCACCAAATCCCAAGTGATTGGGTCTATCAGATCCTTATTCATCCATTCCTTGATTCATTTTCTTATTTATCTCACATCTTAACCCATTCATCCATCCATATGTCCATCCGTCCATCCATCCATCCACTTATCAGTGCTGGCAAAACCTTTATAACAAGATAATATACTTTACATGATGAATTTCCAGTCAATTAAATAAATGAAATGAAGTGTGTTTTTCTTACTGCGAGGTTATGTTGGATCTGTCTGAGTAGAATCTGTGACTCTTGGGCCTCATATTCCTTGACAACTTGATGATCACATCCCAGGGACAGAAATGCAAATGCCAACATGCCTGTTTATTTTGGTGAAAATACTGTCCTGCACCCCTGGTGGGAGCGAGCTGCTGAGAGCATCCATTTCTGGGAAAACACAAGGTTCGCCTGCCGTCTTCAGTGTGATTGACTTGCTCTTGCTTAATGACGATCCCACCATTCCTAACGACCCGTCCCCTGCCCAGCTCGGCTGAGAATGTCAATTTCCTTGAAAACAAGGCTCAGGTTTTATTGCCAGTAGGTCTCCTAACTCCTTCCGTTAATGATATGGGTCCTAATGAGGATTAAACGGTCTGACTCCTGGCAACGAGGACTGCAAGAACCTTAATGGTCCTGCAGCCATTTCTTGCATGTCTTAGTGGCTAATGTTGCCATTTTTGTGATTGAGACATTTTTGCAAAAGGTGCAATGTGTAACGTGGGAGGCTTTACTGCAGTGAACTTTCTAGAGAGAGAGGGAGAAAAAGGGAGACAGAGCGAGCAGATGTATTTAGACTAAGTGTTTCATAGTTCGCAAAAAACTTTTATATTCATGATTTAATTCACAACAGCCAAAGGTTGAAAGTAGAACAAGTAGGGCGTGCGTTTCCCAGATGGCATGTGATTTTTGAAAGTCACATAAGAGACAGAAATGGTAAGGCAGACAATTAGTCCAGCTCACCTGAATCCCTGCACGGAGCTCCTTGCAGCCTGGCTATTCAAAGTAGGGTCCGTGGCACCTGCAGAATCAGCGTCTCCTAGGGGTGTGCTGGAAATGCAGAGTCTCAAGTGCCACCCTAGATCCACCAATTGAAGTTGACATTTTAGCTAACAAAAACCACAGGTCAGTTTTACCTATGTGAAAATGTGAGAAACACTGTGTTTAGCATACACTACTGCTTCCTACTTTCTGCCTTTCAAATGACCACATTACTGATACTCATCCTCGAAAATATAATAAGTGTAAAAAAAAAACCTACATTGAATTCTTAAGAAATACTCTGCTATGAGGAAGATGTTTTATAAATAGAGAAGTTTTAAAAAGACTTTAAATGCAGGAGTGAGTAAATTATAGTCCCTGCATACATAATGTTTACTGTCATTGTGATGACTTCAGTCGTTTTGAATAACAAGGGAAAATGTATGTATTTTTTAAGAAATTAAAAAAATATATAAGAACATATAAAATAAAATATAAATGTATAGAAAATAAATAGAAAACAACACTTGAGGGAACTATAAAATGATTTTAGTCATTGTTCTTTTTTAAAATATTTTTTTTTCATTTTAGAATACTTTTAAATTTACTGATAATTTGTGAAGATAGTATGGATAGTATAAACCCCATACTCAGTTTCATTTTATATAACATCTTATATTAATGATACCTCTGTTATAACTAAAGAAGTAATTTTGATGTATTATTAACTAAAGTCCATACTTTATTTAGATGTCCTTAGTTATTTACCTAATAGGTATAAATATCCCATTAAGTATACAATATTATGTCTACTCATCCTTTCTCCTCGGCTCATTTTGGTTGTGGCAGACAGTTTCTCAGAATTTCCTTGTTCTGATGATCTTAATATTTTGAAGAAGTACTCTTCAGGAGCTATCCAAAATGTTTCTCAGTTGAGGACTATCTGATGTTTTTGTCATGATTAGACTAGAGTTGTGTGTTTTGGGGAGGAAGATCCAGAGGTAGAGTACCATGTTCATCCCATCATATCATGTTCTCAAGATGACTTATCACCATTGATGTTAACTTTGGTCATCTGGCTGAGATAGTGTTAATTAGATGTTTCTACTGTAAGGTCATTCTTTGTTTCCTCCTTTCCATACTGTAGTCTTCGGATGGAAGTTACTATGCACAGCCCATACGAAAGGAGTTGGAAGTTATGCTCCACCTTCTTGAGGGTGGAGTACCAACATAAATTATATGAAATTCTTCTATGTAGGAGATTTATCTATTCTTCCACATTTATTTATTTATTCAATGGCTTATATGTATTAGTATAGACTCATCCCTGTTTACTTTACACTCAGTCTTAATCCAATACTACTTTATTTTGTTTTTCAAATTGTTTCAGCTTTGGTCATTAGAAGCTCTAGCTCCTATGTCCCTTTGACATACTTTCATTACTTATTTATTTTTAGCACTTACTTTCTGGCCCTACAACATGCTCCAAAGTCATCCTGGAATGCCTATCCCCCAGACAGTGCTCACTGCACCCATTGGGTGTGAATATACCCATCCCCTCCTCCCCACTCCCACCTGCCCGATATCCAATGAATGTTATTTCCATATGTGCATATAAGTGTTGATCAATTAGTACCAATTTGATGGTGAGTAAAATACTTAGGAATACATTTAACTAAGGAGGTGAAGGACCTCCACAGGGAGAACCATGAAACACTGAAGAAAGCAGTAGCAGAGGATGCAAACAGATGGGAAACCACCATGCTCATGGATCATCAGAATCAACATTGTTAAAATGTCTATACTACCCAAAGTGATCTACAAGTTCAGTGCAATCCCTATTAAAATACCAACATCATTTTTCACAGATCTAGAAAAAATAATTCTATAATTCCTATGGAACCAGGGAAGATCCCGTATAGCCAAAGCAACCTTAAGCAGAAAGAGATGGTTGTGTAAAAGAGCCTGGCCCCTCCTCTTCTCTCTCTTGCTCCTCTGGCTGTGACATACCTGCTCCCCCCTCAGCTTCCATCTTGATTGGAAGTTCCCTGAAGCCCTCACCAGAAGCAGATGCTGGTGTCAAGCTTCTTGTACAGCCTGCAGAACCACAAGCCAAATAAACCTCTTTTCTTTATAAATTACCCAGTCTCAGGTATTTTGTTATAGCAATGCAAAACAGACTAACACAATGCCTTTGAACCGGGATAAATCTGGTCCATCAAGAAAACTGCTCCAGATGACTAATCTCATGAATTTTGGAGTTGGCCTCTCAAAGAATATCCATGCTTCCTCTTTCAGGACCTTGACCTTTGACCACACCTCACTTAGTTACCTTGCATCTCTCTCTGAATCCATTTCTTTATAGTGTCCACCAAATGACTCAATTACGTAGCAATTCATGGGTAGTTCTAGATGATGTGACCATTTAATATGTTCACTATCCACCATCGTGATTTCAAGATCATGCCCTGGATTCCTACTCTAAGTCCAGGTGTGTACTCATGCCCTTTAGAATTCTACTGCATATGATCACAGTAAATTTAGTCCTATAAAGGGCTCAGGCAAAAATCAACAGGTAAAAATAACTTGAATGCTAGACCTGAAACGACCTCACTTTCCTTGACAAATGACTCTGTCTGGATAAATCCAGTGTTTCCTTTGGACCTTTGACAATAATAGTGCATTGGACTGGGATGACACTTTGAATCAATTTATTGACTTACATACACCTTCCTTGACTTACTTTTTTCCCCCTAAGGAAAACTGTGATCTATACATGACTAGTGAGAAGTATTACGGTATAGTAGGGAAAAGAACATTAGAATCAATAAGACCTGGTGATACAAATATTGCCTTGTCTTTTACTGATTGTATGCTCTTGCTCAAGTGAATTAGAGCCTCTAAATTGTAGTTTCCTCACCTATAAAATGAAGCATAGTAGCATCTCCTTCCCAGGATTGTTGGGAGGATCAAATGAGATGATGTTTAATGCACCTGGCCCAGCACCTGGCTTCTGGTGGATTCCCTGTGCATGCCATCCCCTCCCCTGTTCAGCTCCAGGGCTCTTTCCTTTCATCTCCCCTCATTGCACTCGCTGGGCTATCCCAGCCTTACCATTCTGTCTTCCTTAGGAGACTGCCTGCCCCAAGACTGGGAACTGTGCTTTCCACTACTGCCTCCCTCTCAGCCCGCCCTGTCCCACCCCATGGGATACCTGGAATAGAGCAAATGCTAATTAAGGATAATCAAATGGGGCTGAGGCCAGATCGGCTGGCTGTTTTCATTGCCTTTCAGACTCAGTCAGTTTTCCAAGTTCTCCTGCCCTCATCAATTGGTCTACGATTCAATCTGAGGGATTTCTGATTCACAAGCTTCGCCCGAATGCCAGGAACTAGGCATTATTTCATTTTATCCTTACCCCAACCCTAGGAAGTAGGCAGTATTTCTGCTTCCAATTTACAGGCGAGGAACGAGACTCAAAGAAGTTGCAAACCTTACCCCAGCCAGACCGTTCACATGTAATAGAAGTGGGCTGAAACATGGCCAACCTGATCCCGAAGCCCAGTGGTCTTGACAGTAGGATGTTACCATTGGAGAAAAGCTAACGTTTATTAAGTGCCTATAATTCCGCCTGGCACTGTAATCAGTTGCACACACGCATTGTCTCGTCTGGTTCACTAGACTGTATGGTTCTAACAGGGCAGGGATCTCGTGACTGTCTTACTGTCTGCTGTGTCCCTGGCACCCAACACGTTGCCAGACACTGAGTAGCTGCCAAGAAATATGCATAGAATGAATGAAACATTATGTATCGTCCCTTGGGGACGGATGCTGTCATTATCGCCATTTCACGTCTATTAGATGAATAACTGGAAACTGAAAGTGGTTAGTAACTTAGCCATGGCCACATAATAAGTAGGAGACCTAGTATTTTAAATGAAGTCTATTTGACCAAATACTTAACCTGTCTGTTATCCTGCCTAAGAAAAGACAGGTAAATATTTATGAACAAAAAGAAAGAAAGAAAGAAAGATAAAAAGAGGAAAAGAAATGGTAGTATCATTCTCCCATTAGCTCTGAGTATGGTTACAAATTCTTTAGCAGGCAAAAGCAATAATGGGTCATAAAACACTTCTCAGCTCTGGCCCCTCACCTTTCTTTGTTTGTATATCGCTACTTTCAGAATCATTAAGCCTGTGACTTTTCATGGGGTAATTCTGAGCATATGACAATTGCCTCTGAGTCAAAGGCTGTATCCCAACAGCTTAAATATAACAATGGTAGGTTCTTTTCAAAGGGTACATTTTCCCTCGCAGCTGCCAGCTCTGCTTTCTATACAAACTAAAAATAATGATCTTTCCATTATGGGAGCGCTAGTATTGTTGCTTTCCCTCTTAGCTTATATTAGTGCTTAAATTATACACCCGTAGTCTCCAGGGGTTTAAACTTGGCTGGGAAGCTTTTCCTCAGGCCAAATAGTGCTGTTAGCTGGAGCTCTAGCATGAGGCTTCTACTTCAGCCTCCTGCAGAGCCTGGGGCAGAATTACAGTAGCAAAAATGGCTCCAGATAACATTGTTTGTCAGCTACAAAAGGTCCACTGATAAGAGTCTTTGTAGCCAACCTCAGTGCTCTGCAATGGCAGACCCTCTCCACTTTTTCTGTCTGTCTTACTCAGTAAAACAAGGCACAAAGTGACCCTTCCTCCTTTGCCAAGGCTGCAAGGGAAATCTTTTTACAAATGTTTGCGTATTATAGGACTTGTCTTTAAATGCGGTAGATACCCCGGTGCTCTTTTCAAAAGCATGAGCACCACCTTGTCCTTGCAGTCGGACTCACGGTGGTGGCATGGGCCACAGTGGCTGGGGCAGAAAACCAAGCTCTAAGGCAATGGTTGTAGGATGAGCAGAAGGTGAAGTGTAAACAGAGTGTAGGGTAGTGGAGTGGTGGAGGAGAGGGGATGAGAAAGATATTTTGATGACTTAGAAAGTTGTCTCCACATGATCTTGTCACATAACTGTCAGGTCCTATGACTTGAGAGATAATATGGGGTAATAGTGATTTTTTTCTCCCCTGGAAAAATTACAGGGACACTTAATAAATTTATTTTTTCTTATTCTTCCTCTCCTCCCTAAACATTTGCATTTGTTGCATATCTCCTGGAAAATACTGTATTATGGTGTTATTGCACATTTAGGAAGAGGCTGCCAAACATTTTGTCAGTGGTGGGACGTACTGGTGTGCATATAAGAATCTTGACTTTGATGGTAAGTTAGGGTCCATTTGGCCTAACTCCTTGTCTGTGATAATCTCTGGAAGAATCCTTTAATTTAAGACTTCATGGAGACGATGGGATTAGATGGGAGTGATTGAGCCACACTCTGGAAGGAGAACCAGACACGATTTAATGTCCTTAACTGAAGCATAATTACACACGACACTCTACAGATGGCATCCTGAGGGTACCTAATTCTAATCCCTCTTCACCATGGAATTGCTTACAACAGAAGTCTGAAAACTGATCTCCTTAGGTTGTGTATCTTCTAAGGGTTTCCTTCCATATGCTCCAGATGGATCCTAGCCCGTGTTAGTAGGGTACTGTGATGGTTGACTTCTTCAATGAACCCTTATTTGTAAGCCCTGTTTCGGGGCTCATTTAAAATACCTCCTTGTCAATTACACTGGTTAGGAGTCTTGTTTCCATCCAGTATGCTTTGCAGATGACTGCCAGCACCCAGTCCTCTTGGGGAAAGCCTTTTCTCTCTTCTTTGAGTCTTGAGGATGTCTTTTTCACATATGAGAACTATAGGTTCTGGTCTCTGGGCTCTTCCAGAGATGGTCCCACAACTTTGACAAAAGCAAATTATGTAACCAAAACGTGTGTACACCTATACTATTCTGAAATTTTTTAAAAAAACATAATTTTAAGATTTGGTCCCAGCTGAAAATGAATTTCCCAGTAAACACATGTATGGATGGGCAAGTGACATTTCTTTTGACATTCAAATAACCCTTCCAACTCCAACCTTGCAAAATAGTCTTGTTTAAATATTCCACAACCCATTGTTCTATAGTGTTAAAAGAAAAACTGTAAACCAATTAAATTTTAGCAGAGTTTAATTGAGCAAAGAATGACTTTCAAATCAGGCAGCTCCAGAACGAGAATAGGTTCAGAGAGACTCTGGGGCTGTCACGTGATCAGAGAACATTTATGGACACACAAAGGAAAGTGACGTATAGAAAACAGAAGTGAGGTGCAGAAACAGCTGGACTGTGTGTCCTGCTGGAACTATTCTTAGTGTGTGTGAGGCTGTAACTGTGATGATATGTCTTAATGTTCTGCAAAGACTTGCCATGAGTTCTAGATTTTCTATCTCTACAACAGCTTTGAGAATCACACAGATGTGTGCTCTATTTTGCAAGACTAAGAATTACAAAATCTGAATTCTGTTCCTGAGTGTCCTGTTTACTTATTGTAAGATTTTATATAAACCCTTTGTTCTCTCCTAACCTCGGTCTCCTAATCTATAGTTGGAAGGAGAAAACAGGAAGATCCCCAAAGGGACCCTCCCAGTCTTCCCAGCCATGGTTCTATGCTACTTCTATTGCTAGCACCACACCTATTATTCCCGTTACTAATATTTCCACTGCTCCTGCCCTTGTCAGTATTACTGCTACTGTTGCTGCTGCTACTACTTTTGCTACTACAAAGGTCATTATAGCTACCTCATTTTTGCATAGAGCTTTCACTTACAAAGAGTTTTTCTATTATTTTCTGATTTAAAACTGCAAACCAGATGTGGCATGAGTCCTGGGGAAAGAAGGGAGCTGTTTCATAGATAAAAGACCCTGAGTTTTCTTATCAGCAACATTTTTATTCCTCAATCAGCCATGACCTAAAGAAACTCCTTTGACTGAGTCAACCCTTACATTCCTATAGCTTTATTAATCTGGATTAAAAATAGAGTTAATTTGATTCTGTTGGATTTCAGTATGTCCAACAGTGAGTGAATTGATTCAGTATTCTTGGCTGCTGCTACTCTGGTAAAGTATATTATTTTTAAATTTTATTGTTGTTTTACCAAAGTCAAATATTTTTACCTGGAAATTATGATATTTGACTATTTCCAATGAGGAACAGATATGATTAATGTGATTTACTCTCTTGAGTATTAATGGCAATTTCCCATGAGTCCCCCAGTTGTCAGAGACAAGTGACAGGTCTAGCAACCAGGTTTCTGTGTTACTCAGTTTCCCCACAGTAGCCTACGCCCCAGTGTCATTAAGTAATAAAATGACTATCATTTAAGGTGTGACTCAGATTTATTGTAAGCAAAAGTCTGTTGTATAATAGGTATGTCATTTAGGACCCTATGATAATTTATCTTTCTAATGAATTTTTTTTTGTGGTGATTTTTTGTTTTATTTTGTTTCAGAAAATCTATCCTGGGTAATGTTCCAAAAATGTTTCCAAGTTGGCAAAACTAAGAATCTTTTTAGTGACATTTTGACAGTTTTCCCTTGATTTCTTTTCTTTTCTTTTTTTTTTTACAAACATTTTCATTGAATTTTATATCTTTGCCTCTTCCTAGCAAGGGTTAGGAGGTACACCCTTCCCCTCCATAATGCTCACCACATCCCTCAGATGTGGGTCTACCCCCCCCCAAATCCCTGGTGAACACCACCACCATTTGAGCACCTCCCCAAACAACAAATGCTAGTGAGGTTGTGGAGAAACAGGAACACTCTTACACTGCTGGTGGGACTGCAAATTAGTGCAACCTTTGTGGAAAAGAATTTGGAGATACCTCAAAAAGCTAAAAATAGAAATACCATTCGATCCAGCAATAGCATTATTAGGCTTCTACCCAAAAGAGCATAAGACATTCTATTATAAAGACATCTGCACCCGAATGTTTATGGCAGCACAAATCACTATTGCAAAGACGTGGAAACAACCCAAGTGCCCGTCAATTCATGAGTGGATTATTAAAATTTGGTATATGTTTACAATGAAATATTACTCAATTTTAAGAAACGACAGTGAACTAGCACTGCTTATATTATCCTGGATTGAGCTTGAGCCCATTATCCGAAGTGAGGTGACACAGGATGGGAAGAATGGGCTCCACATGTACTCGTCTCTAATGAATTTTTAAAAAAATTTCAGCAATGATACTTCTGGAAACTATTGAAAAGCATCAACAACAATAATTAAACATTTTTTTCTCGATTCTGTAATGGGGATATCTTTGGCTTATAGAATCTCAGGCATATTGATCAGTTTCATGGATGTCCACTGACAATGTGGAAGCGTTCTAGGAGCGCCGCAACCCTTGCCCTATTCTAAAGTTCAAAATCTTTTGTACCGAATATAAGATTTGCATATCATTTCTCTGATTTTTGGCTCTCTTCCAACACACAGCAATCCCAATTTTATGCCAAGAATTTGGACTGTTCCTGAGAGGAGTAGGAGTGCTACAATTCAGCCTTCATTCATAAACCGGAGCTCTTAGTCTGCAGTGATCTTATCCTCTAATTGTGGCATACTTAATTCATGACTCTTGTGACTCATAGTATGAGTGCTGACCCGTAAGCACAGAAATACTTTCAGTTGGATTAAGGCATTTCTGAGACCTTGACCCAAAGGACAATGCTTGATCCCTATATTTCTGCCGGCTTCCCACTGGCCGGCATCAATTGAACAAGCAACTATTTCAGTTGAATAATTCTTATATAGCAAACTGGGGAAAGGGAAAGGCAAACTAATCTAAGACAAAAGAGAATGGCAATGGCCACTGGCAGCCCTTTCACCAACCAGGAAATGGAAGAAATGGAATAATTATGCCAGATCCTGACCTGAATATCAATGGGACAAAGAAATACTAGTCCAGACAAGTTAACCTGTGACCTTGCCTCACAAAGGTAAAAGCCCAAATCAGCTTTGTCACAGAATCATGGTGAGAAGTAAATGAGAATTGCCAACTGCAGGGCTAACACAGAAAATTCTGGAAAAGGGACTGATTGGTTGCAGGGCTACCACATTCAGGTCTGCCTCAAGACTTATCATTACGGATGGAAACATCCCTCCTTTCACTTTCTCTCTTGAGGAAAGGCAGCATGGTTCTAATGGCACTTGGCCCGCTGAAGTTTTAAATTTGTGCACAAGGGAAGGTAGAGCAAGAAACCTTCCGTGATGGCCCGTGGTGGGTTGGAGAGAGGGAGTGACAGCGAAATGAAACCATCCTGCAGCTGTGAGCAAGCTCTGATGCTGGCAGGCTGTGGAGACTTGACAGAGCTTTCCAGAAATGAAACATTTGAATTTTATGTTGAAGGAGCTCCGGAAATTTCACCCCAAAATACGACTCCTTGGTATAAAGAATATTTTGAATTTAAGGCCCCTAGAAATCAACAGATCTTGGAAGGGGCTTTCCCTCTTTCTTCATAAAAAACAGACCCATCAAAAAGAAAAATCTTCCCTTCCCCTCCCTGTGATCTCAATATATTGCAGGAAAGAAGATCAAGAATGCAATAGATCTGGACCAAATCATTTTAAATATAATACCTGTCTCTCGGGTTAATTTAATTTTCAAAGAGATTAATTTATAATCTGTTTCCACCCATCCATTTATTCTCCCAAGTATCTATTCATCCTCCCTAGTAACCATTTATTGCTCCTAAACAGAATTACCTATATTCCTCATCCCCCCCTCCCCTCTAAAATGAGGGTATATAAATTTCTGGACCCCACTGGGATATTGGGTAATCACACTGCAATTCTTCCCATGTGCACAGTAAATAAATCTCTTTCTCTTATTAATCTGCCTATTGTGGGTTGATCTTTCAGCGAATCTTCTAGGGTAAAGGGGAAGTTTCCCCTCCTCCCCCTACAATGTGAGCACCTAAAGTTTCCTCTGTTCAGTATGTCACAGGGAGAAATCTCCGACACATTGTTTCTTTGCATGTTAGCTGTCAATGGAAAAGAACCCAAACTCTGCAAAACAATTTAAAGAGGTTTATTCTGAGCTAAATATTTGTGACCATGGCCGAGAGAGCCACACCAAAGAAGCCTTGAACAAGTGGTCTCACCGTGGTTGGATTACAGTTTGGTTTTACACATTTCAGGGAGATAGGAGCTACATGTAAAGTCATAAATCAGTACATGGAAGGCGTATGACGGTTTGGGTCGAAAAGGCGGGACATCTCCAAGTGGGGAAATTATGGGTTGTAGGTGAGTTTAAAGATTATTTCATTTGTGATTGGTTAAAGAAATGAAGCTTTGTCTAAAGGCTTGGAATGTTTTAAGATAGGCAGTCTGTTATTCAAAGACAAGCCACTGGACATACACCCAGACTGAAGTGATCTATTAAGTAAATGAATGATCTGCACGTGTGGTTTAAGCTTTGTCTTGCACAGCTTTAGGCCTCTTAATGAATTACAAAGAACATCTCCAAGAAGGGAAGGGGGCATGACAAGGCATAGTCTGACCCCTCTTCTCATTGGAGCCAGTAACTCAGATTCAGGGTATTTCTGGGGTCCCCTTGGCCAAGACGGGGTCCATTCAGTCAGCTACAGGGATTAAGATTTTATTTTAGTTCGCATAGCTTAACACTATAATCACATGAGCTTGACATAGTTCTATGGTTCACTCCAGGACCCACCTGTAAAGATGGGGAGATTAAGACTCTGATAGGATTACAGCTAGATGTCCCCAAGACCACACAGTATGCTCAGAGTAGACAGTTTTGGACAGAGGAAATTGAGACTCCAAGTTCAGTGTTTCTGATCCAGGGTCTTTCTGCTTGGTTCCCTATAAAAGAGTCATGCTCTTTCTTAATAAGCTCTGTATCCTTCTCGGCTTAGTGGGCAAGGCATTCCTGGCTCCCTTTTGTACTTTCATCATCTCATTTAATGATCACAAGAATCATTCTCTCTCACATACTTCGTTTTCTTTTTTAAAATGTCAGGTAAGAATATTGAGATTCTAGAATCCCTAATATCTTTAGACTCAAATTTGGAGTTAAAAATATACAAGCCAGTGCAAAAGCAGATATGCAAACAATAATTAGGTACTAAGGGAATTAGGTACAGATCTCCTGGGTAGAAATTGTGTGGGTGTGTGCACATTCACACATTTGTGCACGTTCATGCACGTGTGTGTGTGTGTGTAACTTACCTGATCAAGTCATAGTGTGAGCATCAAAATGACTACATCTGAAATACAATACCTGGGTCTCCCTCCCTGAATTCTTCAGCTCTGTAATACAAATACTACATGCTCTCACTTATATGTGGGATCTAAAAAAAATAGAACTCATAGAAGCAGAGAGTAGAATGGTGCTTACCAGGGGAGTGGGGAGATGTTGGTTAAAAGGTACAATGTTTCAGTTAGGCTGGAGGAAAAAAGCTCTAGAGGTCTATGATACAGCATGGTGACTATAACAATAATATGCGGTATATTTGAACATTACTAAGAGTGTAGATTTTAAATGTTCTCATCACAAAAATGAAATATGTGAGGTGGTGGATCTATTAATCATCTTGATTTAATCAATCTGCAATATGAGTCATTCTTGAGTCTTCTCTTCCACCTTCTCATTCGGTTTACCAGCCAGCCCCTGTGAGTTCTGCCTTCCAAATTGTCTCCTATTTTTGTCCAGGCTTTCTACCACTTTATTCCAAGCCACCGTTATCTCATGTGGATTTCTGCAACAGCCACCTAACTAGTCTCAGTGTCATTCTTGCCTCCCTGCAGTCAACTACACACATTGCAACCAGCTCTTCCAAAAGGAATTCCTCAACACCGCTTTAAAAAATAGCATCTAATCACGGTCTAGTTCCCTCCCTGGCTTATTTTGTTTCCTTAGCCCTCACTATCACCTGGCACTATGTTATTCATTTTCTTACTTTTTTATTATCCATCCACTCCCCTAAACTGAAGGTCCCTTGAAGGACAGCTTTATCTTTCTTGTTCAAGATGGTATCCCTAGAGTTTATAATAGCACTGACCCATAATAGGGACTCAGACAAATAATTGGGTGGATAGGAACATTTTTTTGTATCGTGGCCATGTTGAGAATTTAAGTAATTTACCACTGCTTTTTGCATGTTTTATGATATATTTTATATTTAAATCTATGCATTTTAGAAATGATATGATTAATTATGATAATTAAAAATAAATCTGGCAATAGCAGCCTTTTGCTGGTTGGAATGAGAGCTTTGCCTTTGCTCCTTAGATGTCGGCCAAGTAGACTGTGGCAGGAGGATTTTTACAAGGCCGCTTGAGCTTCTCTTCAGAGTCATGTTTTTTGGGGAAAATTGCAAGTCTATGCTGAAAATTGAATCTTTTGTTTTTATTTGAAAGGATAGAAAGTGTCGGTAACATACTAGCTTACAACTAATATTCCCATATTCTAAATATAATATTTAAATATCTTTCCCTGCTTTGTGACTAGGTGAAGAAAATAAAAATCTAAGAGACTTACTAGAAGACAAAGCTCTAAGACCATTTGCAAGAAATAGGTGATGTCTCTTCATCTTTCTTGTCTCAGTTTCCTCATTTGTATATTGGGGCCTTCATGGCCAAGGTTTTTAGGAAATATCTATCTCTATATATTATTTTCATATGAGGTTTTCTCCTAAGGAAAGTATACTTAATTTTCATTGATGTCTACCTCAGAAGAGCCCATTTCTGCCCATAGCTCCCCAAACAGATAGAAACAAAATAATAAAAAAAAAAGGAGAGACCAAAATCAAACAGAAAACCACTCCATGGAGCAGATGGTGTCTCAGGTTTCTCCCAGGTTGCATCTCTGCTTCTCAGGAGCCCTGAGGGAGTGAGGTGCAGGTGAGTGGAGTTGTCAGGGTTCTTTGCAGAGAGTCGGCCTCATCCAAAGTGCTCACAGCATCTACTTGGTTTAGTATGATGGTTCTGTGTGCTGAGAATCTCTCTCTCTGCCAGACGGATGGGCATATACAACAGGAAAAATAAGGGGAGCAGAGAGACCCAGGAGAAACTTTAAAATGGGTATTGAAACTGTTGGAATGAATGAGGTGGTGAAGGACAGAAATCTAGATTTCCTTACACTTGAAGGATGGTAGAAAAAGGGCTAGAGTCAGAAGGAAAAGACCAAAGCAAATAAACACAGATATTTCCATTCTGGCATCTAGACCACTGTAGTGTCTGTTTGGATTTTTTTTCACCTTTCTTGAGCCACATCTTCCTGTGTTCCTCTTTTTCTTTCCCTCTCCATCACTTCCTTCCATTCCATTGACAGCAATGCCTTGTCTTTCAGCCTTGCTGTCCCTTGGCAAACACCGCTCGTGATTTTTAGTTCTGTAGACAGAATCCCTGTTGTAAGAGCCAACGCATGCTCACATAACTGTTCCGCAGATGAAATACACCTTGTAAATCAGTGTTTCTCCATGTGTAAGCTGCAACCCCCTGGGACAGAATCTCCCGGGATGCTTGTTAAAATGCAGATCTCTGGGTTCTGCCTTGGATCTATTGAGTCGGAATTTCTTGGGCAAGGCCCTTCCCTGTTGAAAGAGTCCCCTGTGGTCCCAGGTCACTGTGTCCTTGAAGTTCTTGAGTTGGCGGTGGGGTAACAAAGAGAAGAAACCACCATTTATCTGTGTATGTGAGAATCACAGGTGATATAATTAGATAAGAAATAAATTCATTAGGGGCTTCAGATTCAGTTCATTAATTGCAAGATAATAATCACTACTTTGTGTGAAATTCTAAGGTTAGGACTTAGATTTCCTTTTCTTTGTTTCTCCAGCATGTGGCACAGTGCCTGGCACGGCAGGCAATCAACCAGGCTGTGTCCAGTAGAAGTTAAACCAAAATCTGATTTTATCGTCTCTTACAAATGTAACCTTGAATGCTATCAATCATGGGGGCGGGAAAGTCCATAAGGCAATTATTGATTACTACAAAAACCATCAAGTTACATGAAATTTCATGATCACCCATGTTGATGTCAATGACAATAATTTAATCTAACATTCATTGGATGCTAATAGTGAATTTCAAATTCACAGTGAATTAATTTATTCAGTAATTATTTGAGTTAATAAATACTAGGGAATGTTCTGGGTATTTGGGATAAACTGTTGGACAAAACAAACATGCTCTTGTCAATCTCATATGCTTTGTGGGGGTGGAGAAAAATAAATAAAAATAATAAATAAGTGCATTGCATAGTATGTTAGAATGTGATAAGTGTCATAGTAAAAAGAAACAGTTGAGCAAGGTGAAAGAGATCAAATTGCAGAAGGGCATGAGTTGCAGCATTGATAGGAAGATAAGTATCTTATTTTCTATTTGCCAAATGATATAGGCTTTATTAATATTATTATTTCTATTTTTCAGAGTAGTGGACTGAGTTTTATATGTCTGCAGGTTATACCAAGATCGTGCCCCTTTTAAGAGGTGGAGTTGGATTCAAACGTAAGTAACCTTGCCTATTGGCGAGTGATGTATATATCATTTGCATTTAGGAAAATATGGTAACCGCAGCACTGGGTCAGCTGTGGGGGTTTTTCTAGGAGCTCCAGGGCAGGAGTAAGCAATTCCAACTTTCATAATCCCAGGCTTAATTACCCAGTGGGCAGCGGGAGCCCTCAGGCACCCACAGAGTTGGCTGTTCCAACAAGACTCATGATTCTAATAAAGAATCAATAACAGAAGGGCCATTGCATATTTTCTCACTTGCTAAAGTAGAGAGAGGCTCGCTGGGGACATCACACCAGTGTAAGAGAGAAGGGGAACACAAAGAGGGTTACACGTTTATTTTTAGTTTCAATTAATAATTTTTGCTGAGCCATTGAGTTTGGAAAGACTTTTTAAAAACTTGTCGTATAATTACTTTTCTAATTGCTAGAAATGAGTAGACATCTGAGTGCAATATTCCTGTATTTTTTTTTAATTGTGAAATTATTGAACATTGTTTTCCACACTCTGACACTTTTCTTATTACCTAAGAGAAATAAAACGGTGTCAGGACCATGTATAGTTTACGTGAAAGGAGACCTCAGAGATCACCTTGCCCAAATTCCTCATTTCAGAGATGATGACATTTATAGGCTCTGAGAAGAAAAGTGCCATACCTGAGATCCCTCAGATGGAGTCAAAGAAGAAAAATCATATTTAGAAAATCATAGATGATTAGCATTGGGAATCATCTATTCCTTTGCTCTCATTCTCTAGATAAAGAGAATGAATCCCAGTACAAGTTGATTGGCTTTCTCATTGAAATCTCACTGTCTCCAACACATCCTCTATACAACTCTCTGATTTTATTTAATGCAAATACATGCAAATCATTCACTTAAAACACTTCAATGATTCTCTACTGTCTTCAGAATAAAGCTGAATTTTGTTAATATGCACAAAAGCTTCTTCATTAGTCATCTACCTACTTTTACAGATACATCTCTTGATGCTCTTGCATTCTACTAATAGACACCATACACACTGTGCTCTGTTTCCTCCCTACCCCTAACTTGGTCTTGGTCCCCTACAGCAGGTTTCATTGCAGGTAGCATATCATCCAGCATGCTCTGCCCCCCACCCCAACGCCCACCATCACTTTTTCTGGGTAGGTGTCCCTTTTCTTTGCATGGTTCTGTCTTTTTGTTGTTATGTGCTACTGAATCTTTTGTTTATATTTGTCCTTTAAATCACTGGGAGTTCATGTAGAGCAGGAATTGTGATTTTATCCATCTTTGTATCTTCATCCTTTGGTAGTAATACATAGTAGCCTTGTAGTAATACTTAGTAGCCTGCAATAAATACATATTGAAAAAAGTAAATGAGTAAATGAATAACAGAATGACTTGTGGATTGAAAAAGTATGGCTTTCTATAAGATTTTTAAAAAATATATATGCTTCACAAAGTAAACAATGCAAAAAGTACAAACAGAATTTTGTCCTCTTATTGAAAAGTGTCAGGTAAAAAATATCCTTGTAGAACTTCATAATATAGATATGGAATTATAGATGTTTCATTACAAAATATTTCACAAAGACATTGTGTTGCTGTTGTCTAAGCCTCAGTTTCTCCCTATGAGAAATCTCAGCTCAATAGCTCCCAACTATTCCATATAGTTGTGACAAATTTATAAAAATTGTACATATTGTATTTTAAATTTTTTATTCATTTTCTAAGAAAATAATTGAACTTACATTAAATTTGACAATATGCTCCAAGGAGGGATGAACAGATGAGTAAAATTAAAGCAGCTTATAGTCTAGGAAGACAAATTAGAAGCACAAATAATTAGTTTATGTCCAAAAATAACATATCTAATGACCAGATGGATACACAAAGGGTTGGGGGAGTTCAAAAGAGGTAAAATGTTATTTCTATTTGGGAATATTAGAAAAAACTTTATGAGAAAGGGCATTTGAGTAGAAACTTGAAGAATTTTGACAGGAAGGAATTTCAGAGATCACATTAATAGCAGAAATTCTCAAAGATATCCTGGGTTTTTCTTGAAACAAGATAATACCGTGAATTCTTCTTAGAGCTAATCTTATTATTTTACTATTGAAATATTTGGACCTCATGATCTCAGGAGTAATAACCTCAGTTATTATTTAACCTGGGCTGTTAGTCTCCCAATGATTATTTTAGAATCAAAGAGGTCACCAGGTGCTAGCAAAGTCAATATGTTTTGGATGGCAAAACCCAAAGGGAAATTAGACTTAATAAAATCATTGAATACAGACTTTTCATTCATTCTATAAATGTTCACTGAGGGCCTACTATGGGGCAGGGTTATACTATTTGCTGAAGACAGATAAAAATGTATCATCGCTGTTCTCAAGAAGTTAACGTCTAGCGAGGAGTCAGCCAGGAAAACAAACAATAAGAAGAACACACGATAATTATTTCCCTAAAAATATGCATGACTGTGAGCATCATAGGAGGCTCCCCAAAGAAGGGCTTAGCTGAGCTGATGCTTGAAAGATGAGTAGGAGTTTGCCGGATATTCTGAAGTAGAAATAGTCAGACACAACTTATATTTAATACATGCAGGAACAAGGAGAACATAGTGAGTTATTGGATTGAGCATTTTTTTTAAGATTGAAATGATCTCCTTTGTTTATTGGCAATGCCACTTTTTATTCCCTTTTTTAGCCATTGCTTTAGCGTTTATAGTAGTTATATTTTGCCTTACAAAAGTATGCTTCCATTTTCCCTCTGTGGCCTTTGTGTGATTGTCATATATTTTAATTATATATACATTTATAAACCATATGACAAGTTTTTTATTTTTGCTTTAAAAATCAAGTGTTTTTAAAATGATTTTTATAAAGAGGAAAGAATTTTTATTTATTTTATTCTTTACTTTTTGTTATTTATTTATTTAGTTTTAATTTTTTTTTTTTTTAGAGACAGGATCTAGCTCTGGAATGCAATGGCCTGATCATAACTTACCATGGCCTTGCATTTCTCAGCTCCAGTGATCCTCCTGACTCAGGCTCCCAAGTAGCTGGGATTATAGGCATGCACCACTATGCCTGGCCAACTTTTATAATTTACCCATATAGTCACAATTTCCTGGGCTCTTTCATTCCTGAGTAGATTCAAATTTCCGTCTGGCATCGTGTACCATCTGTTTGAAGGAATTTCTTTAAAATTTCTGTAGGGCAGATCCACTGTTATTTATTTAAAAGTCTTTGTTTGCCTTCATTTTTGAAAGATACATTCACTGGGTATAGGATTCTTGGTTGGCACTCCCTCTGTTCCCCCCACCTGCAAGTAATTTAACAATGGTGCACTGCTGTCTTCTAGCTTGCACTGTTTCTAATGTCAATCTCGTCTTTGTCCCTCTGATCGTACAATGCCTCCTTTTCTCTATGGATGTTTTAAGATTTTCTTTGCATCTTTAAGCGATTTTGATCAAGTGCTTTAGTGTAATGTTCTTCATGATTCTTATATTTGTTTGTTGAGCTTTTTAAATCTGTAGTTTAATAACATTTCATCAAATTTGAATACATTTTTAGCTATTATTTCTTCAAATTTGACTCTTACCACTTTTCAGGGACTCCAATTACATGTATATTACACCACGAAACTTTTCCCACAGTTCTGTTGGTGGTGGTGGTGGCAGTGTTTCCGTATTTTTTTCCTTTTTCCATTTTATTTTGAATATTATCTTTTGCCATCTTTAATTTCACTAAACTCTTTTCTTCAGCACCTACCTAATGTGCTATTCATCCCATGTGACCCGTTTTTAATTTCAAATACTATGTATTATTTTACCACTAACTGTTCAATTTGGGCCTTCTTTTTATATCTTCCACATGTTTCCTTAGCATGTGCATATTTTTCTCTACCTTCTTGAACGTGTGAAATACATTTACTTCTTTTCATGTTTAGTAAACTGTTATTGGGAGGATGACATTGTAGACTTTACCTTGCCGGGCTGGATATTTTTGTATTACTTTAAATACACCTAAGTGTTGTTCTGGGATGCAGACGATTTAATTGAAAAGAGTTTCATTTGTTCAAGGTTTGTTTCTCAGCTTCATGTGACAGGCTCAGAGCAGCCTTTACACTGGGGTTAATTTTACCCCACTGTTGAGGCAATACCCTTCCTATGTACTCTACCTGATGCCCCATGTATTCTCAAGGTTTTATTTATTTATTTATTTATTTATTTATTTTCACTCTGGCTGATGGAAGCACAAACTATTTCTGGCCCTGTGTGAGCTCCGTGGATTGTTCCAGCTGTTCCTGTCAAGTGGTTTTCCTTTTCCCCTAGCCTTTTGTGGCTTCCTCACCTGCATGCACTGATCAGCACTCAATGGAGACCCTCTCATGTCTCCACAGCTCTCTCTTCGTGCAGCTTTCTTCTCTCCCCCTGTCTGTCTCCTCTCTCATACTTTGCCCTGTAAAATCTAGTTGTCTTGGGTCCCCCAATTTCTCTACTCCAGCTCCTGTCTTCAGGGAGGTCAAGGTTCCCTTTGGGCTTCTCCTCTTTTCACTGTGTCCTAAAAACCTTCCAGGCAGTAAGCTTCAGGTAATTGCAGGGCTCACCTCATTTGATTTCCGTCTCCCACAAATCACTTCTATGAGCTACTTTTGTCCAATGTCTGAAAATAATTGTTTCATATATTTTGTCTTGTTGCTTAATTGTTAAAGGTAAACTGGAAACACAAGTTATTCTTGGTGTGTTATTAGAGTTCATGCAGTTCAGGATTTTTTATGAGTAAAATGAAAGGGGTAGAGGTATAAGAGCTAAGTCTGGATAGCTGAACAGAAGTCATATAGCAAGGGCGTTTTTATCATAACGATGACTAAAATGCTTTGGTGAGTTGTGAGCAGATTTATACTTAAGAAACATCACATGGATGGTATAGTCAAGTCTTGATTGAGTGTGGGGGAACCAGAGATAGGAAATCGAAAAGAGAAATTCTCGAAATAAGACAGATGAGATACTATGTGAATAAAAGTTGAGCATCCCAAATCTAAAAACATGAAATCCAAAATGCTCCAACATCCAAAACTTTTTGAACACCAACATGATGCTTAAGGGAAATGCTCGCTGGAGCATTTTCAATTTCAGATTTTTGAATTTAGGATGACTTAACTGGTATGTAATACTAATATTCCAAAATTTTAAAATATTCAAAATCCCAAATACTTCTGGTCCCAAGCATTTTAGATAAGGGGCACTTATCTTGTATAAGCCTGGTCAGTGACGGTGACCATGGAGTTGAGTGGACAGATCTAAGAGATAGCTGGACCTCAGAATCGACAACACTCGATGCTGGCATGCATGCGTTTGTGTGGGGGTAGCTGTTGGAGCAGAGCATGATTTTAAAAACCATTTAGTGTTAAGCCTTAGAATGACTGGTAGATACAGCCTCAGAAGGCCAAAAGCAAAAAGACCACAGAATAGGGAACCAATATCGTGGAGATGGTTGATTCAAGTTGGGTCTTGTTGTGCTGAAAAACCTGGGATTTACTCAAGTGTGGATGATCCATTGAATAGTCAAGTAACAGAGATAAGGAGAGAGGCCTTAATCAGAAGTAAAGTTTTAGAATTGTTAGTATTAAAATAGTAGTTGAGGCTACTCAACTTCACCCTCACCCTGTAGGTCCCATGAACTATTTCACTACTCATTTTTGGTGGGAGGCATTGTTGGCTGTCTACCCAACAGTTTATCTCTACCTTTGCTCTTCCTCCTCAGTAGAACCTCGCCTTTGTTTGAGGGTGCACTGTCTTAACTCAAGAGGGGCAGAAAACAACTCTAGATCAAGACATGGGTCATGTTTGGTATAAACCATTCATGGAGATCTGTCAGAGATGGGCTTAGGCAGAGGAAGAAGTCAGACAAGTCCAGATTCAAATCCCAGCTCTCACACTTACAAATTGTGTGACTTTTGATCAAATTACTTGAGCTGACTAACCATCAGGTAATTCATTTTGCATGAGGGGATCATCATAATAATATTATGATTCACTAATGCACCCAATATTGAAAGTTTGCTCAGTTCCACACACACTGCATGATGCTAAAGACAGAGGGATGATGTACACCCAGTCATTGCCTTCATGAATTTATCACTTCTCGATGAGGGCAATGCAAAAAGTAATGACAATAGAGAGAGATAACTAAGTAAATGTGTTGAGCACAGTTATCTGTTAGAATTTTATATTTATTACAAGGAATTAAGGAGCAACGCAGATAATGTATGAATGTCTCCAAATGCATTGCCTGGCACAATCATAATTGCTCAACAAATGACCAAGACATTGCATTGGGATGTAATTGTTTCAAATGGTTGAAAGCTTCACTGTTAAAGGAAAGGGCATTAGTAAAACTCCTTATCTTTGTGGAAGTACAATGTGGGATACGTGGGAAGGATGGTAATCAACAAATTTAATTGAAACATTGGATATAATTTGAGAAATAATTTAGCTTATTTGTCAATAGAGCTTGGCATCTGATCCTGGAGATCTTTGAACGACAAATAAGAAATGCTTCAATATAAAGAAGTTTTGTATACCAAGCACATACGCACTTTACATATGTGTGTTTTATATGTATATATATGTATTTATATATGACTTTTGATACTTTCCCTTAGCTTGATAACTTTTACAAAGTAGCTTTGATCAGTCTCTAACCAGAAGTGTCATTGGTGAATAATGCCACAAGAGTTGTATTAAACATATCCTGCACAAGTATATCCGGAGCAAAGATAAAGTGTCGACAGGATGATTGAGTTTAGCCTGCAAAATTGATTATTTCACATCCCAACTCTCTAGCCTTTAATTGAAATGGATAGATTTGACGGAGCACCCTTGGCCTTGGCCACAGTGTCTGTCAGAGTCTGCAAACTGACACCCTGACTTCTGAGGGCACAGAGCCAGAGGTGCGCATAGGTCAATTCTTCCTCCCCACTCCCTCCCGTCGAAGGGGACAGGATCAATGGGAAATTGGCCAGGTCGCCACTCTGACGCCTTCCAGCCTCAGTGCAAGGAAATGGAGCTTATGTTACCCCAAGAGCAGAGAATAAAATTAGATTTTCGCACACACTGAAATGGTCAGCTACCCATCAAAATCACCCCCACTGGGGCTGGGGGAGATAAAAAGATCCTTGCTTAAAAAAAAAAAAATCTGGAAATTGTTCTTCCAAGATAATTAACAGATTTTGCTCTAGCTAAAATTGGAAAATGGATGGTGGGTAAGTGATCCCGATGCTTTTCTTCTAAGGTGGGGGCCATGTTTTCCACAATGACAATGTTGAAAGCACCAGGTGAATGATGTGGAATAGCGTGAAGAACTGTGTGTTACTGATTGAAAAGTGTAGAGGCTGGAAAGGCCATTGCTTCCATGGAAAGCTATGGAACATGCCAGAGAACCAAATAGCTAACTGAACAGGGTCCACCTGCTTGAGAAACCAACCCAGTGATTTCCTGTGTACAAGTTTTGTCACAGTGCACCTTTCCTATGAGGTTCCCTGGTGCACTTGTTTAGGGACATTAATGTAGCTTGGCTTGATCTTTGAAACCAGCACATGTCACTCGCAGGATTAGCCCAACTGATACACTTGTGTGGTAGATAAATGAACTGCACTCCTGCTATTCTAAAGTCTTATTAGAAATTTATCGAGGAGAAATAAGATTTAAAAGAAAATACGTGTGTGGGAGTATACACACATCTACACACATAGGGATGATTATGCTCTAATAAATAACATAAAATTTCTGTTATTATTCAATGTATACTGTATTCTTAGCATTGTTGGAAAAATGTATCAAAGGGGTGAAGGAGCCCATTGTTTGGGGATTGATTACTCCTGCCCCCTCTTTCCTTATACCAAAGGGGCTTTAAAACTATTAATAGATGAGTACTACCAGTTGTCTTCCTCAACACCCTGTGTGCAAATTTTTTCATCAGTTTTATTTATAGTGACAAAGACATGGGAATGTGGGTGCAACATATATCTCAAAATATAGTACAGCAATTAATAAATTATAGTGCATTTGATGGATGGAATATTATGTAGCCATTACAATTTTACATATGAAGATTTCTGATGATATGGGGAAATGTTTTCAATATTATATAAAGCTAAGATAAATCAGTATAGAGAACTGCATATTTACCAACACCCAATACACACTGCACAATCATGTTCATATTTACATAAACAGAAACATTAAAAGAACCACATATAAGTTAACACCACTTCACCAAAAGTTTAATAATGATTATTTTCAAGCTGAGAATTATAAGTATTATTTTCTTCATAATTTTTGACCATTTTAAAATGGTTATGCATTGAATTTTAAAATGAAAGAATACCAGAGTCTTCTTTAAAAAGAAATCTGAAAAAGAAAGAATGCTGTGAAGTCTCTTAGTTGTCAAAATCACTGACCTTTTCTCCCAAACCTCAGGGGTTCATTACTATTATCCCAGCATCCACGGAGAGGGAATCCAGATTCCCCAGAGGGTGAAATAACTTGCTAAGGTAAAACAGCGTCTTAGTAATGAGGTCAGTTCTGGACTCTACCCAGGAACACCGACAGCTGCTGTGAATAGTTTGGGGTCTTCTGCTTGTGTCATTCAACCAGCTGTTTTATGTTTTGTGACCTGTGGCTCAACAGCAATTGTAAATATCTGCTTCCTTCTCCATGAGAAGTTTTTATTGGAAGCATTAAGAACCCTGCCAGTATAGCTTACTTCATGACATTTTCCAAAGTCACAAGGAATACGACATGACATTTTACAGGGTTGTGATTTTGCAAACATTTCTATAAAACATCATGAAAGTTTCTCATTAAGCTAGACTAATTTGACTAGGACAACTGGTGGTTTGGAAGGTTTCTTCTTGCATCAGAACAATGTCCTCCAATGTCTGATTCATGCCTTTATCCTTTGAAGATCCTTTGGTAAACCATAGAGGCCACTCTGCTTTAGAAGCTAATTCCTTCCAACTTCTCATTACATTTGAGGAAAGACACTTACTTGTGCCAAGACATACTTTTAATTAAAGGGGAAAAAAAAGGAAAGATGAATTTCTTCAAGTCCAAAAAGTCCTTTAAAAATTTAAGAATTCACCCAGACTCTAGATTTACTGACAAGGAGACTCAATTAACTATACGTGGAGCATTAGTTTATAATATAAGTTTATAGCAAGGTGTTTACCAAAGTGTGCCCTGCTCACAAACAAAAATACGTAGTCAAGTGCATTGGGGAACTACTGGTATAAGCAAAGTTATATACATTTATTCACTATAGGATTTCTTAGAATTCTTAATTTATAAAACAAAACAAAATAAACAAAACAAAACAAAACAAAAAATGGTTGGTCTTCCAGGAAGGGTCCAGTTCCCTGTGGTATCTTCACTGTATGTTTTTTCTTTCTTCTCCTTCGGGGAGCCAATCCTGTCTCCTGATCCTATGAGTGAGCACATGACCATGTCTGGCCAATCACAGAGTCTATATAATTTCTTTAACAGCAATTGGTCCAAAGGGTGGACATTTGAATCATTCAAGTTAATGAGAGTCTCAAGATTCTATAGAAATGATGAGAGAAACATCCCCTTTTCCTCACCCCCATCCTCTCCAACCTTATCCTTGCTATGTTTTTCTCCATAGCGTTTACCATCATGCTAAACACTGTATATGATTTTATGTTTATTGCCTGTCTTTCCCCAGGAATAGTAAGCTTCATGAGGGCAGGTATTTATGCTTATTCTGTTTACTGGTGCATCCAGTATGTGGCACATAACAGGTGCCCCATAAATATCTGTTGTTGAATCTCGACTATATCAAGGAACATAGAGTATGCAGTGTTTCTCAATTTATTTCAAAATAAAATCTTTCACCCACAAGGCATTTGGAGATATTAGTTTTCTGTGAAACATACTTTGTAAAACACTGTGTTTATAAGGGTCCTAATAAAGTGTCTGCTTACATGGATTTTTTTTTTTTAAATCAGGAAACTTGGACCTGCAGAGGTTAAGCAATTGATCTAAAAGTCTACATTGCACTGGAAATTTTTTTGCATTTGAGCTCCCAGCTGCCCTACATTAGTCCATGCCACCACATAGAGAATGCCCACTGGTGGGTCTGTCTCCTCTGGCACATTGTCTCACTGAAACATTAATATGCTCAGAAGGGTCACAATGGAATCCACCTTTGTCCACACAGCTGAGGATGCGACTTCTCCAAGGCAATGTACTCAGTGAGAGTTAGACTATTCCTCAATTTGCATTTCCTATGAAGAGGAAATGCTGCATCCAGCCTCCATGCCACCTTTTCACCTTTGAAAAGACTTGAATTTCTCCCAAAGATATAAAGAGTGTACACCTAATACAGCAAAAAGTATGCCCTGAAAGTCTGGTAAAACAGGTGCTGCAGGTTGCTCCTTTAGCATCCATTCGACCAATATTTACGGAGCACCTTCTAGGTGCCAATACTATTTTAGGCACAAAGGATGCAAAACGGACATGGTGTCTCCTTTGTGAAGTTTAAACTCTAGCAGAGGATACAGAGAACAATTCAATACACTAAATAAATACAACATGGGCTTTGATGACTGTGATAAATGTTATGAAGAGAAAAACACAATAGAAGATTTCTAAAGCTTGGTATTAGATGGGACCCTCTGAGGAGCTCTGTTGCTGTGCCCATCAGAAGTAGGCAGATGTAGGGATGTCATGTTCAAAAGAAGAGAGAGAAACGCCATCCATGCTAACTCAGCCCTTTAGCCTTTCGGAAACCAACACTGAGATTGATTCTAGAGTTGAATTTTTTTCCCTTTTTTCATTGAATAACTTGGCAGCATCGAAAAGCTCTCCAAAAGAACCTGACCTTACCACCAAACAGATTTTATGCTAACTGGACCTCAGGTTGGCTGGAAAGTGCTGTGTTGGAGGCAAGTGCCAAGTGCTTTATGCACGTAATAGCACTGTTCTTCATTATCCATTATTTATCAGCCTGGGAGATTGGAGGAGAGAGAGCAAGACCCCTTAGCTTAATGTGAGGTCTTTATCTTTCAGCTTTTTGAGCTCAAATATGCCAAGAGAAGCTGTTGAATTGCTGTGAGTGAGCACACGCGTCATTGATCAGCCAGCTTATAGCCTGAAACGCCCAGAACCTCAGAGGTGAAGCCACCAGAACATTCGATTAAGTTCTTAAGGGAGCTGGTGTTATCAGAACCATGGGAACAAATGAGTGGTAGGGCTTAGGACACACAATCCTCCTCTGAATCATTCTAGTCCTTTCTCCATCAAACAGACTTTCTCAACTTTGGCTGCACACTAGTATCACCCGGGGGGTCAACAAACAAACAAACAGACAAACAGAAAATCCGATGCCTGAGTCCCTCTCTTAGAAAGTGTGATTTATACAATCTTTTGGGGAGCTTAGGAGTTTTCAGAGCTACCCAGGTGGTCCTACTGTGCCATCCACAATGAGAACCACCTCTGTAGATATAGAGTGATGAACAACTCAGGTGTAGGGTAAACCTCGAGTGTTTTAGGACTGTGTGTCAACCTCACCTTCATGAAAGAGGAATTCAGACAGATCTTATTTAATATGTTCTCATTCCACCATTTTGATTATTTTAGACGAACTGGTCAATTTACCAATGTAAAATCACAGAAATTTTAAGATTGCCCATCATTTACTTCACAGGTGAGTTTTCTTCATTGTGTGCTCCAAGGGGGCAGGATGGCTAACCCAGTTCAAGCAGGAGGTAATGCAGCTACCACGTGTCTAACCCGGGTGCTCTGCAGAAGGGCAGCATGGCAGGAGGCGATGGGAACCCTGGGTGAAATGAGAAGAGGAGTAAGGAATTAATCCTGGATGAATGAGAAAGTGGCAAGAAATCGCCCACGCTGTAGTTCACAAAACGTTTCACCAAGATTTTTTTTTTCTATTATGTGCCCTATAAATTTGAGGTTGGAAAACTTTTCTTGCAAAATGAATGCATTTTCCCACCAAAATATTTAATCTTAAGCTTTTCTGTCTGGTGGGTGGAGTTTCTTTTCAGTAGGACGTAACCGCTGATACATGATTCCAATCCAAAGCAAAGAACCTCAACTTTGAGTGTGTTCTCTCACAGGTATTTGCATGAATGATGACTTCCGCCAAGCTTTGCAGAAAGTGGAAAGTGAAGGATAGACTCATAGACATGTTCAGAGACCCCAGGAGACCTAGGCCCCCCTAGAAAGAGAGAAGGAAGCCAACCGATATTAATCACCTACCACGGGCCAGGCATTTGCTGAAAGATAGGCATCACCATCCTCATTTCACGGGTCAGGAAATTTGGTCTCTCAGAGATCAAGTTATTGGCTTGCAGTCCCAAGGCATTGAGTGGAGCTGGGATTCAAATTGAATCCTCTATCTCTCTACGCTGTTTCCCCTACTCTATGCTAACCCCTGCGGGAACTTCTGAATTTAGACTTCCATCAGCGAGAGAGACTGCCTCTTGGCCCCAAAGGAAGCCACTTTTATTGAGTCTCTGAGATTCCCTCCATCCGTCTTTCAGAATGATAGGCTGAGCTAATAGGCCCAATTAGGAAGCTCTTCTGGCTTTGAACCTGGATGCATTAGAGTGTGTTGAGGGGAAGAGCTCTGGTTTCAGATTGTCTGGGATTTAATACAGCTCCATCACTCACCAGTTGTGAGCCTCAGGCAACTTGCTGACCTCTCTGAGCCTCAGTATCCACCATCTGTGAAGTGGGACAATGATAGTTCCCATCACATAAGGTTTTTATGAGGCTTAACAGAGATAATCATGTCAGACACAGCACAGCAAGTGGCAAATGCGCAATAGATGATAGCTATTACATTATTACAATCCCCATCCACCAGGATGTGTATCCCCACTTTGCCTCCTACAGGCAGGCAGAGAAACCAATCATTGGCCCCTCTGATCTTCCCTTGATTCTAGGACTTAGCCCGAGCCGTGTGCTGCATTTATCGCTGTTTCAGCTCCTGCCTTCCTTCTGTGTATTGATCTTACCTCCTTGCAGCCCCAACCTCCATTCATATGAAGGTAATGCAATTGCTTATTTCAGAACGAGAGCAAAGAAAACTGATTCCTCCTCTTTGAAGAACAGCTGAAAACCCTTCAATTTTATACGGTGTTAATCAGGCTTGAAAGAAATGACAGAAAACCAATAGCCAGGCTTGAAAATCCGCTAGAAAAAAAACACACCGGGAAGGCTGATGGGTTTCTCGTGCATAAGTGAGAGCCCGGAGGTTTCTGGAGAGCTTCAGAGGCTGCCGCTCTGATTCCTGCCCAAGCTGGAGCTAGGTAGGTGGGGACAGGGGTCCCAGCTCAGGCCCACCACTGTCTCTGCCTCATTGTTGAAGACGACAACTGGCTCATAGACCAGGTGATGAGAGCTCATGCCTTGTCCCTTAGGATGAATTTTCTAGAACCTATACCTATGCACATCCACATGCCCTGGGCTTGAACACACTGGTCCAACTTGTGTCTCAGCATTGTCTTTCTTATTTTCTTTCATTCTTTTTTACTTTTCTGTATAGGGACTGCAAGTCTCAGCATTGTGATACCTCAAAGAATGCCATGTTGGTTAAATTCTAATTCACATACCAAAAGGCCACGTCAAGGTCACAGACATCCACAATTTTGATTACAGAGTTTGGGTAACAGCAATATCTGTCTGCACTGCCCATTCCATGTGCACAACACACCACTATAAACTGTGTCATTAGCAGAAATAGCAGTGCTGAGAGGGAGGGGTCCTTACTCAGATAACTGTCACCTGATTAGTTTTATTTAATTTGAATTATAAAATAAGAATAATAATCCCTATTTCATAGGACTATTGTAAGGATTAAATAGGGACTTTTCTAACATATGATAGCTATGAAATTATATGTTCAATGGAATGTGAACCCAGGGAAACCAACCTTCTTCAAAATCTCACATTCCAGTAGTAGCCAGACCCACACTTGAATCCACGTCTTCAGAGTTCTTCTTACCTGAATCGGTGACTGAAAGTCCTGTTACAGTTCCTCAGAGTCAATTTGTACATTATTTCTACAAGGCAGCAGGGATAGGAGGGAAAGAAGCCTCACAGAAGGCCTTGGAAAGGACAGTCTCAGGAGTCACCCTGTCCAGGTTTGAATCAGTTTCCATTTGCCCCAATCTATGTGATCCTGAACAATTAACTTTTATCTGAGCCTTGATTTCCAGATACATAAAGTGCCACAGTATTTATACCTCAATATAATCCTATTTATACCTAAAATACTACATTATACCTAATATAGCTAATATAAATATACCTAATATATTACTATTAATATTATTATGTATCATGCATTAGGGATACAGTAGTTGTTAGTTTTGTTTATGACAAAGTTTGAAATGAGAGGCCTTAAAGTTTTCCTTCATTAACCAGACAATACACTTAATCAGAAACTCCCAGCCCTAGTAACCGAAATGCAGAGGTGGGGGAATTTTTTGAGGCATCCAGAAAATGACATAAAGGCAGGCGCCGACGGCCTATCAGATGTCAGAGAGAATTGGGTTAAAACCTGGAGGGCAGCTGGTATGTGGCTTAAACTCCCAGAATCAAATAATTACAATCTATTGAGGATGGAAGCAGAAGGAATTTTCTGGGATAATGTCCAGCACCACATCATGGAAATGGGGATGTGGATGCTGCATTCCAAGGGGCCTGCAGGTCCCCTGTCACCTGGCTACAGGGCCTGGCTGGCAACAAGCTTACCTAGGCCACAGGACATCCTTCGGCAGTTTCAGAGATTTCAAGCCCCCTCTGAGCTCACCAAAGGGGACAGAGCTTGGTGAGTATCTATAGCACCATGGCAGGATCTTAATACTCATTAGTCTCTAGGGTTAAACACATTTAATTGGCCTTCTTCAACCTCCATAGAGATAAGAATCAGCCATTTCTGTCCACTTTTGCTGGAGATTCAAAGAAGTTCTTGCCTATTTCAAAGAATCATAGATGTTGAAAGGTATACTGGCCTAGCCTTCTGGATTTACAGAGAATAACGTTTTCCCAAAGCTTCACAGTTACCAAACCCTTGGCATCTATGTCTCCTTTGTTCCTGATATGGATCCTAGGTGGCAAATATAAGGCAAGAAGGTGAGAAGACAGTTTGAACATTTGGGACAGACCGATGTGTGTCCAAATTCCAGTGCTACCATTTTCAAATTAGATCAATTGATCTCTCTGTGCCTCAGTTTCCCCATCACTATTCCCAGCACTGGGTGTATGATGGAGAATGAAACAGACATGGTTTCTTCCCACATGAGGCTTAAAGTCTAGCCAGGCAGTTGAGCCATAAGTAAGTAAACAAATGCATAAATACATAATTATAAATTGGCAAAGCACTAAAGCAATAATAAACAGATTGCTGTGATTGAGATTAAAGGGGAAAGCAATCAATTCTGTTAAGATCTCCCTGCATGAGAGGCAATATTAAAAGTGAGAATTGAAGAAGAAAGCAGAGCCCACCAGGGAAAGAGCTGGAGGATGCTAGCTGGCCGGCGGGCCTGGGCAGAGGATGGACCCACGTGGGAAACATATGGCTCCCTAGCACCTCTCTTGATATGTAGGGTCTGCTCAATATATGGGGGCTTGAAACTGGAACTTATTTTCCAGCCAATCAAGCTGGGACTCGGAATCAACTGAGAGAATTGTCCAGGCTTAATAGCTCATCGGGGGGAAGGAGAAAGTATTCCAACCGGGTCCTTCTAAAGTCGAATCCCATCATCTTTGCCACCAGTGTCCATTGCCTGGGAAAGTGTCGCACAGATGGACAAAGGCAGAGTGGCACGGCAAAGGGGGCAGGAGGACTGGGCCCCACTCAGGCTACCCTGATTTCCAGCCTGCCTTCCTCCACGTGCTGTCTCCCAGAGATTGCCATCTCTCAAGGCAACTCGCCCTCTTGGAGAAGATCCTCTCACCATCTCCTTTTTTTGTTCGTTTTAAATAAAGGCTTCATTTTATTTCTTCTCTTTGACTCTTTCAACCTGAATTTCATTTGGCTTGGCTAAGTCCAGGCTGTCCTGAAGTCCTCTGAGCTGGGTTTCCTTCAGGGGGTGTGGAGTGGTCCCTGAGACAGGAAACTGCTCCTATGCAGACTGAACACCCCCTCCACCAGGCTACTGGGCCCGGGCACTTTGGAAACATGGTGGTGGCAGGGGAGGGGGGTGGTGGCCGTGCTCCAGACGCCCAGGTGCTGAGTGCATTGCTGACTCAATAAGAAAGAAGTTGTTGCTAGAATGAATTATGGGTCCGTGATTTCACGAAGGCACCATAAACCAAACACCCAATGGTGTTATGGAGTCCTTGTGAATTTATGGGCTGCTTCCTGCAGAGAGGGCCACCAGGTCAGGATGTAGGAAGGGAAAGAAAGAGAGAGAGGAACGACAAAACGATAAAAAATATAGTGAGCAAGGGAAAGAGGAGGAAAGAGAAAAAGATTGAAAAATAGAAAAAAAACAAAACAAAGAGTCTGAAACAAAGATAAAAATAGCAAGACAGAAAGAAGAAGGCAGAGAGAATGAGCCAGACATTGAGAGACAGACAGACAGAGAGGCAGAACCAGAGAGAAAGAAAACAGATAGCTGGGGCAAAAAAATCCCTGAAACATTCAGTTAAAGAGAAAAAGAAAGACTGAGAGTCAGAGAAAAAAATGTGGAGAAAAAGACAGAGACAGAAAAAAGACTGGGGGAAAGAGAACAGGAGAAAAAAAAAAGAAAACATCCCAGAGACAGACAGACAGACAGACAGAGACACAGAGTCAGCGACAGAGAAACAAAATTACAGAGTCAGAAATGCAGAGACTGAGACAAAAGACTGGGCAGAAACAAAGAAACAAATACACTGAGAAACAGAGGGGGAGAGAGAGAAGGAAGAAATGGACAACAATTGAAGAGAGAAAAATATAAAAGACAAAGGGAAGCAGACAGACCCGGGGAGATACAGGCAGATACAGGGAGAGAGAGATACACACCAAGAGAGACCCCAATCACCCGCAGCAACTGGAGAAACCAGTGCTGACAAGTCCTCTGGGTGGGCAACTGCTGAGACCCCGAGCTGGTTCTGGCTGCCAGGGAGTGGTCCGTGTGGGTTTGCAGTAACAGGATTCCTTTAATGAAAAATCTCCAACTCATAAATGTTATCTGCTAAAAGGGCCTCTTTTGCTTTCTTGGAAATGAAAGTGGGAGTTACTTGATATTGCTTTTCTGAGAAACAGGTATATATGTCAAAAAATAGCCCTTTCTATCCTCTAAAAGAAAACCCCAGTCATTTGCTACCTCCGATGGTGTTTTTTTATTACAACTCTCTACTCTCCGAGTGGACGTGTTCCGAATGTCTGTAGCTATGGTTTTCCCATTAGATTTTTGGGATAACACTTACCACAAGGGGAAATGCAATTTTTTGGTCTGTGAATTGTTTATGTCCTCATCAAAATATGTCTTGAGCAACACTCTAGGAGATGATTTTCAAAAGAACTTGCCAGTGTAAAGACTTTAAAAAATCCCCTCCTAAACTTTGTGCGATCCCTAGAGGGGCGAATAACACACTGACTTTGGAACATTTAGCTCATAGCATTTTGAGTTTTGTTCACAATGATGTTTATCATTTATTGAACTCTAGTCCTGTGCTAGGTGCTTTACAGAAAGTATCAAATTTCATCTTCCCTGCATTTCTGTAAGAGGTGTTATTGTCCCCATTTCACAGATAAGGAGACTGAGGTTAAGACAGGTTAAGTAACTTGCTAGAGACCATGGTATTAGTAATAATGACATCTCTGATTTTTGCAATACATAATATGTAGCATATATTGTGCATTACCTTGTTCCCTACGTCTTCTCATGTGCATCTCCCGATGGTCTTTTGTGATGACTGTTAGCCCACCCATTTCATAGATAAGTGCCCTGAGATTCAGAGAATTGAAGTGAATTGCCCAAGACCACTTAGCAAATAAGTAGCAGGTCAAAAATACAAACGCTCAAACCATGGCTATGTAATTCCAAAGCCTGGGTCCTCGGTTAAGATGATTGTTGTCTCTTGTTGCTCTTGCCCGAGATCACAAACATCTCTCAAGCTTTGAGCTCAAGGAAGAGAAGAGCGGTATTTTAGTCAGCCAATAGCATGTCCCACCCCCAAGAATGTTAAGTTCCACGACCGCAGGGACCTGTGTCCCCAGCACTGGTAACAATTTGGTAGAGGTAAGCATTTGGTAGAGGCTCCATAAATAGATGCTGAATATTAATAAATGCATCTCTGAGCCCACTACCTGTTGTTGTGCTTGGCACAGAGCCGATGCCCCTGTTAGTCTGCCATCCTTCAGCATGATCACACTGCTTTGTAAGCTCGGTGGTCCTCGGTGTGCTGATTTTTGTAATATTTTTTGCCGCTCAAGGAAAACAAAGAATTTCAAAGTCCAGCACATTGCCCTAAGGATGCAAATCATGTGGTTTTCTAGAGCCATGGCCGAAAGAAGGGCTTGTATTAAAACTCTCACTTGAGAAACTCATGATTTGAAAACATGGCCCCT
Organism: Cheirogaleus medius; assembly: GCA_008086735.1. Taxonomy (NCBI): domain Eukaryota; kingdom Metazoa; phylum Chordata; class Mammalia; order Primates; family Cheirogaleidae; genus Cheirogaleus; species Cheirogaleus medius. The sequence goes on from VBSM01000949.1 coordinate 7,245,452, forward strand.
TGTTTCCCTCTCCATTCCTTTGGTCTGCTCAGACTTCAGCATCACTTTTAAGTTTAAAACCGCAAAAAAAAAAAAAAAAAAAAGGACCTTGATTTGTGTTCATCACTACACAAAGGAGGCAGGGACACAATTAGCTGTTGCTTTCATTAGAAGACTACCCTGATCGGGCCTGATTCACAACCTGACCTTGTTCTGACTTTAATTAGCAGGGCAAAAGCAAATCTAATTTAATTGCATGGGGGCTTTTGCAAACTGGCACCTAAGAACTTTAGGGTGAATTTTGGTTCATATTAAATAAGAACCATGAGCCTATAGGCTCCAGGAACAGAGTGTCAAGAAGCAAACTCTGCCAGCCATGGGTGTCTAATTCTGAGAGCAATTTCTGCTGTTGCTGGATGCCAGATTCTAATTGTTCTCCATTTATAATAAAGTATAAGCTCTGTTAGGGAGAGAGTTATTGATTAATATCTTGACAAAATGATAGTTCTTGGCTATATGTCTACATACCCTTCTAGAGAAGAGGTCCCTGTAGACATGTCATTATTGCTCCCTCTTCCAGCTGTTTATGCCACGTTGGTTAATGACAAACCAGCTGACAGCTTGATCCAGCCAGCAACCTGGGAGGTGTCCCTGTCTCTTCCCTCTCTCATACATTGCCCAGTGCAGAAGGCCATGAGTATTTACCATGTTCCACCTAAGTGTGGGCATCTCTTGCATTAAACTTTCTGATACAAGACCCACAGAGAAAAGGGTTCTTGCAGGAACTGAGGGTCCAGACATCTGGATAGCAAGACAGAAACAATAGTCCCTACCAGCTCTGAAGCATTTACTCTGTGCTAGGCCATTCGCTTGGTGCACTGCATGTATTACCTCATTTTCATTTTATAATTGCAAAACTCTGTGGGGAAGGTACTTTCATCACCTTACTTTTACAGATGAGAGCGAAGTTGTGTAAATTGCCTAACATCAATGAGCTGGTGTGTGGTAGTAGCAAGATTCAACATGGTCAGACATCCTATGCCTTTGGCCACTCTCTTATTCTGCCTCACCAAGCCCTTGACTTAAATCAGCTGGGTCCAGAAGCCCAGCTCTCAAATGTACTGGCCCTATGACCCAATGTGAGCCATTTCAGTTTCTGAGCCTCAGTATCCATATTTATAAAGTGAGCATTGTAATATTTATTTGGGCAATTATTTGCTAAGACGAAATGAGCTAATGGCTATAAAACCCAGAGCACTAAAACATGCATGTGCCTAAAAAACTAACAAACAGAAATATTGGAAATGTTCTACTCCTCCCCTAAAAGTAAGATTTGAGTCCGTCTTCCCAGGTAGGGAAAAAATCACTTCTCCAGTATCTGTATGTATTGCATATTGTCACATACATGCAGGAAGGCACTAGGGTGAATGCTATACTCATCAAAGGAAATTTGGATTCAAAACCGCATTTCTTGACTTTTTGCTCTCCCCACCCCACCCCTCCACAAAATATGGCCTTTCTACATTAAAGAAAAAACACCAACAAAAGCAATCTGTGGAAAAAATATCTCTTTCGCTCATCTCTCTGATCATTGCATTTATCCTAATGTCTTTGCTCAAATATTTCTGCCCACTGCCTACAATGCAAAGTAACCAGGCCTCTTTGTTCTAACACTGCATCTAGATGTTGGGGTTTCTTATGGGCAATTTGAAGATGGCAAATGATGATGGAATGTTCAATCACACTCTGAACTGCCCTCCTGGAGTGAAATACACCACTCAATGCTTAACTGTTTCCCTGCTGGTGTTTACTGGGCAAGCATTATTACCTCAGGTATAGAAAAAGCAACAGAAGGCAGGCTGCAAAGACTAAGGTTTCCTGTTGCCTCCAGGAGCGGTGGGATCAGTTTACCTTTTGAAGGGTTGTTTTGTGCATCAATTAACAGGGTCATCAAACTTCCCTTTAACCCAGAGCAATCAACCAGCTGTTGTCGTGGAAAGAAAAGTAAGTACAATGCAGGCTCCTGGCTCACCTGGATGAGGTCCAGCTGTCCCTTTAGAGAAGCCAAAAGGAGTGTCGGGGGGAAAGGGGAGGGAAACTCAGATGTGCGCCCTGTTGCCTTGCACCATCTCTGGCAAGGGAGTATAATTGCAGCCACCTGAATGCCACCAGCAGCCAAGAGGTCGTGAGCCTCTTAATTCTGACCTTCCTGGCCTTGCATCTGTTCCCCCCCAAATCTCCCATCTGTTCATGAGACCCTCAATCTGTTAGTCCCCACCAAAGGATGCCCTCAGGAGTACCCCTGAAGCTGAGAGGGCTATTTTAGCATTGGACGTGTGCACGACATTTGAGGTTCATTCATTTGCTCATTTATTTATTTATTTACAGTTCTAATCCTACAGGGTATTGTCCTTATCAGGGAGGGGACATCACCAGTGGAGAACCCCTCACTGGAGCTCCGAATGCTGAAGGGCACCTGTGAATAGTCAGACAACAAAAGAGGAGGTCAGGACTTTTAATTATCTCAGGCCATCTTAATAGGTCATCAGGTCAGCCCCCTTTCACCATGACATTGGCGGGCGCAGGGAAGAATAAGGAACCAGGACCCTTATATGTGACGGGCCCTGTCCTTGGTGCTGGAGACACAGTGATGAATCCATCAATGCTCCTGTCCTCAAATAGCTCACAGTCCAATGCCTGCTACTCTGTGAACAATATGTGCACAGAGGAGGAAGAGAAGGGACCCTGGAAGAAAATCAACACACATCAACATGATCCACCTTCCCCTACCAGATCAACTTTTGGACATGGCAGGAGAGCAAAGGAGGTCCCTTAAGAGAGGAAATGATGGGAATAAGTAGAGACAGAGCACAGAGGAACTGAGTAGGGGCCTGGAAGGTTGTGTCTGTTCAGAGCAGATGGTTATTTCCCCTGACACGAGTGACAAGGTAATAATAGAGGATTCCCTGGGTGGGGGAATCTTGGAGAATCAGGACGAGTGAGAGAACGTGGACATGAAACACAAGGAGACCTTTTGAAACAGGAAAAAGGAAGACAGACAAAAGTTTGATGTAGGCAAATCAGGTTTCAAACAGGAGCACATTCTCTGTCAGTAAATATGACCTTTCCTTCTTCTGCATCTGGATAAAGCAGAGAGGAAGTGAGTGAACGGGCCCATTGTTTTATTTAGAGTCGGATGGGCTTTGAAGTCCGAAGCGGTAACCGTTATTATTCAGGGCAGCCTTATTCATAGTGGCTTCTGGCACGTGGTCCTCTCAGGCTCTGTCAGGTCGTTCTGCCATGCAGGGGCTCCAGTGCAGGGTCTGGAGCAAGCAGCAAGCCGAATAATAGTGCCGCAGTTTCAGACAACTGAGAATGAGATCCCAGGGAGAATTTTGGCTTCTATATACAAGGTCAAGGTATCTAGGGTCTCCAAGATCTTCAAGGTATCTTATCCTCCAAGAGGATAAGATTTGGGACAGAACTTCTAAGGAGGAAAACTGAGGCACAAGTCTAGACATGGTGCCAGCTCTGAGAAGCAAATGAAAGGACAAGAGAAGATTTAATGCCCTCAGTTTCCACAAAGCCTTGGCAAGCTGGGGACCATGGCAATGAGACACCTGCTGGTGTGGCCGTGACAATGGGTCTGGCCAGGATTATCTCAGGAAAAGAGCAGAACTGAGGCTTGGGTGAGGGCACAGTGGGGGGCAGGAGAGCATCCATCTCTCACAATAATGATGATGATGGTGGTGATGATGATGATGGTCATGATGATGATGGTTTTATTATTGGGTAGAGTGAGGGTGAGATAATGAATAATGTACTGTTTGAGATTAGTAAACAATCCACATATGTCAGCTGTTATTGCTAAGAAGATCTGGAATCTTCCCTGGGTCAACCACATTCCTACCTCTCTTTGCATGACGACTCTTGTCCAACACTTTGATTCCAAGACCCAACTTCCTCTAGAATAACCACCACCACCAACACAATGGCAGTTAAAAAAACAATAGCTAGCACTTACAGAATAACAATGATAGGTCAATCATTCTAAGTGCTTTTAAAAAGGATTATCTCATTACATTCTCAAAAACAATCCCATGTGGTAGGTACTATTATTATGAACTCTATTTTGCAAGGTTTGGAAATCGAAATTACAGAGAGGTACATTGACTTATTCAAAGCCACAAATCCAGCTCCCTAAAATTTCTGAAGCTGCTTCTGAGAAAGATTTGCTCTCCAGCCTATCACTGTGCTATCATTTGAAGTCTAAACCAGCCTCTTCCCGTGGCCCAGGGAGCTGTAGGACCCAGCTTGACGGCGCTGCTTCAGAGCAGGGTGGAGAGCATGGGCAGGGGATGCCGCATAAATCTCCACCTTATAACCCGAGAGCCTCCACTGCGAGGCCATAACTCCACATCCATCAGGCGGAGGCCTGGGAGTGTTATTAGAGAAAGCACTGGGGATAATTCCTTCCAGGAAAGGGCTTTTTGCTCTGTGATTCATTAAAGACTCCCCCTTCTCAGAGCTGCCTCTTGCTGAGGTGCCAGCGGCTCATTTTCACAGCAGTGAGAGAACATTTCTTTGTCCTCCAACAACGGGGGTTCCAGGGAAGACTTTTGATTTCCATTTTCCCCTCTAAGAGGAAGACCAGAAGCAAAATTCTCATTAAATATTTATTGCTTCCTCCCCACCCTTTACTCAGTGTGTCTGCCCCAACAAACCTCCTTAATCACAGGGCAATCAAACCCTCAAGAGCTGGGAGTGCTGGCTTGGAAGGAGGGCAGCAGGCATGTAGGGGAGGAGGGCTGAAAACGAGGGTTCCTCGGGAGTGAGAGTGAATCAGACAGTGGCCAAGTGACCACGAATGTGGCTTGGAGTTGAGCAAATGTCAAGTTTTGGAGAACGGGACAAATCCTTCCCCCTCCCCCGATGGTCATAGCTCACCAACACATATTAACGCCCACGCCATCTCTCCTGCCCTCTCAGATGGTTCCCTGCAAGTCAGTGATGCTGATTTTCTTTTCTCTGGTTCTGCTTGATCACATCTCTCAAGGAATTATCCAGCTCCCAGTTTTTGATTTTCTGGCATCTGTCTGTAGGATGCTGTAGGTGTTGGGAACTTAGAGACTCGTCTACACCTGTTACGCTGTGGCTACCACGGAAACAACATCTGCAGTCCATGTGAGCATGCTGGAGGCTGCTCCCTCCTGGTATGGAATTGGTGTGCCCAATCTGCCCACCTGGGACATCCTAGTTCTTTGAACCTATATCCGTTATATCCCCTTTCTCTTCTACAATTGTGGGGGAGAGACTTCTTCTGCCAGGACAAACCTTGTAGAACCACTCAATATGGCTAGATCTGCAGAGATGTATGGGAAAGGGGCTCAACCCCAACAATAAGATCTGTGAAAAGGCTGACTTTTTCTGAGGGAGCTGGAGGCCTGGAACCATATCCCCAAGGTTGAGAGGGTAGTGATTAGACCAGGAAGCCTCCCTCCCTCAATTAAGACCCTCGCCATTTCTGAGCCTTCCTCAGCTGAGATGTGACCCTGGTCCTCAATGCCTTGTCTCTACTATGGCCCACCAGGAGGGAATTAGTTATCACCTATTGCTGAATAATTTCCACTCCCAACTCTAAGAACATAGTCTTTCCCAGCTATTCTGGAATTAGACCGATGAAACTGACACTTTTAGGATTAGTAGAGTTTAATGTTCTTTCTAGCTCTAGAAATCAATTATTTGAACCTGAACCAAAACCTACCTAAAATCTTCATTGTAGATGGAGAAATGAAAATTCAAAGAGGTGTTTTTATCCTTTGAAACAGCCAGTCAACACAGTCCTCGAAATGGACTCAAGCCTTTGGTATCCCAGCAAAGGCTTTTGAAAATCATTCTATTTTGTGTTTCTCTTCCACATTTTTGTTTTGATCTCTTAACAACACTCCCAGAAAGAATGTCTGGAAGGAACTGCTTATGCTTAACATTGTGAAAATTCATAGCAACAGTCATAAGGAGATAAAAGGGGCTCAAAGGAAAGACCAGGTCCAGGCACCTGTGTATCCATTCACCTCGAACTGAGGGTGACTGGATCCCCAGTGATTTGGGAATCAGTTCTTCCCCCAACTCCATGACATCTCTAGGCAAAGTCACTTTAGTGTTAAATAAATAGAATTTGCACGTTCAAATGATCACCTGCAACTCCTCTCATGGTATGTATGTTTTTAACAAATCTCAAACATAACTAGGCAAATAAAGGAAGGACCTCGGCTACAGCATTTGAGACATATGAGTAGAATTTGCAGCCCTGGAGTTTAAGGCAACCGCAAGCAGGAATGGAGAATTTTAATCAGGAGCAACAGCAGAGAATGTCCCCAAAAAAGTCTCTTTCGTGTAGGTGAGCATTGGCTCCAAGCACTGGTTCTACTGTATGCTAGTCTGATGAATCACGGCAGACCCACTGTGTAGGTGGCAAACGCCTTCCCCTAGGGATTGGGTAATGAGAGTCTTGGTAGGTTGCTGGGGCTCTTTCAAATAGTGCTCACATATAATTAGGAACAAAAAAATTGAAAAATGGTTATAATTGTTAACAGCTTAATCTTATTTGAAACAGTTGTGGTAAGAGGTGATCATACTCTTAAACCACTAACCCAAGAAGTTGTGACACTTAACTGTATATCTTCAGAACCCCAAGGAGATTGTCTCTTTACGAGATTCACAAAGGAGGAAGTAAGAAATGCTAGCCAGCTAGTTCCCTGAAAAGACGATTAGAAAGACAACATCACTCTGGTTCCACCACTGACTCACCCTGTGTCCTTAAGGAACTTACTTTATTATTTTAGAACCCCAGTTTCCACCTCTGAAAAATGAGGAAGCTATATTATTGAGATCTCTCAGCCCTTCCCACTCTACAATTCTATCAGTCTGTGACAACATAGGCTGCACTTTGTTGATAAGTGCAGTCAAGTTTTCTGTCCTTGGAACATCTCCCCATAAGTCGTTCTGAGTTATGTAACTAATGAGGTTTTCCAGATTACACTGAAAATTAAAGTTCTCACAGTCAGCACTAAGTCACAGTGCCAGAAACTAAGAAATTCGTGAGGCTCGAGTTATGTGCTGGAAGCTGTTCCAAAAGAGCCATGTTTCAGGGTGTCCTCGAGATAGAACTGGAGCTCCCCAGGGACCAACTCCATTTATAACCAAACCAACTACCTAAAAATGACTGGCGCTTGCCAAAGACATAAGAAAACTGTTAGATTTTCCTTTCAATTTTTTTCTTCAATTCAAAATACAGGGTAAAAGAGTAGCCACTCTGAATTGGGCTCTGAGCATTTGAAAGACTTTTTATTTATTCTTTTTTTTAAAGAAAACTTTCTGATTACAAAAAGAGGGATAATGGAAAAAATGTAAACTATGGCATCTCCAATCATTGTAATGTGTATAATATATATTCTGGATGTACAGAGTCTTCCAGAGTGACCACTTTGCATTGTAGATAACACAGAAATAATTAGAAAATACTTCTTGTGCAACTGTGGGCCTTCCTTTGCAATGCAAGGGGCATCAGGCATTTGATAATACTGGAAAGAAGATTCTATATCTTGGTTCCATCTCTAAGTTAGCTTTGGCCAAGCCAATGCCCCTCTCTGGGTTTGCATAACCCCAAACATAAAATTAAAATGTCGACATTCAATGTGTCTTAACTTTATTGCCTTTATGTATCTTAAACTACTTAGGGCTCTTTTGATGGTGAGTGACGGAAATCCCAAACCAAACCATCTGAACTGAAACATAAACCCATTGGCTCACTGAGCTGAGAAGCCCAGGTGCAGATCTACAGAATGTGGACTCAGACAAGGCTGATTCTGGGACCAAAGATGATGTCCTCAGAGCCCAGGGTCTCCCACCCGTCTGACAGCCCTTCCTCAAGGCGTGTAGGTTCTAAATCCCATAAACTATCCAGATGAGCACGTGAGGTCCAGATCTTCCATCTATGAAAAAAGACTTCTCTCCCTCAACAATTGAACAAACACTGTGTGCCTGAATCTCATTGTCCTAAATTGGGTCATGCGGCCATTCTGATCCAATCACAGATGTAGGAAAAGGGAAAAAACCTCAGGCCAGTCAATGCCCCCTGTAGCCTCCATTCACACAATGGGCTGGGTGTGGGGAATGGCTATTTCCTAAAGAAAATTCTGGGCACTCTGTTTCCAGAAGAATGGAGAATCACAGGGAGCAGAAACAAAAGTTTAACCACAGACGTTCCCAACAATCTGAAGGCAATGCACATTTTCCTAGAAAATAAACACATGTACAAACACACACACACACAATTAAAACCAAAAATAAAGATTCCATGAGAAATCAAAGGATTCAAAGACTCCATGAAACATGCCCATGGACCCTAGGGACTGTTACAAGATATTTCCTTTGGGAATTGTTCTCAAATGTTGCTTCTCCTGGTGAGCACTGCTGTGGCTGAAAGAGGCAAATTCTGATGCTGTGTCTGGGCCAAGGTGGGCAAGGAGCTCCTTAACTCATCCCATCTAAGCAACGTGCCCTCCAGTCTAGGTTTTCATGTATTCCACAGGCACTTCCTCAAGTTCTGGCAGGCGTGGAAATAGTTACAGCCCTTTTGGGAGGCAATTTTGCAGTCTGTACCAGGAGCATCAAACTGCCAATGCCCTTAGACACAGAGTGTCCACGTTGGGGAATCTAGCCTAAGGGAATCACCAGAAATGCAGAACAGCTTTATGCACAAATATGTTAATTGTCTCATATTTGTACTTAAAAAAAATCAAAGTGTGAATGCTCATCGACGGCCAATGGTTAGGTAGGATGTGGAACATACATTTGCTGAGCCTTTGCCAAATTATCAAACAACCTGTTTAGAGTGAGACACAACCCAGGAAAATATTAGAGTTCCAACGCTGAGTGACAAAATCAAGATCTGCAGTTAGATAAACAATATACCCAATATTGTATGTGTATAGGATTGTGCAATATAGTGATTTATACAGAAGTATTACAATATTTATAAAAAAAGAAGGGACTCAAGCTGCTCTTGGGCTAGAGTAGTGCGTTCATATTTCTTTCCTAACTCTATTTTCTCATTCTCTTTGTGAGCATAATTTACTCTCTAATAAAAAATGAAAACTTTTGTGAAATTAACAAATAAATGATAAGTGAATGAGTAAATTAATATGTAAATAAAGGTTTATTTATGGACCTGGAGGTAGCCGGGGAGGGGAGGTGATATAAACGAGATTATTGGGAACATGGATGGAATTTGAATATGGACGGTGGATTAGATAAGAGTATCATATTCAAGTTGAATGTTATTGTTCTTAGGAAATACACATGAAATATTTAGGGGTAAAGGACCATGTTGTGTCCAACTGACACTCAAATGATTTAGGGGAAAAATCTATTTGAGAGAGGGAATGCACAAGGGCACACAAATGAGACAATATAAGGTAAAGACAATTTTTCATTGAGTTCTTCATCAGGTGAAGGCAAGGATATATCATCCTTGGTACTTTCAGAACACTAATCATGTATAAAATAAATGAATTAAATGCCTTCTTGCGATAGTGAATGACGTGGTTGAGGTAGCCATAATAGAATCTAATGAAATCGGGGGAAGTTGAAATTTGTACCTCACATACAAGAGCTCTGTCCATTAAGATTCCTGGTCTCAGAATGGCTTTCTGGGAGATGCTGTCTTTGCTGACATTGCTCCAGGTTTAGAGGAGCCAGAGTATGAGGCTAAAAGGGGACTTATTTGTCCAGCCAGTTGCATCCATGCACTGAGGGTTCATCACACATGATTTTCTATATACAACACACAACTTAGCAAATTAGAATGCATTTAGAGTGCCCTCATGTACCTAGACACTTAAATATCATCACTGACATTTCTCTTTAGGGTGCCTAAGCATCCCTGTTTGCTGGGATGGAGGGGTTTGCTGGAACACGGGACACTCAGTGCAGAAACTGGGACTGTTGGTTGGTCACCCTACCTGTCAAATCCATCCTCTGGTGCTTCCTGCTTTACTCTGTGGCATCTTCACTATCCATCTGCATCTCCCAATCTGCCCTCCCACCAGCTTAGTCCCTCAACCCAGGGCTGGTTTTGGAAAAACATTTTTCATCATGTCAAACCTCTGGTTCAAACCCTTGAAAGACTTCACACTACTTGTAGGAAAAAGAAACATGTCAATTACATGTCCAGGAGGCCCCACATGGCCATGCCCCTGCTTGCCTTAGGTCCCTTCTCCCACCAGACTTCCCCCAGTCACTCTGCACATCTGCTATGGCTCCTTTTGTCCTTCCTCTGTGCCCTGTGATCATTAATTTTATGTGTCAACTTGGCGAGGCCATGGTACCCAGATAATTGGCTAAATACCAGTCTTGGTGTCACTGCAAAATATTTTTTTAGATGAGATTAACATTTAAATCGGTAGACCTTTGAACAAAGCACATTATCCTTATGTGGCTGGGCCTCATTCAGTATGTTGAAGCCCTTAGAGGAACGATTGAGGTTTCCCAGGCAAGAGGGAATTCTGTCCCTAGACTGCCTTTGGACTTGAGCCGCAACATCAACACTTCCCTGGGTCTCCAGCCTCCAGACTCACAAGACTCTACAATTGTGTGAGCCAATTCCTTAAAATAAATATCTTTCTCACATATCCTCCTATTGGTTTTGTTTCTCTGGAGAACCCTGATTAATACTTGCCCATATTCTAGGAAGAGATTTTTTTCACTGTAGTAGTTATTCCTGACTTCCCTGACTAGCTCACATTGTCATACTATACTTTGTCAAAAATACCTTTACCACCCAGGCACAGAAATGCATGTACATGCGTTTATATGATTATTGACAAATGCCTATCTCTTGTCTAGAAGAAGATGCATTGACTTACTATAGTAGGTGCTCATTAAATATTTATTATATGAATAAATGAGCCCTGTAAGAGCTATGATATATATATATATTGGGGGAATAAACACTGAGAAATACTAATCTATTCCACCTCCTTTATTTTATCAATGGGGAAACTGAGACCCACAAACTCAAGGGTGTGCTGGGACCATATCAACTGGTTTTGCAATTATTTCTAATTGTTATGTTTGTGTCGTGAATTACTTTGAAAAACACGTAGGACCTTAGATAATCGGTAGCTGTCAGCCTTAACTGCCAAACAATGTTAAAAATATAATTACCCAAACTCATGCAGAGCCGCTGTCATATTTTCCTTCTCTCTTCCAGTAAAAAAGAAAATATTAGAGTGTGGTTTACAAAGTAATAGAGAAAAGGAGGCTGATTAGTACTTTTTCCCTAGACTAAATCCTTGGAATACATATGAGTTTAAAAATCTATGTGACTATCCCTTTGCTTATATTTGAAAAATGAATCTAGAAGTCAATTGCTTACTTACCCGTGATATATACTCATTTATTCAGACAAGCTTTATAACAAATAATTACAGGATACTTTCTATGTGGCAGGCACTTTACTGGGCACTGTAGGAAAAAGGGTAGAAATGAATTAGGTGGGTACCACCTTCGGGTTGCTCATAATCTCTCGAAAGCGGTAATAAGTTCCCAAGGCAACACAGAGTAGCACATTCCAATTAAGATGCCATGTTGTGTATAGAAGGGGAAATTCACTTCCCGCAGGATGATTTGAGAGTGCATGACGCAGGATGAGGTTTCAGAATGAGGCTTTGGGGGATGAGAGGGATTTTTAAATGCAGACCTACACGAAAGATCATTTAAAGTTGAAATACTAAGCAAAGCAGGAAACACAAAAGCCTGAAGGCTAGAAAGAAAGAACAACACTGGATTTGCTTAGGTTTTGTGTTTTGGCCTGGAGTACAAGTGGATCCTTGCCTCCACTCATTCGTTCATTTGTTCATTAATCTATTCATTCATTCAATGAATATCTATTGCATGCTCCTTCTGTGCCAGTCACTGAGTTTGTCCTGGTTATGAACAGAGAGAATCACAGTTTTTATGGTCTCTGTTTTGGGATGTTTCCAGTCTAGTGGGCAAGACGAACTTTAGTCAAAATTATGCTCTCCTGATCGAGCAATTTCAGGCAGCCTGAAGAGAGGGCTGTGAAATGAGCAAATAAGTGGGGACCTGATTTGGTGGCCTTCATAGGGAAAGAGACCCTGAGAGGAGAGGTAGCACGGTGAGGGGTTAATTAAATGTGGAAGGTGGTTGGACATGAGGGCTGATGATCCAAGCGAAAGGAACAGAATGTGCAAAGGCCCTGTGGAGAGAGGGGCAGGCAAACAATGGCCATTGCCTACCTCATTTATCTTAGGGATTTTTTTTTTCTTTAGGCCTGTCTGTGGCTTTAGGGCTTCCCAAACTGGGAGTTTTTCCACAGAGCAGTGGGATCCCCAACTAGCTGCAAATTAAAGCCATGGTAAGGGGTATGTATGTGTCGTGTACTCTTTCAAGCTACCCATTTGTGACCCCTCTCCTGCAATTCGGAATAAATTGGTCTGAAGTGTGGCCTGGGCATGGATATTTTTTAAAAGCTCCCCTCTTCCAATGTGCTTATGCGTTTGAGATCACTGTCAACCTCCAAGCTACTAAGTGATCAGTTCCTGAATATAGTTTAACTGCTCGGGGGCAGGGGAGAGAGCTTTTGAAAATGCAGAGGCTGCCAAGATCTGTCTTGTTAAAACTCAACCATTAGGTCTCGTATTGCACTTCCTGGTTATGTGCTCATCAGGGACACTTAGTTATTATTCTGAATTAAAGCTCTAGAGATTGACCATCAAAAAATAAGCACCATGACTCACCTCTCTGACCTCTCTAGGAAGAGTGAGCTGTTTCCTTTTATGTTTCCCACAGCTTTGGGGTAACTGTCTTGGCACTTCTGCTTCTAAATTGTTCTCCCACCACCACTACCACATAGGACTGTTGGCCCTTTAGCACTTAGAGCCCTTCCTGGTCTCCCCATATTGTTTTCCAGAGCCTAGAACCAATGTCTGCACTTAGTATGTGCTCCGTAACTGTTGGAAAGGCAGGGATTTCACAGAAATCTGGGAGATGTTATTCTCAACACCTGTACATCCAAGACTGAACACATATTCAAAGTGAGCCGTGGCAGATTGGGAGGTGCAGAGTTAGACAAACACAGACCTGAGTCTCTAATATGACTCTACCCCTTACAGGCTGGGGGAATTTATTCATACTTATCTTCTTAGAGCCTCAGTCTCTTCATCTGTTAAATGGGGATAATTAAATCTAACTTTCAGAGCAACTCTGAGGTTTAAGTAGGAGAATTGTGTAAAACACTGTGCACAGGCCTGGCCGTGAGTAAGGCCATAGCAAATGGGGAGGTAGAACTGGTAATAAAAATAGGCAGCCATAACTGAATCTAGGAGGTGTCACACTGGTCTACACTGAGAATTCCCTGAATGCTAGCCTGGCTTTTCCTCCAGGAAAACTTAGAGACTCTAGCACCATGGTTGGGGCATTCCTCCATGTACCAGAGAGTCACCTGGCTACAATGTGAGTTGAGTTGGGTCATCTCTGTGGACCCCCTCTCCAGTCTCTGCATTATGGTTATTCAAGAACTACTCTTTCTATACCTGGGACTCTGTATCAGGCCCCATAAAAGAGATATAAAAAATGAATTCTTTTCAGCTCCATTGACTGGAACAGAGTTTCTTTTTGTGAAATTAATTTGAGCTCTTCAGTTTGTTTATTTGTACATTCGTATATTCATTCATCCAATGTTTATTGAAAATCTGCCACGTAATGTTCATTTTACTACATCGTGTGAATATACAGAGGAATATAACACAGTCCCTGCTCTCAAAATGATGGCAATCTGTTGAGGAAGACAAAAACATGAGCCCTCAATTTTAACATAATGCAGGGAGTATTTCTATAGAGATATTCCCAAGGTACAGTGATTGCCCTTGAGAGAGGAGCTAAAACCATTCTCAGGTGAATGAGTGAGGTGTTATGGATTTTGGATTACGGAGACCTTCCTAGGTAAGGTGCCTTACTGAATCAATCTTGGAGAATGGATAGACATTCTCAAGTAAAAAATAAAATGAGCAGAAGGAAGAATGTGGCATAAGGATGTATCTCCAATCGCACGGAGTATTTTTGGGATCTATTCATACAGTTCTTTGTGTTGGAAAACAGGATGAAAGTGTTGGAGGAGACAGAGAAGTGAAGGAGTTAGTCAGGCACCGTTTCCTAAAGGGACTCCTGAGAAGCTGGCTTGACAAAGACCAAGCCTCAGCCAAGAATCAGGAGCACTTTGGAAAGGAAAATTCAGCTTGCATGCTGGGATCTGTGCCCTCTCTCTCACTGCATGCGTTCCAGGGCCGATCCTGGTCTATGTCCACAGTCTGATTTGGGCGTAGCTTTCCCTGTAACAGATTTCCCCACCTCCTTATCACAGCTCCTGCTCTTGTTGTGGCAACATGGAGGATGTTTCCAGTGGGGCGGGTCATGCCTTTAGATTAGCTATCTCTGCTCTGTTGCTCAGTGTTTGTTCAGTTGGCCCAAGTGTGTTCTCATCACAAGCAGAGGAAGATGGGAAGGCTATCAGCATCAGCTAACCTCCGTCTCCCTTCTCTAAGACTCCATGAACAAACATTAGCCTGCTCTATGCTGAGCTCCAAGAGTGGTGTTGTATATTTCATAATCTTGGATGCCAAGGACAAATTGACAGGCATTCAGCTGGAGCAAACTAGAAGGCCATGAGGTATGATGCCTCCTTATGGGCTTTTAGAGTCAGACAGACCTAGGTCCACATCCTGCCTCCGCGACTTCGTAGTTCTGTGTCTTTACAAAGTAGTTAATTTATTTGGCCTATGGTTTCCTTACCTGTAAAATGAGGACTGTAACACCTGCCTTCTAAGCTTATTCTGTGGATTCAATGAGGGAACCACTCAGAGCACTTTAGCGGCTGTCTGGAACGTGGTAAGCACTTAATATATGTTAATAATAATGATGGTGATAATAATATTTATCTAAAATAAAGCACGATAAATCAAGTTGACATTACACAAGTCCAACAAATGTAAATACCTGAGTCCTGCTTTGGCTGCCAAAAAATGACAGTGGTGCTTTGGGCAAAGTATTGGACTTCCCCTTGCCTCAGTTTCCCTCCATGGTACATGAGAGGCTTAGATGTGATGATCTATCTACAAGCACGTTGAGTTCTGATAACTTACGGTTTCTTGAATAAGACCAAATGCCCACACCTACACCACGTTGTGACAGTTTTGTGTAAAAATGCAGTTTCAGTGAGCTTTATTAACTGCCTAGAAGGTTTCAGATTAGATAACAAATGTCTTTTCTTAGCTTAAACGTTTTGAAATCTTTCACACTAAAAACTTTTCTCTCACTTCAGCAGAGCACAGGTCTGTGGGTTTTCACCCTTCTGAGTACTCAGTACCAAGCACCATCAAGGATCAGAATAACCTCCTCACGGGAAGGAGAGTGCTTAAATGTTTTCTCAGCCCGTATCACACAGCGTGACCCATGGTGAATTATATGCACATAGTTATTAGAGGAATAAATAAAAGAATGGCTGAATGAGTCAATGAATGAACGAGCACATCCCTCTAATTGCTCCTAAATTTTGCATGGGCTCAAAGAATATGAAGGTAGAAAAATTCAGGGTACCCTAGGATCTCAGACACAAAAGGGATTTAAAGTCTATTCCCTTCTGGTGCTGGGAATCTTCCCAGGATATCCGAACGAT
Source organism: Cheirogaleus medius (assembly GCA_008086735.1). Taxonomy (NCBI): domain Eukaryota; kingdom Metazoa; phylum Chordata; class Mammalia; order Primates; family Cheirogaleidae; genus Cheirogaleus; species Cheirogaleus medius. The sequence goes on from VBSM01000949.1 coordinate 7,261,185, forward strand.
GCACGTCTATGTCGAGGGATGAAGAACCCAGGGCCTCCGAGGCAATGAATTTCATCATTGGGCGACTGTGACAGTGAGAGAGACTTTCCTTCTGTTATTGAACTTGAGTCTGTCTCCTGATGCAATTAGAAGAAGCACCAGGCATAGAGACCTATCACCTAAGGAGGTTAATTGACCATATTGACAAAACCACCAAGCATGTGCATGTCTGTGTGTGTGTGTGCGTGAGTGTGTGTGTCTATGTGTAGCAGGACATGTCATCTGATGAAGTCAGCGAGATACAAGGGACTGCCTTTGGCTTTGTGATGACATCCAGACCTGGCCATATCTAGAAAATTAATTCATGCCAACCACGTTTACAGAATACCAATATATAAACTCAATTGTAATGTAGTCATTTCAACTGTAGAACCTTCTTTTTCCATAACTAATATGCCCATCAGCTACTTGAGGCATGTGGGAAGTCAACTTGAACTTCAGAACATAGCTTAGTGAGATAGTTTTGAGGTCTGCTCCTCCTAGGCTCTTGGGAGAGGAAGATGAAATGACCCTCCATCACGTCAGAGGATACTCCTGAGGGTGGAATAAGGTAAGTCCTCTGGGTCAGTTTCACTTCACAAAAGAGACCCACTGTGTAAATAGCCTTTAGCTTCCCTGTTCTGCTGTTGGTGCAGGCCACATTCTGCCTGTTGCAGGATATGGGGACTTTGCATATTCAGTGCAATTTGGAATACACCAGGCCAATGTTTCCTGCCCTTTCTCACTGTCAGGGATTTAGTTTAGGCATTTGTTTCCAGTGACGCATCACCCTGCAGCTTGTACTCAGATTTCAATTACATCATTCTCAGATATGCCCTGGTCATCCTGATAAACTCATACCTTCCCACATTCCCTTACCCTCCCATTTCCTGGCTTTTCCTTGGGTTGGGCATGTTTATACGTGGGTGATATCATTTATTATTTGAGGACTTTATCAAGGAAGCTGTCAAAGAGAGGAGCAGAAACAACAGATTGGTTTCCTTAAAACTTCTGGTTTCTTCTCCACATTGGCATCAGCTGCTATATTGACATATCCCAGCCACCAACGGAACTAGGAATGGCCACATAGCACAGCTCTGGACAGCTCTGACTTGTAAGTGAAAGTCTTCACCCTTCCTCCCCACAAAGTCAGTAGGTTGATGTGATATGATAGCCAATGAAAGATCAAGCCTACAGGGTTTGAATCCATGCTGTTACCTGGGGCAGGTGTGGTCCTCCTGCCTTTGGGATCCTCCTTGCCTCTCAGAGGTAACTCAGCCTCAGTCTCCTAAAAGTCTGAGCTTTTTCTCTCCAGATTCAGGAGATGTCGGCCCGTGTGACCTAACCCCATCCTCTTAGAGAGTAACCTGGCAGGGGCTTCTCCTGCTTGCTTATTGGTGGAAGAGGTGGGCATGCAAAATCACAGGTCAGGAAATGTGATCACTTGCAAACTTGGCCAAAGCAAGTGTAAAGAGGCAATAGATAATTTCATCCCAACATGAACAGGGACACCAAACAAAAGATAGCCTTTCCATTCTCAAGGTGTGTAACTTTTTATGATAGCTTAAAAAGGCAGAGCAGTTTACAGAGTAGTCTTTGGAGATGGGTCAGTTTGGATTTGAATATTAATTTTAACACTGCCTAGCTGTTATAGTGTGGGCTGGTTACTTAACCTCTCTAAGCCTCAATTTCCCCATATGTTATTATAAATGGAAATCATAGAACAATCTAATTCCTATGGTTGAAAAGAATTGAATAAAACAATACATGTAAAGTGCTTGACAAAGTATTTGGAACCTAGTAAGCACTTAATAAATGACAGATATTGTTATAATTATTGAGCCATTAATGATTATTAAGCTGTTTTGATTATTAAGATATTAATATTTATTAAGCCTTAATTTCTTTTTTATTTAATAATGAAGGGTGAAATTTTATATCTCGTATTTGAGAATTAATGATGGCAGGGCCCAACAAGCTTAAATAAAAAAGGTTGGTTGATTGATTCATCAATAAGTTATTAATACGAAGCCATAATGGGTAACTTTGCTGCCATTGTGTACTTATTGGACAAGAATGGGCTGATTTCCTTTTCAGTACAAGTCCAGAACTCTGGGCTGTGTCTATTTGGCTGAAGAGAAGGTACAGACCTTGGGTAAAGGAGGAGAGGAGGGCATTCCAGAAACAGTGGCCAGAGCTGCCAAGGGTCCACAGCCACCTGGAGTCCTGGTTGGGCTGCACCACTGAACTGCCACGGGGGCCTTTGCTCCTGTTCTCTGTCACAGACAGCTAGTGCTGGAATGATGCTTAAAGACCATTTGATTATACTTCCCCTCGTCCCAGCTGGGTAAACTGACACACCGAGAGGAGATATAATAAATAGAAATGGTGCACCTAGTTACTCAAATTATTATTTTCCACTTTTTATTTTCTGATTATTTTTTTTTCTGCCTGCTAAATGCTTAACTATCGATGTGACCAGTATCTGCTATCAAATGAGAAAATAGCTATTCCAAGGTGGGAGATGATTAATCCCGAGCCCCAATCTCCCAGTGAAAAGACCAGAACAGCATAGGAAATTGTGTATCTACAATAAAGTAACTCACACCTATACTGGAACAAAAGATACTGGAATTCCCCATATATTGTCTGCCTTTCTTATGCCTCTATTTTCTCATTTGAGAAATGGGTGTGTACTTCTTGCTGTTTTCCAAGACAATTTGTTGCTTATAGAGTCTGACTGTAGTTTTTAGGGAGTTCTTTTTTTTTCCGCAACCAGCCATGTCTAGTATGATTTCAAAGGGCAACTATGCTGATGGGAAGGAGGGGCCATGGCTCCGACTGCCTTGTCCTCCTGGCCGCCACACTAACTCCTGGGTGGATTCTGGCTCAGTCTGGAGGGGAAGAAGTGTCTGTGGCCTAGTTTGTTTCCCGTTGCTCCTGGAAAAATTTCAGCTCTAGAAAACTCAGAGGGTGGGGAAAAAACCCAAGTGTGTTTCACCCCAGTTTCCAAGGAAGTGCACGCATCCTTTTTCAGAACTGTTGTTTCTCTCAGAATGTTCACTGCATGATTCTGTTGTTCTCTTCTGTCTCTACTTCATCCTGAGATCTTCTTATTTCTTCTCAAACACATGGCAAGTGGTGTTATAATCTATTTATGGAGCACGAAAGGTGCACAGAGGTCAGTACCCCAAACCTCTGTATTTTACGGATGCAACAACCAAGTTATGGGGACTTGGCTCATCTTAAAACTGACAGTTAGTAGCAGAGCCAACATGTGGCCTCTGAGACTCCTATTAGGCTTACTTCCTCCAGGCTCAGGTGAAGCAAAGTGGATTCTGGATATCACTGTTATATGAAACTGGCTTCCTGGAAAGAGACTTAGGGCAACAGAACAACAACAATATGTAGATTTGAAACTGGGCCATGATTGGGGTTGCAGCCTTGGTCGTATTCACTAAGTTTTTTGCCCAGTGTCTCTGTCTGGACATTATTCAGGGTGAGAATGAGAAGGTAATAAAATCATGTGAGTCATATATCTAATAGTTATCCAGTGGGGGAGTCAGTAAAGGGTTCTAAAGGGAATTGGTCCAACTGATTAGTCTGGCTGGAGTGGAGAGTGCATTGGAGGAGGTGAGGACAGACGAGAGAGGCATTGTGCTAACCCAGGTGAGGAATGATGGTCTGCCCCAAAGCAGGTGCCTTGGGCATGGGGAGCAGTGGAGAGGCCTGGATGGGAGCAGAGGGAGAAGTGTTGTGGGGTTTGATGAGTCCTTCTAGGGCTGATCTCAGTGAACTTCCCCAAGATGCCCTTTTGTGCCTCGAATTAAAATCTTGGTCTAAACTTTGATCTTTCCTATCATGCATCCTGATGTTCATCTAATTCCCTTGTTGGACATATCAATTCTACTTCTACAACGTTAATAATTCCTAATCGGGTGTCCACTGTGTTAGTCACTGTGCGAGAAGATGATGTCAAACAAGATTTTATGATGGATTCTATTTGAAGGATGAGGCAAGGTTCGGTAGTTTGGTGAGTGGATCATGAGTTTGGTTTTAATCACGTTCAGATATTCATGGGAAGATTTCAAGGAGGCAGTTGGAGAATCTGTTTAGAACCATAGACTCTCAGCATGACCTTGAATAAATTGCATAATCTTTCTCAACCTCAGTCTCTCAATCTATAAAATATGTAAACTTGTAACTTCTCTTAAGATTGTCATTAGACTTAAATGATCTCCCTATGAAAGCATTTAATATAGTGACTAGAATCCTTTAAGTGCTCAAAAATTGGTAGCTACTGTACTATGATAGTTTGCTAGAGCTGTCACAAAAATTGCCACAGACTGGGTAGCTTAAATAACAAAAATTTCCTTTCTCAAAGTTCTGGAGGCTTAAAGTCCAGGACTGAGGTGTCAGCAGGGTTGGTTTCTTTTGAGGCCACTCTCTTGGCTTGCAAGTGGCCACTTTTGTGCTGCACCTCACGTGGTCTTTCCTCTGTGTGCACACACTCCTGGCGATCCGTTCCGTGTCTAAATTTTCTCTTTTTATAAGAACACCAGTCAGATTGGATTAGAGCTCACCCAAATAAATGATCTCATTTTAACTTACCTCTTTAAAGGCTCCATCTCCAGATACATCACATTCCCAGATACTGGACTTTAGGGCTTCAACATAAGAATTCTGGGGGGAGGGACACATTTCATTATTTTACATTTAACTGAGTCACAGTGATAAGAATTTGTGCCCATTTTTGTCTGTATCCTACGCCTATAACCACTTTACAATATTTGTGCTTCTCTAACTGGAGAAGTCTATAAAACACAACACCACGTGGTCAGGATGATACGGCATTGAAGTCAGACTCGAAAGGAGTCATCAACAAAAGTGTCATCCATACATTCTGTGCCATTTATTCTCATGTTCCTCTACCTCTCCCTTCTTTGCATTAAGCAATAAGGCTAAATGATTTTGTCATCAGTGGAACTTATTGTGCCAGAGTAAGATTAATCTGTGCTCAATAAAAGATAGGAAACACACTCTCAAAAACCACAAATCATGCCTTGCCTTCTTGTTCGCGGTGGGTGATTGTTTGCGTTCTCTGAGACAAGCATGCTTGCTTCGTGTAATGAAAATGAAATACCTACCCAAGGTATCTTATTGTCAAAGGAAAAGTTAGAACCATAATCTTCTATCTTTCTTTTCTTGTGCCCCAGTGAACAACTGAGTACGGTGAAGCAAGGTGCTGATGCTGAGTGCATGGTGGTGGGGGATGGGTGGGCAATGGTGCCCTGAATCATCGCTGAGTACATAGAGCCACTGTGCATTGCACTCAGGGTACCTGACTCCTGCCATCCCATATGCCTCTGTCTGGGGCCTTGAAGAATATTTTCCTTCACAGGAAATTAATCCAAGAATAAGATTCTGTAATCTGGGCTCAGAATTACTTTTCTGTACAGTATAGCCCTCCGAAATAAGCCCCAAATTGGAGATAACCACCGGATAGGTGACTTTTCTAACATGAGGTTCATTCTGGGTGACAAATAACACATGAACAAGTAGTTTGAGGCATATGAAAGTCACCCTGCATTTTGAGATTATAGTCATTCATTTATTCATGTGTTCATTTATTCATACATTCACTTAACAAATATTTAGCATAGTGGAGGGGAGTGGGAGGTCCAGGTTGTGGAGAATTAGGGAGGAAAGCTGGAAGAAGGAAAAATAAACTTAATGTAGAGTTTCAGATATCATTTAAAATCTTCTCAGTGATCTTTTGAGTTGTGTCCTTTTTTTATGTGCCTCACATATAAGAAAATTAGGCTCTCTCCAATATGATTGATAATAATGACAGCGATCAATGATTGAGCACTTAGCCTATGTCTATATTGAGAGCTTGAATGGATTAGCTCATTTAATGCTCACACTACTTTTCTGAGATCATTTTATTAGAAGAACTCATCCATTTCTGCTTGCCCAGCATCTGTTATCTTTTCTTCTCTTCATAACAGAGATCCTTCCTTTTGGAACACTCATTTCCCTCATTCTTAATCTATGCGATTATTTCTGTGGGGTTGATACTACTGCGGCCTCCAGGAGAAGAGATGTGATTATTTTATCTAGTTTTATAATTGCTTAACATGGGATGGCAAACCCAGTACCCATTACACTATTATGGTCAGGTTACTCTCATTTCATTCATTAACAAAAATAATAGCCGTAAGAGTTTAGCCAGTTTCTCGGAAACACATCTTTTCTCGGAAAATCATAGTAAACATTGTATGTTTACTATTGTCCAGACAAGGATTAAAGAAGTGGAGAATGAATTTGAACTTGCAGTTTGAAGTGGCTAAAGTCCATGGAACCTAAATATATTGAAAAAGGTAAGTGAGGAGTTTCTGGTTTTGACAAAAACTAACCCTGTGATCTTGGGTAAGTCGCTCAGTCATCTAAATTTTAGCTGTCAAATGGAAATTGTGGGAGATATTCTAAAACACTAACACATATGAATCTAATATTAACTTTATTTTTTCATTTTTTTAATTTCAGCATATTACGGAGGTACAAATGTTCAGGTTACATATACTGCCTTTGCCCCACCTGAGTCAGAGCTTCAAGTGTGTCCATCCCCTAGTCAATACCAATTTTAATTCTAATGCTAACATCTTTAGCATAAATATCTTTAACACAAATATCTTTCATTTACTGAATGTTTACAGTGTTCTGGGCACATGCCTATCTTTAGGTACATGATCTCAGTTAATTCCCATAAAAATCCTATGAAGAATTATTGTATCTCTTTTTATAGGTGATGGAAATGAAGCACAGGTTGGCCTAGGCAACACAATTTGTAGTTGGTAGAATGGGTATTTGAACCCAGGTCCGTTGGATTACAAAACCCATACTCTTTGTCACTATACACTGTGCCTATTGCACAGTGACTATATTCTGTGACTATTGCATAGACCTGTGGGCATCATATCAAGCCATAGAGAAGATGTGCCTTTACTTGCGTGAACCCATCCACAATTTCCCCTTCCCTTGCTGTCATCTTCTTTCTTTCCAGCTGTGCAGGGTTTAGGACAAAAAGAAACCCCCAAACTAAAGTTGTACACGTGAGTCTTGCTAATGAATCAAACCTTCAGATGATGGTTTTGGGTCCTTTATTACTTTCTCTAATCACATCTAATTTATCCATTTCTGACAGGTCCTGTAGGTTAATTTACCAGGAGGGGAAAGTGAGTAAAAATCTATTAGTTTTTTTTTCCCCCTGACTCAGAAACTATAGACTTGGATGTTTCTATGAAGCCACATTAATAATGCATTTATTATTTCAAGCTCTTAACCTCTTAAGTTCTTCAAACAGAATTAAAAGAATCCGGAACTACTAAATAATTGCATTATGCAGCTGAATAGAGAGAGTAGACACTTCCAAAGTGACACTAATCTATTAATTCTCCTCCTCAAAGCCTTACCACTCCGAGTTGGGTGGGCACTGTCATGACACTTGGGCTCACCGCTTCTTTATCCCCTGACCAACTCCAGACTACCAGCCTGTTTCTCCCCCAGAGCAGAAGGCCATGCAGGTGAAGCGTAGGCAGGGTTCATAGCACAGCTTCTCTTAATAAACACATTGTTTTGTTAGTTTGTTTGTTTTTGTCTGTTTTTCTCTTCCCCAGTAGTTGTTTGAGGCATGAGGATGTATCCACAGTGCGTATGTTTCAACATACATCATTTTGTCAATGACCTCTTGGCCCAGGCTAGCCCGGCCTACTTTCCAGGACTGAAGACTTTCACCTCAAGGGTCTGTCCCACCACTTTTTGGACTATTAATGTTCCAGGCTAAGAATAGTTTATAAGACTGATTGCCACTTTCAAATGGAGTCTGGAACTCTTGCTATCCTATAGTTTGTTTCTGGGGCACACCCAGTACTCATTGGCATCCACTCTTTCACAAACAACTGGTTTTTATTGTTTTTTTTGTTTGTTTTTTTTGTTTTTTTGTGGGTCTTAGAGATACCTTCCAATCCATCTTACCTCTCCCTTAACAGAGGTCTGCTGGGTTGACATTCCAACTCCTAAGCATTTACTGAGCCCTTACCAGAGGAGGATTAGAGACCATGTCTCCTGTCCATCTTGCATTCTGGCTAATGGTAGCTACTCTGTTTCATCCATTCAAAATTTGAATAAGTGATTAAATGGATGGTTGTTTGGATGCCACCCTACCCAGATGGTCTACCCAACGATAGCTGGTGTGCTAGTTTAAATTATGAATATAAGCGGGACTCTTTCTGGATACTCCACTCAGGGGGCCTTCCCCACCGCCAATATTTCCTTGTATTCTAGTGATCACCTTCTGAGGAGTCACCTTAGCATTGACCCAGTTGTGCCCATCTGGCATCTCCCCTACCCCGGCTGCCCACCTGCATGGTGGCTGAGCCCACAGCTATTGTGAAAAATTACAATGTATCCTTTTGTGATGCTCACATGTTTGGGTGGACATTGCAGTATATTTCATTAGGAGAGTAAAAGTCTAATTAATAACAGAAATGCATTTTTCATCCGCAAAGTATCTAAAGAATGTCTACAAAATATACCCTTTCTTATTTCCCATAAATTATTCTCTCAACCCCTACAGACCCACCCACCTCAGACAAATATCCTGAACTCCTCTTTTCCTGTGTTTTTCATGTCTCTTCTCTCCTGCCATTATTACTCAGGGCCTTATTCTACACCTCTGCCTGTATCCCGGAACTGTGACTCATCTTTACCATGTAAGTCCTTCAGAAACCTCAGACAACAGTAGCTACAAGACAAACTCACCTTTCTCTGTCAAATGGTGATGGCCCCTTACAATAAATTCTCATTGTTTATCTAACAAAGTCTCAGCCACTTTATTATTCCTCACCAAAGATGATCTGCACACAAAGCTCGGGGGAGTCGGGATAAACATGTGAGGGGTAGAGAACATCCTATTTTGCCTCCTTGGATGCTCCAACAGGGACTTTGTGAACTTTGCTTTGAAAATTAGTCAGGATACATGATGATTTCTGTACATGTTTTCTCACCTTACTTCTGGACAGCTAAGGTAGATGGTTGGACACTTGGGAAGGACACAGAAAGATTCTTATTTTATGAAATGGGTACCCAAGGACAACTCAAGTTAGATACTTCATCTCAGGTGTCATAAGAATTGTGTAATTTCAGAACACTAGGATTTATTTCTTTTTTTGTGATTTCCCTTTTTCCCTCTTTATAGGCAGTCTCTGTTTTCCTGCAAGAGTGGAGTGCAGTGTCATCTGTCTAAGTACTTTCTTCTTTGGAGATTCAAGTGCACACATGTACCTAAACACAAATATACATGCACGCGCACACACACACACACACACACATTACATGGAAGTTCTCTCCTATTTCAGACTCCGCAGGAGTATTTTATGACCACAGAATTTAGGTTTGTCCCACCCTTGCTAATCCTGATTCTTAAACAAAGGCATGAAAAGTCCTAAAATGCACGTCGTTCAGTGCCCAGAGATCTCACTATCTGAAAATGCACTTTGTTTTAGTTACGTTTCACCTTGTCCTGGTGCCTTTCATTCTATTTAACTGAAGAATAGTGAAGGCAATATATTTCTTATTATTTCCTCAGTAATTCTCTGACAGTTCCCATCATGTTTGTGTTGCAGTTCATTCATTTTTCCAGTTGTTTCTTGCAAAAACTCTCTGAGTATCTTCATTTGACATACAAGGACACAACGGCTTGGGGCATTTTATTAACTAGTTGAAAGTTGTGTGGTCAATAAATAGCAAATGAGGAATTTAGAATCCAGGATTTCTGACCCCAAAGCTGGAGTGTTTCACTGAACTTCCTTAGGAAATGGTGCTTTAGTTTTCAAATATGGCTATTTTCATGGTCTAGCTTAATTTAATTTCTTCATTTGACTCCATAAAGAATATGTAGGAAAAATAGGGGATAAAAAGGGAAACAAACACCCACATACACACAGAGAGAGACAGAGAGAGAGAGAGAGAGAGAGAGAGAGAGAGAGAGAGAGACTTCCTATATTCTCAACTTCCAAAGTAAAGCACCTTATTATTTTAGGATAAATTCAAGCTGCTTGATCAGGGCTAAGTGAGACCACATGCATTAGAAACCCAAGAGCAGTGATTACAGGCGATTGGAGAGCATTTTCATTGGCTGCTGTGTTTAGATTGCTCTTCTGTCTTAATCATAAAAGATCTGACCACTGAGTGGTGAAATTCTATTCCTAATACGAGCCGAGTGCCTCTCCTATCACCATGTCTTGTGAAGCGAATTAGCCATCTAACAGCTAACAGGCAGACGTGGAGAGAAGTCAAATGTAGCATAGATTTCCCAGGAGGCTTCAAAGTGGATCAAGTAACACTAAAATAAAATTGTCAAACTAGAAAATGATCCTCACCAGAAAATTTTTTTCTCCTCCATAAAGCAATGGCTTATCCCAGTTCTCGAGTGACCACAGACCGTGGGAGACATAGTGTGGTGTGATTTCACAACGTGCTTGCTGCCCTTCTCTGCAGTTGTCCATAACATGAGCCTGGTCACTTAAAGACGGAAAGCTCGAGAATTCTCCCAATCCATGTCCATTGCCTTTTCCCTTTGAGAATGACAGAAATAACAGTAATAAAACTGATCCCCAGCTCCCTATGGTTCTATTGCCTAAAGAATGTTTAAGCAACTTGTCCCAGAACTTGCAAGGTTCTTTTTGCTCAGCTACTTGACTTTCCATCTGGTTCAAGGATTCCCAATCATAAAGATATGGGGAAAATAGCTATTTTAATATTTATTAAGAATACATACTCCCCATTCCTTATGAGGGACCTCTTGCAAAACATAGGTTATCACAAAGAATACCAGCATTCGGAGTCATACAGAGACTGAGTTTGAATCTTAGTGATGTGTCTTTGGACAAGCCACTGCTTTTGGAGAATCAGTGTCCTCATGTACACAATGCAGTTAAAAATTATTAGTTTTGTTATTAAAAATATTGATAAGACTTTAAATCCAACATTTATTAAGTTTTCACTCTGTGCCAGGCACAATAATAACTACTTAACACATATTATCTTACTTAATGTTCACAAAAACATCTTTTATAGTGTCTTTACCTTGTTTTTTTTCCCAGATGAGAAGCTGAGAATTCAAGATGTTAAGTCCATTACATAAGGTTACTGTGTGATCACATGGTAGAGCCGGGAGTCAAACTTTCATGTTCTTGCTCTTGCTCTGGACCTCTTATTTTAAACTTTGATGTGATTCGTTCAATATCATTATTTCACAAATGAGGGAGGGGAATGGAGAAGTTAGGAGAGGTGTAAAAGATTAGTAAGCTGGTAAGTGACAGAGGTGTGAATTCTGGGAAGGTTGAGCCTAACTGGGGAGTCTGACTCTGGGGATCCCTAAAACTACCTTCTTTCTCTCACTTTCAAAATAATGACACCCCGTTGTGACAGACAGGAGTCTGGTGTCATTAACTGGGATGCTGAGCTTTTCAATTTGGGCAAGAAGGATCTGCAGCTCTGAATTTCCTAAGATGGTTGGACCATCTGCTCTAAATGCATGTTGACATCACAAGGAATAAAACCTGAAACACAACAGAAATTATTCCCTTTGCAAAACAAATGCTAGAGGGAGAAATCACAGAGCAATTCCGCCAAATTTCTCAGCAATTCTCACAAGATTGTGCATGTTAATTGCTTGTAGCTGCAGGTTAGTACTGCTAGCTCCTGTCTGGCAGCTAAGTGCCAAATGGCAGGCCCTTCAATCACAGAATTACGCACATCATCGGGGGCTGGGATGCTTCTGATGCCAGATCATTCTGCCCATTCTCCACCCACACAGGCTGTTTTTCAAGACCAGTCTTCAAATCTTTTTGCCTAGTTGAGTTTGAAGTGGCTGAGTGATGGGATTTTCCCAGAGAAGCCATTACTGCATTGTAGATTTAACTGTGGGGCATTGTTTTATTTGGTTCAAACTATTGTTTTATTTGCTCAGTTACACTCACTAATTCTAGGTTTCCTCTAGAATGCTTGATCTCTAATCACACATATTAAGCCCTTGGGTTGGTGTTCCAAGTCCACCATTGATTTGAGGGGTGAGCATAGAAAGCTTATTTCTCCTCTTTGATCCTCAGTTTCTCTGTCTGCAAAATGGAGGACTTAGAAGGGATGATACCTAAGGTCTTTGTTTGTTTCTTTTCTTTTCCTTTTCCTTTCATTCTTTATTTTATATCTTTTCTGTCTGTTAATTTGTGCTCTGTTTCTGCCGTTCCCTTTTTCTTGTCTTCCCCAGCAACTATCTTGAAATGGTACATTTCCTATCCTTGGGGTACTGAAGTCAGCTCTTACCAGCTTGGAAAATCCAACTGTGCTCATTTCTTCCCAACTCTGCGATCACTGATGTCTCCTTGGCAGCATGAAATCATCCATGGTGTGAGTATTTCCACTGTGGAATTCTGCAAAGGTGACCAATCACAGCCTCCCCAACTCCCAGAGCCGGTTGTCAACCATTTACAGCACAGCACTGCCGCGATCACTTCTTGAAAAGAGTAGGGGTGTATCTAATCTTCTCTAAGTTAAAGTAACCATGGACAAAATAAATTTTTTGAAAACCCACAAGATTAGACTGTACAACTTTGAAAGAGCTCACTTGTATTCAGTACTTGTTGGGGAAAATTATATTCAAGGAAGAAGTTGGTTTAACCAGGTAAAGCATTGGCAATAGCAGGTGTTGAGCATCTTCTATGTACAACAAATATCTTTTCCTAAGCAATCGTCACCACAGCTTTAAAAGGTAAGTTTTATCCCCATTTTACATATAAGGAAACTGAGGCTCAAGAAGGTGAAACAACATGGCCAGACTCACAGAACTGGTAAGTGGCAGGGCACACTGCTCAATAACAATCCGAAAGGTCAACACCGTTTATGTTTCTGTCCCATTCAGCCAATGTTCAAGGTGTAGAATGAAGCAGAATGTCATTGAGTCCAAAACAAAATTCACCCAGAACCATTCAGATGGAAATAGATGCAGATTCAGAAAGTATTTCAAGTGAGCCCCATTTGGGATTTTTGAGACAGTCACTTTACCGATGAATATAAAGATTAGAAAAGGAAACTAACTTGTGTGCTTTATTATTGAAATGCTCAAGCCCATATTTCTAGAATGGTCAGTTGGTTTTAACATCTTAAAGTAAGCTGAAATTTTCTTAATTATAACTTTCTGCTTTTAAAAATAATGTCAAGGTAATTTAGGGCAGAGTTATTACTCAAACTCCTCTGTAGACCTTTCTGTAACTTCTCTACCTGCTCTGTGTTCAGGGTCACTGTGACCTACACATGGAAGAGCTTCAATTCAAACTCCAACATGTTGACTCTAGATCACATGGTTTTTCACCCACCACACCGACCTGCTTTGCAGTGATGGGAGAGAAACGAGTACCATTTTCTATGTAACCTCAGCAGTATCTGAGTCTAAGACACTCTCCTCTGTTGGCACATCCTCCATACTGATATATTTCAGCACATCCCAAAATAGGACATTAATTTGTTTCCTTCTTTTAACATTTTGATGCCATCCACTCTGCTAATAGGAAACAGAGTTGCCGGCCGCAATGGGAGACCTCAAGGCAGACCATAGATGGACTCTTCAAAGGCACGGAGGAAGGAGCGTCCAGAACCCAGCTGCCTCGCAGATGGGGCTCGTTATCCACACCCCCATCCCACATTGAAGGAGGCCAAGAGAGAACCACAGAAAATTACAGGCTTGCACTGGAGAGGCCAGATGTCGAGACAACAGGGACATCCTGTCTCCAACTGGCCTGGCTAGTGGCTTTGGGTGTTCTTTGCTGCGGTGGACAATGTGGGCTTTTTTCCTGCCTAAGATGAAGGTCGTGTTGAGAAGCTCTGCTAAGTGAAAAAGTCACGAGAAATTGCAAAAGCAAAGGACATATAGCATCACTTCCCTGAGTCCCACCTGTGCAGGTGTAGAAGGATACAAAGACACTGAAGGGATCTGAGGCTGGTTGAAGCTCCACTATATGTACAACTATACTTTGGCATACATTATTTTACATGTTCTTAGGGACATTTTGACCTGGGGGTTTTACAACATTTTATAAACAGCAGCAGCAACAACAACAGCAATAATACCCTATATAGCACAAAGGGGTGAAGTGACTTGGCCAAGGCCAGACGGTTACAAGTGGCAAAGGCGTACCTGGTCCTGTGTAATTGTGACACTGAACCTTTTCCTCCCTTTACATCAGTAATTCTCAGTATGGTCCTTGGACCAGCTGTATCAGCATCACCTGAGAATTTGTTCCAAATGCAAATCCCAGGGCTTGCAGCAGACTTGCTACATACCCAGAGATCTGTGCTTTAAGAATCCCTGCAGCTGATCTGGATGCACACTGAAGTTTAGGATCCATGACCTTACACTATGCTACTGCCCTTGAGTGAGGCCCTGACACTAGTCTCTAGAGGTTTTCTAGTCTCTTCTAGCTCTAGTTTTCAGGAACAGAGAAGCACCTCTTCAAGAATCTCCTGGGCAAGGCATTGTGAGATTTGGCTGTCTTCAGTGAAAACAAATCCTAGTGAAATAATTTTGCGCATGGCTCAGCCTGGCTCCCTCTGGTTCAGTGGCTGCAGGTGGTCAGATGCAAAGAGGCAAAGGTGTGGAACATCACAAGATGCTTTGAGGCAATCAAAATCCTGTTTTGACTTCCTGAGTTGCTGACCCACTGAGTACAATTTACATGCTGGCTTCTTAGCAGGCACAATGTTGAATCCTCCTAGGGCTTGGGTCTTAAAGAAATAAACCATCTGATCATCTTTCACCATCCAAATGCATGCTCTCCCTCCTGGACCACAGTGAATGAACAAACACTAATCGATCAGTGGCCTGGGTCATTCCTGTCACCATCACGGGCCCTGCTTTGGCCAAAAAGTCCTGTTCAGATTGGTAATTTACTTTCTTATAGGTGTTTTAGGTCTCCATCAAAATACCACCTCTAGAACGTGTCAGCTGTCACTTTTTATTACCCAACATGGCAAATTTGATCTTAGAAATGTTAAAATTTCTACCAGAGTGTTATAAAAAACTTATTGAATGAAGAACTTGGAAATTTGAGTTAAAAATATTTCAAGCAGTCCTGGGATACTAGCTGGTATAAAACCAACAGTCAATACCAAATCCTGGGAGGAAATGGAAGCCACAGATCCTTGTACAGACTTAGAAGTAGGGAGATGATTTAAGGGAAATATGCCATGAGGTCCATGGGACCTGGTGGGTGTAACCCCGAGAGATCCAGATATGGCTGCAGCACAGGCTTCCTGGGGTGATTGTTAAAACAAAGGCAGCTGACTCTTTCCACAAGTTATTATTTATTTACAGATATGACCTGCTGGAATCACAGGGTGAAGGGGTTAGGCGGGGGGAAATACATTCCCCTGTGTGCTCTGGGGTTAGTGCAAAGCAGGTAGAAAAATAAATAAAAGCGATAACCCTTGTCAGCTCATGGGTTGATTATTGTTTTTATTCTGAGTTCTACATTTTCAAAACAAGTTGATAAGTGGAATGAAATCCAGAGAAGGACGTGATGTCTCAGAAGAAGCCAAGGCAGGACTTAGAAATGTTTTGACTGGGGAATAAATAGCTGAAGAAAGATGAGGTGCAAAACCCCTCTTTTCAGATGCTACAATCTGAAGGTATATCTTTTGTTACAAATTATAAAAGAAACTTTGACCGAGTTTGAGAACTTCTGAAAATAGATAATACTCAATTGTTCATGGTTTCATCATTCCGACATATGGCCCAGTTTTGTATTTTGCATATTCCCTTCTTAGTACTTCCAGTACTTCCTTCTCTGAGGCTCCAAAACTCAATCTGAGGACCAGAGATGAAAACTGCAAGGAGGCCATGCAGAACACATTACAAACAAGGAGGTCCACATGTTGAGCACATTGCAAATAAGAGGGTCTGCACAGTCACACCCATGGGGCAATGGAGCCAGACACCATGCTGGGCATGACCTCTTTTCCTTTGGGGTTATTCAAGCATGACCTGAAAGGGTACCTGACAGTAAGGCTGCTAGGGAGGTTTCTAGATGGATTCAGTGTTTGCACAGGGTAGCTTTCACATTTACATTTTGCTCGTAAGTGTGCCTGCATTTGATTCCAACATAGCCATCATCTTTCTTTCCTGAAAACATAGCTTGAATCATCATTTCAGAAACTAAATGACAAGGAAGCAATTAACACTCATTTCCATGCTCACTGCGTATAAGATCTATCTTTTTGGCCCCTTTACATTAGCTCTCTCCTCAGGACAAACTTTACATAGCATACATCCATTATCTTTGTATTATAGATAGAATGTCTTAGGGCACACTTGCTCCTAAAATGTAGAAATATAACCAAACTGGCCCAAAGTGCAAGACTCAAAAGCTGAAGAAAAGCTTGGCATGGACAAGAGCCGGTGTAGTTTCATAGACCTCAGCATCAAGAGTTGCTGGGTCTTCACACATCTTTTCCCCATTAATAGGACTCACCTGCCAATGCTCAAGGTAATTCCTTAGTGTAAACGTTTTTTAGAGAGAATCTGATTGGTTTAGTTCAGCCAGTGGACTGGTTTGCCTTGGGTCAGGCCCTGTGAACTATGATGAGGGTGTGAATGTGCGAAGTGATTCACGTGAGACGTCTTAAGTTTACAACACATGCAGATTGTGGTTGCTAACAGGGTAGAGGTGGAGTTATCTTAGAAAGATGTGAGTAGGAGGCAATGTTATGTGTCTCTGGGAGAGTGTGATGGTTGCCTATGTTCCCAGAGCTGTAGATCTCAAAGCCTACAGTCAGAACAAAGTCTGTCTGGATACAGAGTCATTGATCTTTCAGACACACCTAGTAACAGAAGGATAACACTGACTCTCAGAGAAGCTAACCTCTTGTTCAAGGTCATGAGGTCAGTGGGAAATGGATAAGAGGGTTCTTTGCCATGGATAACTTTCTTCCCAACATTGGGACAAGCTAGAGAAAGATCCATCCAGGCTTTCATTTCAGTTAGTTGCATTAACAGAGTCAGTAGAATCGAGCTGACAAGGATAAGGTTTCATGGTTGGATTCATGTAGATTTAAGTCCAGAATTGGCCTTTTGCCAAATGTGTGATTGTGGGCAGTTTATTAGTGAATTAGTAAATTAGTTTATTAGTACTGGTTCTGGGAACCTCAATTAATCTGTAAATGAGTATGTTGAACTCTATTTTCTCTGAGCTCCTCCAAGTCTCACATTAGGACGATGGCCTCAAGCGGGAGTTGGCAAACTACATTCCATGGGTCAAATCCACATATTTTTATAAATCAAGATATAGTGGAACACAGCCACATGCATTCATTTACGTATTGTCCCTGGCTAATTTTGCACTCCAATGGCAGAGCTGAGTAGCTGCAAGGAAGACTGTGTGATCTGCAAAGTACAAAATATTTCCTATCCAACTCTTTACAGAAAAAGCTGGCTGACTCCAGGCCCCGAGGAAAGTCATTTATTTCTGCCTCCAGCACCCAGGCTCTTTTGCCCAGTTCTCACCTTCCCTTGATAATGTTCCCCTTCAATTCCTTTTATGAGAACTTAGGGACCAATCTCTGCACACATTCTCCCTGGGATCAAATTCTGGCTCTGCCATTTACTAGTCATGTGAGTTTGGTCAAGTTCCATAAACTAATCGAGCTTCAGTTTTCTTCTCTGGAAAATGAGATTGGATAGACCTACCCCATAGTGTTCTCCTGGGATTATAATGGGATTTTCCATGGAAACTGCTTAGAAAGCACCCATGGATATTAGTCACTATAGCAATAGCTATTATTTTCTTCATTCATCCCTCTGGGCAAATGTCCATCCTTGTGTTTTATCATTTGGGAGTTTGGCACTTAATAGCTGGTAGCTCATGGTCAATAAATGATCTGGTCTGTGGTCAACAAATTTTAGGACAGGGAGATGTCTGGGGAGTGAGGAGGTTGGCAAAACCATACTTTGGACCACCTGCTGTTTTCACGGTGGAAGCCAGCCATGAGTTACTCCCTACTGGGGGCAGGAATGGGCACAGGGGCCTGCTGGCTAGAGGTGCTAGGGAAGACTCATGGGATCCCTATACCCATTCTTTCCGCAGGACAATGAGTCCCAGACAGTGCACAGAGGCCCAGATTCCTGAGACAGCTCAGCCCAGGCAGGGAGTCCATTCCCCGCCTGTCCTTATGTTAATCAGAAGCAGGCACGCTCTGCTGCACAGGCTGCTCAGGAGAGAATACAAATGCCTGGGCCTAGGGGGCAGGGTGTGGGTGCCACCAAAAACACACACCCTCCCTCCCCTTCCTTCTCCCCAGCACAGGAAGCTTCAGGCTAAAGGCCCACAAGGCTATACTGTGTCCCTTCCCCAGCCGTGGGGGTCTACGTTTCATTACATCTCTCAGGAGGGGTCTTCTTTCTTTTTCAGTGAACATCTGGCCTCAGAGACCTCCTAATTAAAACCACAGACTAATTATTTTCACCTACTCTTTCCACTCATTGTTCATGATTTCTGTGCATCCGCACCCCACCCCCAACACACAGGAGTCCTTCAGGAAGGGCGACTCACTTTGGGTTTTCTTTTTGCCCGTAATGAGTCTTATGTCCCAGCCACGTTGCTCAGTGGAGTTGGAGGTCTGGGACCCTGATTACTACCAGGGTTTCCAATTGCCTATTCTCCCCCTGGCCTTTCTGAAAGGATCTATTGAGGGAGAGGTCATGATTAAAGCCCTTGGAACAAGCAAAGTGTAATTGAAGCAGTGCCTGGCGCCTCTCGGCTTAAGTTCTTTCCCCATAAACCATGGCCAAGCACAGCAGGCCGCGGGCCCCCTCCCTGCCTCTCTATGAGGGAAACATGAACCGCAAAGTGAGGACCGGGCCATCAACGTCTACGCAAGCCAAAAATGCAAGGCGCTAAGAGGAAACATCTCTGACACAGGAGAAGGATGTTTGGGGACCGCCATGCAGAAAGAATTATGTCAGACTTGTCACAAAAAGAGTAGAAAATATATTTATATTGCATACACTTCAGGTTCATACATGCAACTCAGACATTAAACGTTTATTATGGGCGGGTCTCTCACAAAGGGGGTATGCTGCGGTCCAAGGAGGGGGTGCTTCTGAAATCTGTGTCTGAATTCTCAAGATGCTCAATAGGTCCTGGATGTATAATCTTGGAGGAGTCACTTCATCTCGAGCTCCGTTTCTTTCCAGAGCTCTCCCTTGCAAGGTACGAGTGAGGAGTCACGAAGCCAACGTGTGCAGAGTGTGTGCAGAAAGGCGCTTGCTCACTGCGAATGTCTGTCTTTCCTATCAAGTACAAGCTGAAGAGCCACGGAGAGCTGGGAGCACTGCTGTGTGATTTTAGTCATGGTCAACATCGTCGTCACAGCTGCTAATGCTATGCATTTTCACTGTGTGTCAGTGCACACATGCACGCAAATACACACATGTGCACACACACAAGTGCATGGGCATTCCAACAGTTATAAAGCATGTAAGTTAAGTACTATTATTTTCCTCACTTGAAACGATTGCTAAGATGTGGTTCTTATTAAAAGAGGAATCAAGCCTTGCTTGTAAGCTACTTCAAGAACTCTTAACATAGAGTTACTCTTGGACTTGGTAAGTGTTTTATGCTGTATATAAAAAGATACTTATTGCAGCATCAGTTTTAGTTCTAAGACAACTAAAACAGTAAGGGCAACAACCCAAACATGTACCCAGAGTTTATTGGTGTGAACTATGAATAAATTATGGTGTACATAGCCACAGTATGTATCAATACTACGCAGACTATTAAATCATTTATAGTTATGGTTACCAAGAGTTTCTGATGCTTAATATTTCCATAATAGTAATAGGTTGGTGCAAAAGTTGGGGTTTTAGCATTGTTGAAATCTGCTGCTTGATAGTGGAATACATTCTTTAATAAAGGTGGTTACATTATACATCATTTTAACATACCTTTCTCACTGTATGTTTTTTTGCTAATGACTTATTACTTGCTGTTTATTTTATATTTATTTTAGATGATGGAAATGATGCTAGACAAAAAGAAAATTCAAGCGATTCTCTTATTTGAGTTCAAAATGGGTAGTAAAGCATCAGAGACAACTCGAACATCAACACATTTGGCCCAGGAACTGATAATGAACATACAGTGCAGTGGTGGTTCAAGAGTTTTGCAAAGGAGATGAGAGCCTTGAAGATGAGAAGCACAGTGGCCTGCCATCAGAAAGTAACAAGGACCAATTGACAGCAATCGAAGCTGATCCTGTTACAACTACACGGGAAGTTGCTGAAGAACTCTAGGTTGACCATTCTACAGTCCTTTGGCATCTGAAGCAAATTGGAAAAGTGAAAAAGCTCGGGTGCCTCATGAGCTGACAGAAAACCAAAAAAAATCATCATTTTGAAGTGTCGTCTCCCCTTGTATGCAACAACAACGAACCATTTCTCAATTGGCTTATTATGTCCAAGGAAAAGTGGATTTTCTGCAACAACTGGCAATGACCAACTCAGTGGTTGGACTGAGAAGAAGCTCTAAAGTACTTCCTAAATCCAAACTTGCACCAAAAATAAAGTCATTTTCACTGTTTGGTGGTCTGCTGCCATTCCGATCCACTACAGCTTTCTGAATCCCAGAAAAACCATTGCATCTGAGAAGTCTGGTCAGCAAATCAATGAGAGGCACTGACAATTGCAATGCCTGCAATTGGCATTGGTCAACAGAAAGGGCCCAGTTGTTCTCTAGGACAATGCCCGACTGTATGTGGCACAACCAGCTCTTCAAAAGTTGAAGGAATCGGGCTACGAAGTTTTGCCTGATCTGCCATATTCCCCTGACCTCTCACCGACCGACTACCACTTCTTCAAGCATCTTGACAACTTTTTGCAGGGAAAACACTTCTACAACCAGCAGGATAAAGAAAATGCTGTCCAAGAGTTTGTAGAATCCTGAAGCATGGATTTTTACACTGCAGGAATAAACAAACTTGTATCTCATTAGCAAAAATGTGTTTATTATAATGGTTCCTATTTTGATTAATAAAGATGTGTTTGAGCCTAGTTATAATGATTCAAAATTCACAGTCTGAAACCACAATTACTTTTGCACCAACCTAATACACTAAAACAAAATGCAAAGTTATTCCAATTTACAAAGAAACAGATATCAATGGCAAAAAATAAAATTATGTCAAAAGGAAAAAAAAGACTAGAAAGAAATACATTACTTTGTTAACAGTGAAATCTCTGGATTACTGTTTCATGTCTTTTGTGATAAACTTCAGTATTTCCATGTCATGTAGAGCATGGCCTTAGCCTTGGGGTTGAACCCTGGTCCTGATGTTCACAAGGCTTGGAATTTGGGTCAGATGCTCCCTTCGCTAACTCTGATTTTCCTCCCTTGTAAAACAAGTACAGTGACAATGCCGCCAACACAGGAACACTAGGAGGATTAAAACAAAGTACATGTGTCATGTTTAGCACAGTCCATAATATTATAGTTTATGAGTGTTGCTATTAAAAGAAAAAGTTGGAAGGGGGGCATCACAGACCCCCTGGAGACCAGGAGAGTTGGGCTTGATTGTCGGAGGGAGCAGTTGGGTGCAGACACATCTGATGCTACCTGGGTGCCTGGCAGCCATGGGCCCGCTGCCCCTTTCTCTTTTTACAAACAAACAACACGGTTCTAGAGTGAAACGTCACACTGGCCATCTGTGTTGGCTCAGCACCCACACGCTCCTTTTTCACCCTACAGGTTCCATTTTCAGCTTTTCCTTCTCTTTGATACAGATACAAATCTGGCTGGGGCAGCCATTGATTTAAAGTGGTGAGATTTAGACTCAGGGCCTCTGTCTGTACTGGAGAAAAACGCTCAGGCAAGTTGAGGAGGAGACCAGAGTGAGTCAGCACACCCTTCTCTCTCTCTCTCTCTCTCTCCCGCATTCACACACACACACTATATACTCAAAGATCCTTTTCTGGAGCCTAGATACTCCCAAGAATTCCTGGTATCTGTTCCCATTCCCCCAGCACCACATACTTCTCTAGTGCAAGATGGATAGTATTCTAAAATGATGTCACACCAGCTTCATGACTCCTCACCAGTACCTGGCAACGGAGACCTCAGGAAACCAAAACAAAAAAAAGAAAACAGAGCTCAAAATGAAGTGACTGCTCCAAGATCATAAATCCAGGACACGTTGAGCATCTCGAGAATTCAGATGCTTTCTCAACTTGGTGAAAATGCAACGTTACATCCTGCAAAGGGCAGGGATTTTATCTGACTTATTTGATAATTATATCTGCTTCCCCATGTCTGGCGTGATAGATAGTTTGATATCCAAATGAACAAAATGAGTGACTATCCCAGTAGGGAAGCCCTGACTAGTCTTAAGAGTTGCTGCTGCAGGGAGGTGACGAAAGCCATGCCCTCAGATGGGACAAGAATGGCTGAGGGACTCTAGTGGCCCATTCCCCATTTATTCTTTCCAGTTTGCTAAGAAGTGTATAAACTCAGGACCCCGGTCTTTATGTTTGTGTGTGTGTATGTGTGTGCACACACTGAGTGAGATCTTTGAGCTTAATCATCTTGACAGCGGTGGTAGCTATTACGAGGCTCTCACTGAGGCTCTTTTCCTCCTCAGCCTGTGATGTGCATTTCTTTTTTTTT
>VBSM01000949.1:7284074-7446938 GCA_008086735.1 Cheirogaleus medius
GTACGGCTAGCCGCCGAGCGCGGCCAGCTTGCACTCCAGTCCCCGCTGTACTACCAATTTCTTGAGCTCCATGTTCTGTGCAATGCCTGGCATGTAGTATGTACTCAATATTTGCTGCTCCTGAAAATATTAGAGTGTGCAAAGAAGACAGAAATGATGAGCCAGGAGCTTCAAAAACAGGTTTACTTTTTAAAAATGTTCTCTTGTCTTCTGTGGGTCAGACCTAGAGAGGTTTAACAAAGGTCCCATCTGCCCAGGGAGTTTACTCAGGGAGGACCAGATGGCCACCTGGAGTCTTAAGAGAACACCATTCACCTCATGGGTCTCCCGGGGAATGTCATGGTCTGTGACGGTGGAAATGAGCCTCCATCACTTCACGAGCAGACGAGCCTTCCAACACCAAACAGCATCCTCAATTGCGATATCACGGCCATCAGGCACAGCTCTGGACTCCGGTCACTGGTATGTGACAGGAATGCACATACTTTTTCTATGCCCCTTTGGTTTGGGGGCTCCAGTTTCACACTAGGAATTGGGATTTTTGTGGGGCCGACTCTTCGGTCCTTTGGGGACTCCTTAGCTTTGCAATAATGCCCTGGAAGTCCCTCGGCCATGCCTGTAATCAGTTGCACAATCAAGGAAAAAGCAAGCGCAGGGCTGTCAATTCAGATGAAGGAGCAGCAGGGAAGGGAAAGTGATTTGGTTGTGTCTGCAGAATGACATTGAACCCTCCAAAGGGGCAGCGGCTCCTCCCCGCCACCTCTCCCTCCTCTGTGCTCCCTTTGGGTTTCCTATAGAAGCGACCACTGTCATTCACGGCTCCCCAGGATTTCTGTCCCCATCATCATCCATCCTGCTCACCAGCAGGGGTGCATTCGGCTCTCCCACGCCTCCCCACGCCTCCCAGAGGTAACCTTGAAGGTAGCCTTGATGATGGATTTGCACAATTTCAGTTCTGACTTCGGAATACATTTTGACTGCGGGACACTGCGGGAGGGGTAGAAGGGGACAGTGAGTAGCCTGGTTCCCTCTCTGTTCATTTAAGGGGCCCTAGCCTGGCTCCACAGGGAGTCGCCACGCTTGGTGATCCCTGGAAGGACAGATAAGGACACATGCTAAACGGTATTGCCCGCACTCCCCACCCAGACCCTCATTCCCCTTTATTTCTCTTCCTCTCTCTTGTCCCCTTAGCACAATACATACCTTTGCTTGTCACCTGTTCCCATCCGCTCTGATGCTGAAGGCAATACTTTGTCTATTTTGCTTCCAGGTGGATCCGCAGTGCCAGGAACAGCGCCTGGCATGTACCAGGCTCTCAGTAAGTATTTACTGAATGGATGGACGGGACCTGGTGACAGTGTGGCTTTGGGACAAGGCAGATGGCATTGGCAGTTCTGGTGCTAACAGAGACCAGCTGACTGCTCCCCCAACATCTCCCTCTACAAGCCTCAGTTTCCACATCTTTATATAGAGGATTGTAATCACCCAGACCCCCCAGATGTCTCGTGAAGCCCCGATGGGAGGACACACGTGAAAGTGTTTATTAAGCTACGATATTCCTGCGACAAGTGTGAAGCGTGATTTGTTTGGCCTTATTTTATTTTATATTACTTTATTTTATTTTATTTATTTTTGAGATAAGCTTTTACCCTGTCACCCAGGCCAGAGTGCAGTGGCACGATGGTAGCTCCCTGCAACCTCAAACTCCTGGGCTCAAGTGATCCTCCTGCCTCAGCCTCCCACGTAGCTGGGACTACAGGCACGCACCAACACACCCAGCTAATATTTCTATTTTTTTGTAAAGACAGGTTCTCCCTATGTTGTCCAGGCTGGTCTTGAACTCTTGGGCTCAAGTGATCCTCCCAGCTTGGCCTCCCAAAGTGCTAAGGATTACATGTCTGAGCCACCGTGCCCAGCTGGCCTGATTTGAATGTTTTGACTGCATCTTTGTTTTTGGCTGTAAGGTATTTATAATCCTTTTGAAAGTAGGTAGAATGTAAGTGATACAGGTAGAAAAAGAAAGTAGATGAGAATATTTCAAAATGAGCACAGGACATTAAAAGAAAATTCACAGAAGTAAAAAAATGTACAAGTGGTAAAAATACATAAGAAGAATTGAGAATCAGGTCACTAATGAGAGATATTATTTTACGAGTGATGATTATACACACATCACAAACACACTTTCACGGTGGACAACAGTCCCATGAGATGAGATGATGCCCCTATGTTCCTGGTGAAAATAAAAATTTTTATACAAAATAATTTAGCATCAAGTATCAAGAGCCTTTAAAAGACCCATATTTTTTGATCAACTATTTGGAATCTATCCAAAGAATGGATTGTAGGCAGAGTCCCATGTACAAGACAGTTCAACATGGTGTTGCTTGTAGTAGGGAACTGTTGGTTATAACCAAATCCTTGACAACAGAGGAAATTTGATAAATGTTTCCATAAATAATAATGTATCCAAATCCATCAGATCAAAATATTATACTCTAAGAGTATGTAATGTCAAAGGAAAATGCTCTCAATATAATTTGAAATATAAAAAGAAAAAAAAAGAAACTGTATATATGGCATTTCCCAAGTTTTCAAATAAAAGTACATTTCTATTCAATAAATATATCAAGTGTGCAAGAACAGAAGTATAATGGTCAGTAACCCATAACACAATGATAGATATTACATATTTGCAAATTTCATAGATATGTGTGTATATAATCATAAATGTACTTCATTTTTCCTTCAGTGCTTTTTGATATTTTCACATTGTTCTTTAAAAAAATTCTTTATTGATATGTAGTATTTGTGCATATTTATGAGGCTTCTTGTTACATGTGATATTTTGTTACATGTATAGAAATGTGTAAATATCAAGGCAGGGTATTTAGGGTACCAATTAGCATGAGTATTTATCATTCCTATGTGTTGGGAACATTTCCAGTACCCTCTTCTATTTTGAAACATGCAATACACTGTTGTTAACCATAGTCACCCTACTCTGCTATTGAACATTGGACCTCATTCCTTCTATCTAATTGTATGTTTGTGCCATTAACTAACCTCTCTTCATCACCCCTCACACCCTTCTCAGTCATTTTCATGTGGTTCTTAATAATTACATATTACTTTTGAAATAGAAAATAATTATTTGCAAAGTTAAGGTTTACTTTAAACTCTAATTTCCAATTTTCATATTCTATGTTAAGATAGAAATGCTAAACAATTACTAAACAAAATGTTAGTAAGCAAATGTATTATGGTTAAACCCCAAATCTTAAATATGAAATTTATTTTTGTTGAATAAAACAATTCTCAGCCAAGGAAAGATCTGAAATAATCAAAGGAGGCCCCAGTTACCCCAGAGAGTGAAGCTCCATGGAGCCTGCTGCCCACCTTCGCTGCTCACCCTCAGCCCTGGGGCTCTTCTCTCCCTTGCCCTGGCAGTGTTTTGTTGCCAACCTTCTCTGTCTTTCTGTCTCTGTCTTGCTCTCTCTCCATCACTCTCTCTCTCTCCTTTTCTCCTCCCTCTTTCTCATAAAAGGAAAATCCCCCAGTTGAGAGTACAGGGGCATCATCAGGGAAGAATCCCAAACCATTCTGGAAATGAAATAACTGACCCAATGTGTGCCCTCCCTGTCCATGTCTTTTCTGCCAAAGTAAATCCTCCCCCAGAGCTTCCGCCCCTGACCCCTCCCTTCTTACACCCCACAACAATGCAGGCAAAGCCCCAGTGACAGTCTCAGAATTCCAGCAACCTGCTTTTCAAATTTTGGAATTGTTTCTCCACTACCAAAATGTGAGTTTTAGAAATATTAAAAATCGCAAGGACTAAGCTCTATGTGAATTGGGCAAATTGTACAGAAAATTCGGGTACAGAATTCAGAATGCCAAGCACGTTGCAATTATAACCCCAGTTACATACACATGTATTACACATCCTCAAAGACGGAAAGCAAAGAGGTAGTGATAAAAACTCCCACATTAGAGCCATGAGGTTGTACACTCCTTTTCTGTCTTTCAAAATCCTACCTGGAGTTCATCTTACGTGGCTTACAAAATAACGTTATTTTATAAAAAGCAATTCTAAATAAGGAAATGGACTCAGAAAGTTTTAGCAACTTTCACGAAGGCACACAGGGGGTAAGAGACAGAGCTAAGATTCAAATTAAAGCTTGTTTTGATTTCTCTGTCCTTGTTAATCCCTCATGGCGTTTCTGTAAAATGAGATCAACCACGGCAACATTTGGCACAGATCATAAAAAACATGTTTAATCAGAAACATAAGACAGATATGTGAATGAGGATGGGAGGATATAAATAGAAAAAAAGAAGGAAATAAAATAGAGGCTTTGCAACTGACGATATCAATTTTGCTAAATTGAGCCTTAGAAATAGTTTGGATTTTGGTGTCAGAAAATTGATGTCCCCCTCCTGCCTGTCATCCCTAGCTAATTCAGATTCATCCACTTAGACATTCCCTTAGCACTCCAGAAATTTATTTTAGGGCATTTATCTTAGTTGCAATTTTACATTTAACTTTTGTAGTTATTTATTTATTGTCTGTCTCCTCCACTAGACCATAAACTGCCTGAGTGCAAAGACTGTATCTGCTTTTGTTCATGATGTACCCCTAGAGTTTAGGACTGAGCTTGGCATGTAGTAGATGTTCAATTAATGTTTTTTGGAATAAACAGGTAGATGATGAAGATGAATTTTTATCTGTCCTGATGTTTGAGGTGCTGGCTCTACTGTCCCTATTTCTCCCCCTTAGGTGGACTGACAGCTGGATCACAGACACTCTCCCAGCCTCCCTTCACTATTCTCAAGCTAGACCCTACAGGAAGGGACTAATTCAGTTTTTTGATAGAAAAGTCCTGGAGTCAACCTCAGTGTTCCTTCTTCACTGAAACCCCAGGTTGAGGGCAAGAATGTAATTTCAAGAACTAACTCCAGGTGAAAAAGGAAAGATCATTTTTCAAGTTTGTAAGGTCCTTTCATGAAGCCCCACATTTGTGTGCCATGTCTTTCCATCATTCTAAAACATTTACTTCCCTTGTCTTTTCAGCTTGAGCTTCTTGAGTTCCGTGTCTGTAGGTGCTATGGATTGTATGTTTGTGTCCCCTCCCAAAATTCATGTGTTGAAGCCCTAAATCCCAATGTGATGGGATATGGAGGTGGGGGTCTTTGGAGGTAATTAGATTTAGTTGAGGTCACAAAGGTGGAGACCCCCTAATGGCATTAGTGCCTATATAGGGGGACAACTAGACCAGAGCTGTCTGCCCAGCATCTGAAGACATAAGGAGAAGCCAGCTGTCTGCAAACCAGGGGGATGGTCCTCACCAAGACCCTGATCACACTGGTACCCTGATCTCAGCTTCCAACCTTCAGAACCGGGAGAGATAAACACTTGTTGTTTAAGCTAACAAGTTTATTGTCTTTTGCTATAGCAGCCTCAACTGATGAAGACAAACATCACTCTGTGCCCAGCATAGAGATTGATTTACTCATTCATTCTTTAATTTATTCATTATTCGATAACTTTTTCTAACATTTATACTTTGTTTCAGGCACCAGGGATACAGAAATAACACTGGCCAGTTTAGAGAGAGAGAAAAAAAAACGAAGACAACTAGAATTCTATTCCCAAGAATGAATGCCACAGCCCTGAAACCCCCATTGTTCATGTTTGAGGAATATGCTAATGCATTAATCAATAGAGTTTCATTGTGAAAGCCCATATTTAAGATAGAGAACTAAATAGAAGTGGTATCAATTCTATATTCCCATTTTAAGAATTTAACTAGACATTTATCTTCCAATTACAATCTCTTCCATACAATGTTACTAAGATGCTTTTAAATTTATGTTGCTTTGGTGTTGATGGCTTACTTATTAAGAGGATTAAAGAGTGTGTCTGGTCCATCAGCCAGATATCTATATCACTTTGATTATACAGAACGTGATTGACTACCATACCCTTGGCCGATTAGGGTCTAAGAGTTACGGAATAATTACAACACTTCGTAATGTCTATTTAACAAATTTCTAGGAGTATTTTTCAAACCCTTTTGCATAGTTTTATTCATTTCAAAACGTAATCTCATGGGTTTATTTATTTTTTCTTTCAATATTATTTTACTCCAAAGAAGTTAAATCACTGTGTACTCTTTAGTTCAAGAAATAAGGAAGCTGTTTACCAAGAGCTAATTCATATGTCACGATTCTTTGTAATAGATCTTGCTGTGGAGCAATTCCTAATAATCAAGAATCACGGTAAAATACAGTGGTAAATGGAAGCTTTAGCTGAGACCTCAATGCAAGAGACTTTCTAGAGTTGGAAAATAAGGTGATAGTTATTAAGTGACTCCATCACATCAAAAGCAATGGAAAATTAAAGGAGACAGATTTTAGAGAGAGCTGTTGTTATACTCTTAGCCTCCCCAACTCTCCATCATGAAAAGGGGCGGAAGGTATTTCCTTTCTCAAATCTCCACAAGGGGCCTTGGCAGGACTACTCTGAAAATGTAATATATGTCACTTGAAATTGCAGTGGCATAGCAGTCCAGTGTCTGACACCTGTCTCAACAACAGCAGCAACAGAAATGCTTGCTAGAAGCTTTACTAGAGGAGCAAAGTTGAGAACTGTATGTTGCGTGGCCTGTACAACTAAAGCTGACCTTGCAAACGCTGCATGAGTATTTACCATGGTTTAAAAAAGCTGTCCTTCTCCCCCACCCTCCACTGCCACCTCCAAGAGCAAGAAAGATCTAACATGGAATCTTCTTAGATTTTTTTCCCAACAGAGCTACCCAGAGAGTTGATTAGATCCCAGTAGAGAATCCAGGTACCTTGAGGCTGAAGAACAAGTTGTCGTCCAACAAAAATAGAGATGCCTTCCTCCTGGCAAGGGAAGAGTGGTGAGAGAGCCCCAGCAAAGGAGGCAGGGGGTGAGGGTGGGAGGGTCTTTGGAGAACCAAAAATGAAAAAAAATGCTCCTGGAGAAAGTCAATTTTAAGTAGGACATAACCCATGCCACGCCACTTCAAGACCACCAGTCACGTAGCAACTTCCCTGTGCCCCTTCTCATAATCCCACTCTGATAGGCTCAGAAACCTCAGTTAGAAAATTAAGGGAAAAGGAGTCAGAGTCACTGGGGGAGAAGAAAGAGAGGAAGCTGGCCACAGGCTCTCCTCCTGAAACTGCAGGTTTTGTGTTTGTATTGGGGCCTGCCTGGGGAGAAAGAGAAATCTCGATCGACGAAAAAGGCAACTGAAGTCTAACTATTCCATGGGACTGGATATCATATTACTGAAGAGAGAGATTGTTTCTTGTGAATTAACATGAGAACTGTTCTCAGGGGCTAAGATGGACAAGAAAGTTTCTGGTACTTGCCATATTTATCCAGTGGCACGGAAAGAGCCTGCCCTACAGGGACAGATTTGGACAGACATGAGAGACGAAGATGCATGTCTCCCTGTGAGTCTCCCTCATTTGATGTCATAGCTACGAATCCTTAGTGAATTGACAGGGCCTAATCTGACCCGAGGGCTCAGAGAAAACGTCTTAAAAAGGAAGATATCTGAGATGAACCTCAAACAATGAGTCAAAATTGATAGGTTGTTGAGTTTTTTAACCTAGACACATCTACAAGCCCGAATTCACACCCCATGAGATCACTGAGAAATAGTGAGAATTTTAGCGAGAATTATATGTCCAGCTACCATATTCTAAGCACTGCTATGAGTTGAGTCTTCTGTTAAGAACCTCTTTGCATGTGTTGTCTCTAAATTTCACCCCGAAATGGCAAGGGAGAGGTTATTACTTCCATTTTGTGGATGAGGAAAACGATCCTAGAAGGGTTATGTAGAAATCTGGCTCTCGGTGAGTGAGCAGTGGAATAGGATTTCCACTAAGTACTTTGGGGCCCCAGGGCTGGTGCCCATTACTGTTATGGGGTAGGTGAGTTCATTGTTTAACTCAATTCTCAAAGCAGTCTTCTCAGGAGAGCTATCCTTGACACCTCTAAACAGCATCCTAAAGTTCTTTCCTTCTTATGTTCCTGTAGTCTTTGTCCAAGCCTTGAAAATGGCATTTACCTTATTACTGTAAAGATTTATTTATATGCCTGTCTCCCATTAAACTGAAAGGTTTCCAATTGCTGAGATGGAGCTCTAGCCTTTTATTTTTACTAAATATCTAGGTGAGCTTTGCACACAGTAGGACTTCTTAAAGCTGTTCAGTGAATGAATGCATCATCAATTATAAAGGAAAAACAGTGAACTCAGCAAGATGAGATGATAAACTTAGGTAACGCAACTAGTTACTTTGGAGCAGAATCTAAATCCCTGTCTCTTAACCTCAAATATAGGGCTCTTTCACATCTATTCAGATTAGAATTGATACCATTTTCATGATGGCTTTGGATATATCGTACTAGAGTACCAAAACAGAATCACAAGGGCATATATGTGTGTGTTCGCACATGCACACATGTATAAAAATATAGATCAAAATATTTTTCTTAGTTGACTAATTTGGGCCATTAACATGGTAATTCTTGAACTAGTTTCACTGTTTACCCTAATCTCCAATTTATTTTTGAGATAACATTTCACAATTTTCATTCAAGTGTTTATTGAGTACTTACCATGTTGCAGGCAATGTGCTAGTTGCAAGATTTTAACACAAATATATGTTAAAAACTATATATATATATATATATATACTTACTAATTTAAATTTAAGTGATATGAAGGAAAAGTGCAGGGTGCTTTGAGAACATATGATAGACCCTTGACTTAGGTTGCCTCTTCAAGCAAGCGTTCTTGGGGATGTGAAGGCAGATCTGATATCTAAAGGACAGATGAAATTTATGTCAAGAGTAGGTAGAGGAAGGAATAGGGTTTCATAGAATTTCTTAGAAACTAAAGAGAGTCTGATGTAGCTGGGACACAGAGATGGAGAGAGAGCTGCATGGGGGCATGTAGACATGGGCAGTGGCCGGGTTGCTCAGGGCCTTGTTAAGAGCATTGCTATTTTGTTATTTACTCCAAAAGCGCTGTAAAGGCACTGAAGTATTTTAGCTGAAGAGCAGTATAATCAATCTTGAATTTCTATAGCCCCTCTGCTAGATGTGAGGAGAATGGGTTAGAAGGAAATAAGAATGTTGGGAGGCCAGTTATGAGACATTGAAGTAATCAAGGAAAATGTGATAAAAATATATCAGAATATTCCATAAATCTCCAAGACCATCTCTCTTGGTTTCTCGACATTAAAAAAAAGAAGAGAAAGTTCAGTCCTCTGATTTTGGTCATAAAGCATTAAAGAAATTCTCTCCAAAGAGTATTGGCCTAATTTTGTTCTACACAATTCTTCTGAGTGTCCTTTGAAAGCAGCTAGTGTGGAGAAAAGATGTGCTGGTAGTTCAGATCTCCGTTTGTTCAGATCTATGGCCTTTTAGATGCTGCAAGATTCATTTCTCCACCAATCTTATATCCAGTTGTCTGTGGCTGAGCCTTTCCTCCATGGGCCTGGTGTTGACCTGATGTTGAGAGGCCCACATTTGGGAGTAGCTTGAGTAGCCAGTTGAATTAACTACTCTCTGGAGCTTGGTGGAGACTTAATTCTCCTCCTTGTCTTCTGGGTCTTGGGTAGAGGGCAAGGGTGTCACACTCCAGTCACCCCCTGCTTTGTCTTGCCTGCTCTCACACTCAGAGCTGATGCTCATAGAAGCTCACCTCCTTCTCTTCCTCTTCCTCTTCTGCTGAGTCATGCAATGTAGGTGGGGTCATTGAAGTGATGATTAGTATGGTTAATCTAGATCCGTAACCTTGGACTTGAAGAAAAGGGAAAAGGGGAGTGGAGGATCCTCCGAGTTCTTTCCTAACCAGTAAGTGTGCATTCTACTTGCAGAGATAATGCCAAATTAATGGTTTTGTTAACCTGATTAAGCCTTTATCTTCTCTAAAATTGCAAAAGAACAAAAACCACCTCAGCCATCACTTCTCTGAACCAGACCTAATATCAGTAGATTCCTATAACCTGCTACCATGTGAGAACTAGTCTTCCTTGGGACTTACCTAGCATACCTCCTCATATTTTAAAATTGAGAAAATTGATAAACAAAGAAAATAAATGTATTCATTCATCCAAAAATTTTATAAAGCAACCATTGTATGCTAGGTTTTGTGCTAGGACAGGGAATCAGAGATACAAATGAGTAGAAGTCTTTGTTGTTGGGGAGCTCACTGACTGCCTGGTAAAAAAGTGAATTAACAGTAACCTTGTTCAAGCTCTAACCTTGCAAGGAATTTATAGCTCATGTTGAGGTATAGGCCAGAGTGGCCTGGCCCTGGGCCCAAGGTTCTTACGAAGGCTAAATCAAAAGTTCTATCTCTACTGAAAAGTATTTCTTATTTTTTTTTTTGAGAAAACATCTAATTTGGTCAGCCTTGGAGTTAAACACCATTTTTTTTCCTTATCTTGTGTTTTTCAAGCTGAGAGCATTTCAATTACAACCTTATTAGATAGATAAATGTATATTTTACTGCTTTAATTTGGATCCAGAAAAAGATAGACAATATTGTAAAACTTATCCCAACGCTACCAATACTGCAACTATTTAATATATTAAGTGCTGACTGGGTGCTGAAAAATAATAGAGTCTCTATTACTTTCTCATTTCTTGGCTAGATGTGGTATATAATTAAATTATACCAACAAGCACAATGAAACTTATAATATGCTGTCACAAGAGATACACCACTAATGAGGATTTAGGGTGGCTTAGTGAAAAATAGAACATCTGCATCAGGCCTGAAGGATTGGGCAAAACGTCAACAAGGGTTGTGTACTGCAGAATGACCTGCCAAGTGTGATCCCATTTGAGCCTGAATTTACTCAGCTATGAAAGAACGAACATTAATTAATAACATCTACCTGCCTCATGCAGTGAGAACTAAATGAAATATTTAATATAAAATTAGTCCTGAGTGAATAGCGATAATGACAGTGGTGGTAGTGGTGGTAATGTTGTTGTTGGTGGTGATGATGGTAGTGATGGTGGTGATGGTGGTGGTGGTGGTGGTGGTGGTGGTGATGGGCATAGTGGTATTGGTTGTGATGAAGAATATAAGGATAATGATTGTGCTGGTCATGGTGCTGTTAATGACAATGATGAAAAATAACTGTATCACTTCCATGAGTATCATCAATAACCTTCAAACATTCTTCAGACTTCTACAGTCACTTAATTCTTCCTTTCAGGGACTGATGTACGCTGATTAGAATGACAATTTGCCCAAGATATTACACAAAGGATGAAGTGTAATCTCCCAATTGGCAAAGGAGTCTATGGACTCCTCAGTGGTGTTGCCACCCAGTCATCTACAGGCAGAAGGCAGGCAGCCAACAGAAGGATTTGATGTCCAACACAAGAATTCTTTTGTCTTTCAGCAGAAAGTTATTTTTTCTATGTGGGAGAGTTTGATGGATATTTCTTATTTCTTTGTTTTCTGTACTAGGCAGTAAACAACATATTCAATTTCATTCTTTACAATGTTTTATCAATAACAAGATTGCCTTTCTCTGCCTTTTTTGTAAGTACCTGAGTGCAGAATCCTGTTTATAGCTTCTCTAGTAAGGGAATTCTTTTACTCTCAGAAAGAATAGCAGAGAGCTTGAGAGAGAGGGGTTTCTGGAGTTGGAATGTTGGCTTCCCCATGGATTTTCAGTGTGGCCTTGAGCAATCTTCTCCAACCTTCTGAACTCATTAATGCCCATCTCATGTTTTTTTTTTTTTTTCTCCCTGCCTCCATCCTCACTCTGTTTTTCTCTGGTACAGTTTTTCTCATGCTTGATGACAGTGGTTTTACATCATCCAACACATTTGGAGTGAGCCCTCTGGGCTGCCTGATGCTCTCTGTAGCTGAGGAAGAACAGGTCTGGGATGAAGGCAAAGCTCTAATCCCATCTTCTAGATGAGTCCTAGCTGTGGATATGCTGCTCTTCTAGGTACAGAGATCTAGAACTTTCAAGGGACTCTGGATATGTCAATAAGACATGGAGGATATTGTATTGAAAGGAAGAGTTGTTCACAGAAGAGAATTTTGTTTAAAAATAGCCCACAGCTCCCTCCTGAAGATCTGCTCTTTCCTCTTCATTCCAATTCTGCTGCAATCTATAATCAAGTCTGAGTGAAAACAAGTCTACCTAACCTTGAGATAAAAGCTATCTCTGAAAATAGCCGGTTTTCAGTATGGCATGTAAGAAGCTTAGAAGTCTCCACTCTGCCCTAACACAAGTAAAAAGCTGAACAAACTAATAAATCAACAACTCTTCTTAGATTCATCAAAGAAATGAGGTTGCAAGGCAAACTGTTGCCCTCAAAATTAGAAAAACAGGTAGATACAGAGAATTACAGCTTACCAGGGCGGAAACCTCTGGAGAAATCAGTGTCAGTGTAGGAGAACCTAAAGTCTAATTGATGAATCTCTGGAGGCTCAGCTCAAAAACTCCAGGGTGATCCAGTCATAGAAAAGTTCCTAAACTTTTGTCAGTTTTACTTCTAAGAGCTCTACCAAGTCTTCACAGTGAATACAGAAGAAAAAATCCCCTCATGCTATTAGCAGGGGGAAGGGAAAAGGAACTATTTTAGAATATGCCAGAATATTCTCTTTTACTTAACAAGTTCTGCCCTCAGGAAAAACTATTTAACCAGAGCCTAATATGCTGGGGTTTTATCACAGCCTAACTGACCCGGGGGGAAGGGATTTCACTTATTCCAGCCACTGTGTTCCACGGGGATGGAAACACTGAGAAACACTTGTGAAGTTCACAGTCCAGAGCACAGGCTCGCTGAAAGACTGAGACCTTAGACTATAGAATGGGACTATAGAATGCTTTCCTGCTTTCTACACCATACCACCACCTTACAAAAGCCTATTTATGGCAGTTGCTTTCACCCAGTACATCATTTGAAGCAATCCACAAAAAATTTCAAGGCATACTAAAGGGCAAAAAACACAGTTTCAAGAGACTGAACAAGCATCAGAACTAGAATTGGATATGGCAGGGATGTTGGAATGATCAGACCAAGAATATTAAATAACTCTGATTAACACGTTAAGGGCACTAATGAAAAAAAGTAGACTACATGCAAGAACATATGGATAAAGTAAGCAGAGATGAAAATTCTAAGAAGAAATAAAAAATAAATACTAGAGATTAAAAAAACCCCACACATTGCCATAGATATAAAGAATGACTTTGAAGGGCTCATTAGTAGACTGGCCATGGCTGAGGAAAGAATCTCCGAGCTCGAGTCTGTGAAAATAGAAACTTCCAGACTGAAAAGCAAAGAAGAAAAAATACTGATAAAAAAGGAGCAAAAATCATGACATAACTACAAACAAACAACATACACATAGTGGGAATACTGGAGGAAAAGAGTGAGGAAGAAACAGAAGTGATATTTGAACCAATAATGACTGAGAATTTCCCCAAATTAATGTCAGATATCAAATCATAGACACAGGAAGATCAGAGAACACAAAGTGGGATAAAGGCCAAAAAGCTACACCTGGGTACATCATGTTCAAACATCAGAAAATCAAAGATAAACAAGAAAAAAAACTTGAAAAAATCCAGAAGACAAAAAGAGAAGCCAAGATGAGTTACATCTGATTTCTCCTCAGAAACTATGCAAACGAGAAGAGAGTGGAGTGGAATACTTAAAACACTGAAAGGAAAAAAACAACAAAAACTAAGAACCCTGTAAAATTATCCTTCAAAAGTGAAGAAGAAATATGGACTTTCTCAGACAAACAAAAAGTGAGGAATCAGTTGCCAGCAGACATACCTTACAAGAAATATTAAAAGTTGTTCTTCAGAGAGAAGATAATGAAATAGTTCAGAAACTCAGATTTACATAAAGAAAGGAAGAGCCTCAGAGAATGATTAAGTGAAGGTAAAATAAAATTGATCTAACAGATAACACTGTTTTCAAAATAATATTATAGCAATGTATTCAAATATATATTAATTATATATTCAAATATACATATTAATATATGTATATTTACACTTATGTATAAGTGAAATGAATGACAGTGATTATACAAGGGACATATGGAAGTATTAGGGATATTTTGTAATTATAAAGTATCTGCACTACCTGTGAAGTGGTATAATGTTATTCCAAAGTAGACTTGAATTAGTTTTAAATATGTATTTTTAAACTCTAGGGCAAATACTAAGAATAGTAAAAAGAAAAAGCAGTATAATTGCTATGCCATTGGAGAATAAATGGAATTGTAATGTGCCCAATTGAAACTATAAGTAACAATTAAATTACTAAAGACAAAAGTATAAAAAAAAGACAAGGGAAACAGTATAAAACAGTACCAAATATGGTAGATATTGGTCCAACTATATAAATAATTACATTAAACATCAATGGGTAAATACATTAATTAAATGACAGATTGCCAGAGTGGATTAAAAAATAAGCCCCAACCCTGTATAGTCTAAAACCCTCTTTAAATATAAAGGCACATATAGATTAAAAGTAAAAAGTAGAAGAAAGACATACCATTGTAACACTAACCTAAAGGAAACAGAAGTAGCTATATTAATTACAGACAGAGCAAGTAAAGTTATCAGGGATAGAGAGGAGAATTACCTAATGGTAAAGAGGTCAATACCCCAAGAAGACATAACAATCCCTAATGTGGATGTGTCTGACAACACAGTGTCAAAATATGTGAGGCAAAAACTGATAGAACTCAAGGAGAAATAGAAGAATCCACTATGCTAGTTTGATACCTTAACACCCCTCTATCAGGAATAGGCAGATTCAGCAGGCAGAAAATCAGTAAGGATATAGTTGAACTCAACAGCACTATCAATCAACTGAATATAATTGACATCTATAGGCCACTTCATCCAGCAAAAGAATATTACACATTCTTTTCAAGCATTCGCCAAGATAGACCACATTCTGTCCCATAAAATCCACTTTAATAAATTTAAAATAATGGAAACCATACAGTAACTGCTCTCAGATCACAATGGAATTAAACTGGAAATCAATAATGGAAAGATAGCTGGGAAATACCAAAATACTCGGAAAATAAACAACACGCGTCTAGATAACATGAGTCGAAGAAGAAATCTCAAGAGAAATTTTTAAAGATTTCAGATTACATAAAAATGAAAATATAACTTATCAAAATTTGTGGATGAAGCAAAAACTATGCTTACGGTGAAATTTATAGCATTAAATGCATATAATAGAAAATAAGAAAGATCTAAAATCAATAGTCTAAGCTTCCACTTTCAAAAATTAGAAAAAGAAGAACAAATTAAGTCCAAAGTAAGCAGAAGAAAAAAGTAATATGAATTAGAGGAAAAGTTAATGAAATTGAAAAAGGGAAATTAGTAAAGAAAAATCAACATAGCTAAAAATTATTTTGTTTTTTTTTAAAGATCAACAAAATTAAAAAGCCTCTAACCAGGCTAAGAAAAAAAATGGATGAGACACAAATTACTAATATCAGAAATGAGAAAAGGGGCACAACTACAAAACCCAAGGGATTTAAAAGGATAATTAAAAAATATTATAAACTACCCTATGCCCACAAAATTGATAATCTGGCAAAATGGACCAATTCCTTGAAAGATACAATCTGCAAAATTCACACAGAAAGAATAAACAATCTTACTGGGCCTATAGCTATTAAAAATTGAAACAATAATCAATAACTTTTCAAAACAGAAAGCACCATCCCCAGATGCATTTAGTGGTGAATTTTAGCAAACATTTAAGGAAGAAATTATACAAATTATCTATAATCTCTTCCAGAAAATTAAAGCTAGGGAATACTTCCTAACTCATTTAATGGAGCCAGCAATACCATAATGCCAAAACCAGACATTATAAGTAAAGAAAACTACAGACCATCTCTCATGAAAGGAGATGAAAAATCCTCAATGAAATATTAGCAAATCAACCCCAACAATGTATTGTAAAACAGAATTATGCACCATGACCAAGTGGGATTAATCACAGGTATGCAAGCCAAGGTACAACATCTGAAAATCAATAAAGATAATCAATCATATTAACAAGCTAAAGAAGAAAAATCACATGATCAGATCAATATATCAATAAAAGTAGAAAAGGCATTTGACAATATTCAACACCTAATCATGACAAAACAAATAGTAAAATAGGAACAGAGGGAAACTTTCTCAGCTTGATAAGGGGCATCTACAAAAAACCTACAGATAACTTCATACTTAATGGTGAGAAACTTGAAGCTTTACAGCTATGATCAGAAACACAGCAAGGATGTCCCTTCTTACCACTGTTTTCAAGATTGTGCTAGACGTCCTGGCGAATGCAATGAGACAAGAAAAGGAAATAAAGTTATACAGACTGGGAAGGAAGAAATAAAACTACCTTTGTTCACTTATGACACAATAATCTATGTAGAAAACCCAAAAGAATCAACAAAATAACTCTCAGAACTAATAAGCAATTATAGCAAGTTTGCAAAATGCAAGGTTAGGATACAAGTAAATTGCTTTCCTATATGCCTGCAAGGAACAAGTGGAATTTGAAATTAAAAACACATTGCCATTTACATTAGTGTCCCCCAAAATGAAATCCTTACATATAAA
The DNA here is from genome assembly GCA_008086735.1 of Cheirogaleus medius. NCBI lineage: Eukaryota > Metazoa > Chordata > Mammalia > Primates > Cheirogaleidae > Cheirogaleus > Cheirogaleus medius. Next base: position 7,300,764 of record VBSM01000949.1, read on the forward strand.
TTTAACAAAACAGTGTCAGTCCTCTGTATCGAGGGGGATTATTTCCAGAACTTCCCACAGATATGAAAATCCATGGATGCTCAAGTCCCTTCTATAAAATGGCATACCATAGTATTGTTGAGTTTCCTTCACAGGTTGGTTGAATCTGTGCATGTGAAACCTATGGATGTGAAGGGCCAACTGTATGCATAAGATAAGTATGTCAAAGCAAAACTAAGTGGAGAGATATTCCAGTGGGGAAGTTGTGCATTTCTGGAGATTAGAGTTGTTTAGGGACTCTAGGTACTTTCACTCAATTTTGCTGTGAACCTAAAAACCGCTCTAAAAAAAAAATTGTTAATTTGAAAACAGAAAATATTGTATTAAACACAGAGTGCTCTCCAGAAAATGGAAATAGCAGATAAAGTAATAACAACAGCAATTAAAATAAAAATAACAACTAAGTGGTTGAACATTTACTCTGTATCCTGTGTCTCATTAACTCTTTCTATGCATTATCTCATCTAACCCTTACAACAACCTGATGAGGTTTGCGCTAATCTTTTCTTAAACTGTGTGTGAAGAAACTGAGTCACTCCCCTAAGATGCACAAGTTATAGGTAATAGAGTCAGGGTTTGCATCTAGTTCCTCTATTTTATGTTTCATTCCAAGACACATGCTAACTAAAAATGCCTCCAGAAATTACTAATGTCTCCTGGGGGGGGGTGCAAAATCACCCCAGCAGAGAACTATTGCTTTAAAACATTCTGTCACTCTAGGCCTTGATATCAGCCTAGAAATGAGCTTAACATTTCTGTAAGTGCTGAGTATCTGGACCTTCCTTTACTGTGTTTTTGTCAACCTGACCTTTCCTGGTTGTTGAAAATCACTCTTTGTTCCAGCTTGATCAACAATAAAATGAAGATAACACGTTGTAGAAGTAATGTGGATTTTAAAGCACGACCTTCCTCCTAGATGACGATGTCAAATATTATGTATTGAAAGACCAAGAACATTGTGATACTCAACACGTGCTGGTTACCTTCACTTTGCCCATCTCACCTTAAATGCTCAGGTAAACAAAACTGAACCCCCACTTCTGTTCCTCCCATGCAAGAATCTGATCATCCTGACACTCTACAAACACCACTCTCAAAAAATCAATGGATTTTTTTTTTAAGGCAGTTCCCAAATTTGACAATTTTGCCTGTGTATATTAAATAGACATTTGGGAACACTGGAATAAAGAATGACGTTCCTTAGTTTTTATCCATATGGCTTGTGCCTCTCAGACACAACCTAAAAATGATTTCAGTTGTCTATGAAACTTAACTGGGCTATGTGTGGACTGAGTCCATCAATTCTTTTGTTTAATACAGACCGTGGTGTCATAGATTTACATGACAATGCCTCAGAATTTGATGTAGAGAAGAACTCATTTCATATTCTTGCCATAGACTTTTCATTCTGATTGAAAAAGGAGATTTGTGTGTGTGTATATGTATGTGTGTGTCTATGTATATGCATACATGATGTCAGTATTTATATATGTGTTTATTGGTATATATGTGTGCATGTATATATACATAAATATATACATACTTCCATGCATCAGTGAGAAAATTATGTGGCTGACATAAAGCCATCTGTATCAGAGGAAGAAGGAGAAAAGAAAGTTTAACATATTGGCCAATCTGCACAGAGCATGCATGTACAAGAGCAGCACGTCTTGGAAGGCAAAAGCGGTACTTTCTTGCTTCTAATGGCTTGATAATAGCCATTATCAGCAACAATGTAAATGAAAAGAAAACAAAAAGAGGCATTTTTATGCACTGTCCATTAAGAGCAGCATGCATATAAACTCATGAACTTGGAAAATAAATAAAAAGACTGGTTGCTAAGCAAAAGCTTGATTTCATTTCCAGTTTATCGATGGATAGTTTGTCATTAAAAAGATAGAGCTGTTTAAGCTGTCCCAAGGGAAAGACTTAAAGTGGGATAAAAAAGAATCCAGTGGAGTATGCAGACCTGAGCCAATTTTAAATAATTGCCATTCAACCCTGAAGCCGAAGAGATTGTGTTGAGACGTGGCCCATCCACCACGAGGACAGGACCTTCCTATGGGAGGGGCCACATGCCTGATTTGTCACACCACGGAATTCTATGGGGACAACCCTTAGGCAAAGATGGAGGAGTCTCTGCCTTCACTATGTGATAAAACGGTGCTTAAAGACCTGTATATTTTCCTTGCGGGTTTGTCATGGGGCCTCATAGATCTTTAGAATGGTGTCTGTGAATCATGGAATGAAACTCAAGAGGTCATTTGGTCCAGCTGCTTGTCGCAACCTCTCTAAATCAATTTATCTCCATAAGATCCTTTTATATCAATTCCCCAAAACAGTACTAACTTTATTCCTGGGTGCATTAACTCATTAAATAACTTAACATACATGGAGTATAGGATAATAGTGGCTACACATAATAGATGCTCAATATATTACTATTTCTCTTGTTCCTTATATTTACTCATTTTTTTTGGAAAGGCAGCTAATGTAGAAGAAACTTTATTGGCTTTGAAATTAGAACTATGTTCAAATTATTGCTATATGTTCTTGAGTGAGGACTTGGCATGTATGAGCCTTAGTTCTCTCATTTGTAAAACAGGGATGATGATATTTCATGCATTTCTTGATTGTTGTGAGAATTAAATGAGGAAATCCTTGCAAAAGGAGGGGGCATCATAAATTCTTAGTGAATATCAGCTATTATTATCATCACTGCTGTTATCATTTGCATCTCAATAGATGACATTCTGTTATTGAAACTACAGACATCTCTGGGATGAAAAATGAATGGTACTCTTTCCTATTACTTATGCCTTGGAGTGATGTCGTGTGTTGAGTAATTTTCCTCTCGACTGGGAGCTGACAGCAGAGTTTTATGGGGAATGAGAAAGGAAGGATGGTGTGGAGGGATAGGAAGGAGATAAAGATCTAGAGCTTGGACTGTATGTGAGAAAGGAAATCTGATTGGCAGCCACTGTCCTGAAGGATGGAAAAGAAAATTCAAGAGTGTTCAAGAGCTCACTTTCATACTGGCATTGAACTGTGCTGGGGGCTGGGGTGAAACCACCAACAGAACTGGCAAGGTGCCCGGCTTAGGGAGCTAGAGGTCTAGTCAGGGAGAGAGAGATGCAAATGGTACCTTAGGGTACAAGTGGCAAGGACAAGGATGGGGAAGAAATGCAGAGATGGTGGCACTTACCCCTGACCTGAGGCAATATGAGGAATTCCTGGAGGAAAATACATCTTGAGAGCTCCTAAAGAACTCATAGGACTTGGGAGAAGACAGCAACAGCTCTGTCATTGATAAACTGTGGAGCATCTTGCTAACACCTTCTGAGCTTCAATTTCTTTTTTTCTATAAAATGTGGGTAATAGAATGTGAACTGGGATGATCATACATATTATAATATATATTATACTTTTAATATATAAAGATGCTTCATCAAACTTTATTACTCATTTATGTAATCAGCCAATGTCAGCCTTTTTTGGGGGGGGTGGACAGAATCTCACTCTGTTGCCCGGGCTAGAGTGCCGTGGTGTCAGCCTAGCTCACAGCAACCTCAGACTCCTGGGCTCAAGTGATCCTACTGCCTCAGCCTCCCAAGTAGCTGGGACTACAGGCACGCGCCACCATGCCCGGCTAATTTCTTTCTATGTTTAGTAGAGACGGGGTCTCGCTCTTGCTCAGGCTGGTCTCGAACTCCTGAGCTCAAGCAATCCTCCCACCTCGGCCTCCCAGAGTGCTAGGATTAACAGGCGTGAGCCACTGCACCCGGCCAAATGCCAACCTTTACTGCCAAGCGGAGGAGCTTAGGCTAGTTAACTCCCCAACTCTGGTATTTACTTTGCAATCTCTAAAACCCCATTCTTATGCTCTGCAATTTGGTGAAGGGGGCTGACTTCTCTCTGGCAGATCAGCTTTTCAGACTTTCTCTCTCTCTCCTCTCCCCAGCTTCCACTCCCTCTCTCTCTCACTCTCTTGCTCTCTCTCTTTTTCACGCCTTCATCTCTTGCTATTCAGTTCCTCTTAAAAGGCCTCAGCCCTGCTGAGTACAGGAGGGCGTATTTAATGCCGGGCGCACATGCATCGGGGACCACTTCCCAGACCTCAGCTTCTCCCTTCCTAATTGAAGTAGAGGCTTTGAACTGTTCAGTGCGGCTTTCTCTGAAGTTGCAGCTGACCAGTTTCTCCTGCTGCCTCCCAAACCTTTAATTTGTCAGTAAAATTGTTCGTTTTTCTTATGACTACTTGGGGTTTTTCATCCTCCCGCGGCTGTAGAAATGGACCCTGGTGAGCAATGCCTATTTTTATGAGAACTCCCTTGCACAACATTCAGGCTATCTCTGAAAGCTGCTTCACAGGGAAATAGATGAGTGATTTCCTTCAAGGGCACCTCCGTACCTGGGGAATTTGAGTTTCAGTTTTTATTTCCTTGAGGGCTAAGGATATATGCTGCTTCTCCTCAACAGCCACAGCTAAAGCTCAATGCCAAGAAATGCATTTTTCTCTAAGCCACTGTTAAATCCCAACTTTGCCCTTGACCGGCTGTTTAATTCAGGGAAGTTACCCGAATTCTTTGCTGGCCTCGGTGTCCTCATTTGTATGGGTATTAAAAGGTGACCTCATTGGAATGATTTGAGAATGAAAATTACCGGCACACTCTATTTGAATCACCATCATAGCTCTGATGCCGACGTTGGCATTTTTCTTGCCTTCACGGGGAATATAATCTAGTGAGATTGAGAAGGTAATACTTCTCTAGTGAGAGAAGCTAGAGATTTGGGTGGGATTTTGGTGCCCAAATCCCCTCTTCTGTTCTGGATTTGTGGATCTGAGGAGCAACACACACACTGAAGCAGTAATTAGGGAGAAAATATGGTATCCATTATATTTTTCGTTCAAGCATTACTTAATAACTTCCAGTTTAGAACTTCTTCGGAAACATCACTGGAGTTAGGGTTGTGTTCCTAATCTCTCTTCTCTGAATCTCTAATAGTTGGGCTTGCAGGGTGGATGCTGAGTCCTCTTCCTATATTAGCTGCACGGGTGTGGCGGGCTGGGCTGGTCTGTCATTCTGAAGAGTGTGCTAATAGATAGATGCTCATTACTCTTCAGCACAGAGTGACCCGACCTCCACTGAGCAATCATGGCCCATTGCGTGTCAAACAGCTCTACTGTTTGTTCTTGAAAAGGAGATAATAAAGTGGCAGGTGGGGAGGAGCAGGGCCACAGAGGGATAAAGCTGTTGGTCTGTTTGTTTGCTTTTCCCATCACTTATATGCAAGGCTGAATGAAATACAAGGTGAAGGGCTTCCATGTACGTAAGACCCCATCCTTGGCCAAGCAGGTGAAACGTATAGATCAAAACAGACACTTGTTTTGCATGTAGCTGGCTACATTTTGTAATCAGGGTTAGAGAAGGGCTTTTTATCAACTCAGTCACAGACACTATGCATAAGACAAAGAATCAGGAAAAAAAAATACTGAAGCAGCTTTAGGAATCAACTAGCTCTTAGAGATATTGCTCTCTGCTCCATGGGCTCATATTCCTGTTCACGTGTACAAATCTACTTCCAGAGAACAGCCCTGCAGGACTTTTTTTTTCCTGTTCACCTTTCAAAAATTCAATTTGGCTGAGCTTGCTTGAGTGCCTACTGTATACAGGGCTATGGTAGGTATAGTAGGAAAGACAATGCCAAGTCTCTAATCAGTTGATGGTTACACACTACAGAGGAGAGAGAAAGCTCTCTGGAGGAAGATTCCCTGGGGAGAGTTTATCTTGCATCTCGCACTGGGTATTTTTAAGCAAGTCATTTCTCCTCTCTAAGCCTCAGTTTCGTCATCTGAAAAATGGGATTGATAAAACCTGTTTCTCAGGGCTATTGATATGATTTCACATAAGCAACTGACACACAGAAGCTGCTCAGTAAATGTTAGTTTCCTCTTCCTACGCTACCCACAGGAGAACTCAGATACTGGGCACCATCCTTGGAGGAATGGGAAATGGGAAACGTGGGGATAATAAATTTCAACATCTGCCTGTTGGACCTTTTATCTGCGCTCGGAGACAGGGTGTTTATTGAGACAAGGTAGATTTGCAGTGATGCATTATTAATAGTTTGTGATACGTTCCGGGTGATGGATACCTACCCCCCAGACAAACAGTGACAGCTGCATTCTCTCTTGGGGAAAGTGACAGCATCGAGCCAGAACAGAGAGCTCCAAGGGGGGAAAAAAAAAGAACAAAAAACTTCAGATGCCAATTATAGTCCATGTTGTTTGACTTGGGATTACTAGAAGAATCTCTCCCACCTCCCGTTACACCAACATCATGAATCTTTTGCCTTGAAATCACAACACTTCTGTTTAGAAGTTCTTGTTGGCATAGACACTGTACTGACAAGATTTGCAAAATATCCCCTTCCTTTTCATTGCTTTATGATACAGTTTAGAGACTCACAGTACATTGCTGTCTAGTGTCTTTTCTGTGTAATGTGATAAAATACTTGTTCTGAGTAAAAATTGGTTGCCTCTGCAGCAACTCAGGCAATGGTGAGCCTAGAAGACAAAATTGTGCAGTTATGCTGTCGAATCGAAACTTTTAAAAGTGAACTAAGAGATGAAAGTGCACTAAGAGATTGAAGAGATCATCTTGATTCCCAATTTTGACAGCTGGGGAAAAGGTGAAGGTTTGTGCTAATGGTCACATTGGAAATTAGATACTTGACAAAAAATTAAGAGCTTTGGGGTTCAAGACCATGGACTCATATTTATTAAAGCTGGACCAAGATCTGATTTTATGAATATACAAAGTATGTATGATCTTGAGAGTATAAGCCAGGATGCATTGCTGTCCCATTTCACACTAACTTTTTTTTACTTGTTCTCAGATTCTTGCAACATCAATTACAGGTAGGATGCCTTTCATTCATTCACACTCGGATGGACCAATGCTGTAGAAATAACCCTGCACTTGAAGCCCAGCTAGTTGCAGCCTCACGGTAATCGTGGAAAATACACCTAACCTCTTTGAGCTTTGATTTCTTCACCACTAAAACATTTAATAATTATAGTTTCTCCTAACCTAAGAGTTAATTTTATCTCTGTGACTCATTTAACTGCTATTTATAGGGCACCGGCCAAATGTCTAGTGGCATCTCTGGGCTGCAACATATGCAAAGTGGGATAAAACATTGCCCCTTCATTTTAGAGCTTTGAATTCTAATTCTGGGTCTGGTATGACCAGATTCCAGGATGCTGGTAGTTTTCTTTTTTTCCCAATAGCTGAGTTGCTGTCAGTGTGGTAAAGAAGAGTTTATCACCTTTTGAAATGTTTCTAGTAAAGGGTGCTATGACCATGCACCTCAAAGAGTTAAATGTCACCAGTAGGCCTAAGCTTGGCTTTTTAGCAGGTATTAATACAAGTGAGTTTATTGGGGAGTTATGCCCGGTTGTATATTTGCAACTATTAGAGTCAAGGAATTCAAGCTTCTAGCACCATGAATTGTTCTCTCTCCTTCTTCCCTCCTTCCTCTAACTCCTACTCTCAAACACTCACTGGGTGCGGCCATGATCTCAGCATTACAAGAGCTACAAAGATGAATTGGTTGCTTTGCTTATGAAGCTCATGATCTGTATGGGGAAAGATAGGATTTAGCCTAGGGATAGTTGGGGAGGGAGAGACATGGAGAGCATGGATCTCATCTCCAACGTTGGCATCTTCAACAGTACGATAGGAGGGATATCACCCTTTGTATAATAATATAACAATCTAAGGCAAAGGCTCATAACTGACTCAGTTGAGCTAGTTTATGATGGTTGAGGACCTTTCTTATCTATGGAGGTACTAAACTGTGCAAGTGAAATTTACTTGTCTGGAAGACCATGACTTTATGTAAACTTTCTTTTAAAATGTCTAGGCTTAGATGATAATAAGCACTGCCCACATGTGTGTGTACATGTGTGTATAGACGTAGGCGGTGGAGCCATAGATTCATGGGCCATTACTGTTCCATCTGGGGCATGTTTCTAAGACTCCCTCCACCCATCTTACATGTCAATTAGAACACTGCTTTCTTGTGAGGTAGCACATCGTATGTTCACCCATGACAGGGTGAATGTCCTCTGGGAAAGATGTGTTGAATATTTAGAAAGTGAAGTTCATAAAGAGTTTGGTTAAAACATCCCTTGATGGTTTCAATGATGGTCATTCTGAGAAGAGAATGGTCTGGCATCTTTGAGGAACTTGTATCACTGTGAGGGGGACATTTAGGGTCTTCTGTCCTCTTGTTACAGGGTCAGGCTTTGGGTTCCCTTCTCTGTCTGATGGGGTCTTCCTCATCCTCTCTGCTTCCCTATTGCAGGTCCAGAGAACCAGCCCTGGGTCTTCTCCACTCTGAAATTGCCACTTCCCACATTTCCCAGTTTTTCATAGCCAACTCCGCTACCACTACTGCCTTAATTTCCCAATTCTCCTGGGTAAGCTCATTGAACTTTAAGGAAAAAAGACATTAACTATAATTCATTGGTCTTAATTTTTTTTCAAAATATGACTTTAAAACAGACTCATTGTTCAGTCCTTTTTATGAATTATTTTATTTACTACTCGTAATAACTCTGTAAGTAAACATGACTTTATTTCAAAGTTATAAATAAAGAAACTGGGACATCAAAAAATTAAGTGACTTGCCTAACACGACATGGATGTGATTACTAATATGCATGGGGAAATAGAGAGGAAGTAGAAAAAATTACAAAATCTGAAAACTATAAAAGTTACTGAATTCTCAAAATTATTTGAACTTGAAAGAAACTGAACCTTCCTTTTTGGTAAGTTCCTTTGGTATAAAGCTCTTTCATGCTTTTTTTCTTTATTGTTTTTATGTCCCTATCCTTTACCCAAGGAAGGTCAAATTATGTCATTCTTTGGCAAAAGCTATGGTGCCATAATTGTTTAAAAATGTATGATATAGTTAACTTCTCAAAATAGTTCGAAGTTTCGAAAATGAATTATACTTCAAACAGGCATCGACTGCAGGCTAATTTGCCTGGCATTAAGTGGTTTCCTAGATGCAGAATTGACCAAATGATTTCAATTTATTCCATCATTTATTCCTGATAGCATGTAAGAATCACAAAGAAACTGAACATGTCTCTAGAAATTCATAATGCTAATAGCCATGGATGTCATTTAGGAAGTCTCTTTGTGCAACAGGCCCTCTGTTAAGCTCTTTGTACACAATATCTAATTTGACCACCACGGCAACTCTGAGGGAGGGATCACTATCACAAGCTTCCCCAGTGAGGATAATAAGGTTCAGGAAAGGCTGCAAAGCCAGCAATGAGCAGAGCTGGAATGAAATCAGAAACGTCCACGCCTATAAAGACCACACTGATGAAAGCAGCTGAGCCACACTTCCATGTTGTGACTCAATCTTCCTGGATGAAATAGGAAGATGTCACAGGTTCAAGAGGACAGGGCACTTTTGGAGATCTCCTAGCTCTAATTCAGACAATATCTCTTCATACATAAAGATCTTAATGGGAGTCTTTAATTCTAAAACTCTAGTGAGGATTGCACGACCTTGGCCAATTGGGATGATTTCCCATCATCCTACAGTAAAACGGGGAGACGCCAGTCAACACATGGATGGCTCAGGCAGCACCATGTTGACTAACGGGACTGTACCTTTGGGGCAGTTTTAAAGAAGACCAGCAGAAGCACACCCACATTAGACACAGCAATAGTATAACTCTTGTAAAGTTGCCTCATTTAGCAAAAGGAGCAATTGACTGAGTGTTTCTGGAAATAGTCATTAGTTTTCTTGATGACACAGGCAGGCTACTTTTCTTTTTCATACCTCCCCTTATACCTCTGTAAAAATAGATATGTGATTCAAGGAGATGTTTGGAACATGTAGATTTTTAGGAGGTTGTTTGGTGTCTTAAATCTAAAATAAGACTTATTCCCCCCACACAATTTTTAAATATAAAATCAATTTTAAAATTGTGTATATGTTTGGGTGTGTGTGTGGGGTGGGGAATTAAATTGAGTATATGGCAAAGAATGTTGGAGGGTTCTCTAAGCTTAGGATATTTATCATTGATATATTTGTAATAGTCATGTACTGAGGGCTTATTCTGAGTGTTGAACATTTTGCATACATAATTTCTAATAAAAAATGTGTGATAGAATAACATCTCCACTTTATAGATGAGCAAACTGAGGTTCAGTAAGGCCGAATATCTTGCTCTGGGGCACCTCTTTCATAAGTCCTTAGTAATCTGATTCTAAACTATTCCCTTTCTCACTGATCAGAACTGCTTCTCCAACCCACCCTGAAAGGCACATATCTAGTGCTTGCCCACATGAAAGAAAGGTCACCATCCTGGGGTGATGTGGTTCAACATCAGTCATGTGTTCCATCTGGTTTAAAGATCCAGACACAGCCTGTGTCCGAGTCAAACCAAGTTGCAGCAAATACAAAACCAAGAGACTTAATTAGATGAAGGCACTCTCTTCAGAAAGGCTCTCTACATAGATAAGTCCTGGAGGACCGGGGACCACATTAGAAGATAGGTCAGTCTCTCCACCCAAGGCAAGCACCTACATTCTGATTCTTTCTGTCCCCTAACTGACCCACATCATGCTCTGAAGATTCTGATTAAATAGCAATATCCTTTGACCGGCTCCAGGAAGCCTCTTGGTCCCTCTGAGTGGGCAGCCTTCACATTCTAGAAAGAGATATCATTAAGGAGATGTTTCTACTCTCCAAACCAGAGGGAGGAGAGTGCTGGCATTTACTGGCCTCCTTACACATATGTCAGACACATCCCAGAGCAAATTAATAAGGCAAACAGACTGTCCATTTTAAAGATGAGCAAAATGAGGATTGAAAGAGATCATGCCTTTCATGTGGTTTCAAGCCAAATGAGAGATTCTGAACCTGCCTTGCTGGACTCCAAATCCAGTCTTCTCTCCCTAACCCTGTTCCTTCCTCACTGTGTTCTTTGAACAATCAAGATCTTTTTGGTGTCAAGCCGGTACAGAATGGCTGTCCTCTTGCAAGCTGAGCATAAACTCCGAAGAGCTCAGTTTAGCCCTCTGGGAGCAGTTCTCTGTTGGATCTCTGATGCGGTTGTGAAGCTGGATCTATGAATGTAGGCAAGGACGCTGTTTGGGAGTGGCGGGGAGTTCAATGGTCAGATGCCAGCTGGCTCAAGGGACTCTCTCTTCCCTTTCCTGGAGCAAGCAATGTTACGTCTGGCCATGCTTGTATGCTTTGGTGCCCAATTCCACAGTCATTTCAAGTCTGCCCTCCCCTCAAAATGAGCATTTGCACTCCCATGGATCACCCCTTTGATATTTCTAGCCACATAGCTCCCCCTCAGAAAACAAATCAGGAGCGACATTCTGTTATTCCATTTTCAGCTATAGCTCATAATTTGGTGGAAAGCTTGTCATTGTCTAAGAAACATATCCCTGTGCGGGGAAACCCATTGGACACCCGAATGAAATTGACTAAATAAAAGCAGTTCCACTGAACAATTTGCAAATATCACTGCTTCTTGCCAAGCTTTTTTGGCAAAACCATCTTCAGTGACTCGAGAGCTTTTCTAGCCAGAAGGAGATTTGGGTTACCTTATGCTTTCCTCTCTACACTTTTCTGATATAAATACTTCCATTAAAGTCACATAAGTCTCAGACAATGGAAATGCCACTAGTGAAACATTTGCATTCATTTCTTTTCAGGAAACGTTATTCAATTTTTCCTTTTCATAGGAAGATGGACCTTAGCTTAGAGTCAACAGTAACATTTATTAAAGACAGCTCTGCACTGTAAAGTCAAGGGGTGTGTGTGTGTGTGAGAGAGAGAGAGCGCACACTTGTGTGTGAATGCATGCATGTGTGGTGACCCACAGGAAGCTGTGACTGGAGCCATGTCTTCTGGGGAAAAATGATGAGAGATTCTCTCTCTCATTGAGGTTGAGAGTGCAGGAAGGGTCTTGGGGATAGGAAAGAAGTATGGCATGAGTGTGAAATCCCTGGCATGGAAATTAATAGCCATTATTTCTACTCCAAATTTAACTGCCAACAGGTAGCATGAACTTATAAGTGAACTATCTATAACATTATATTTTATATAAATGCATGTGCATACATGCAGATATATATATATACACATATACGCATACGCATTAAACAAAATTAAGTTAAAACATAAGTAAAGTGGGTAAAAAAAAAAGAAAAGGAGAAAGACAAAAATGAGAGCCCTCATAAAGCTGCATTCTTTCTTAGACATGTCACTTAGCTTGCTTAAGCCTTGGAGTTTTCATCTATATAATTAAGTAAAAAGGAAGCAACACAACCCAAATTGGTACTTTGGGGAGCATGTGCCAGGATCCACATGAAACTTAGGACAATATGTCATTAGCCCAATTTTCCACTTGACAAAAATCATAGCTCCTTCTCTTAATCATTCTTTTGAGACATGTTTTAGTGGTAACTTACTAAGGGAAGATGCCATTGTGAATAGAACAATCCCTTTCCTTTCTTTACAGAGCTGATAGTCTAGTGACAGATCACACAGCCATATGTCAACAGGTGGACTAGGGTGTCTGGACTCTTCCTGGTGCTCTGCTGTGCTCAGGACAGTCCCCATTGACAAGTGATCTTCAACTATGATGATGAATGGCCAGTGTGCCAGTTCAGGTGATCAGTTAGTTCAATGCTTACCCAACCCATAATCCACAGAGTTTCTTCTAGGACTTATAGCTAGACAATTTTTTAGGATGCCTAGGTGAAACCAGGACAGGACAACAGCCAAAAGTTTCAGTCCAGCAGATCCTTTAAAAGTTTCTTGAATAAACAATTTGCTGGCCCATAAAATTGGAATAGGAGATATAGAAGGTGAGAACTTTTAAAGGGCTTTTGTGAGACAATCTAAGCCAGAACTGCCTGTTTACAGATGAGCAGAGAGGCCCAGAAAGGGGACCTCGAGGAAGATCCTGTTCAACATGAGTAAACAGCAGATCCAGGGCAATAACCAAGATTTTCCAGGTTCCTGTCCCCTCTTCACTCAATATTTTTAATGTCTCTATTTGAATGTGGTCATCAAAGGGATAAATAATAAAGGAAGGAAAAAGAAGGCCGAGTAACAGGGTATAAGAATCTTCCAAGGTGGAGCTGTCAGTGCTTTGAAGGCGTTTCTGCAAGGAGAGAAGCAAACTTCCTGCTGAAGAACGGTCTACAAGACTATCCTGCTTTCTTTCATACTTTCAATTTACTTTTTTTTTTCCTTTTTCAAAAGCACAGTGAGATTTTCTAATAGAATATATGCAAATATGTAATTATATAAATATATAGTATATACCCAAACTATAATTCCCCCATGAACAGATAAACCTGATTGAATTCCCAGAGATATATTCATGAAGACATTATCTCTGCTTATATCTGTCTTTTTTGTTTCTATAATGAGGTAACACTGTTCATATTATCAGGTGGTCTGGCTTATTTGATATTTTTAATTTGTTGATGTGTTTCAACCCACTTGACCATTCGTCTCACCTTACTGGTAAAATTCTTTGAGTCTCTGAAAGGTGATTTGAGAAGGACAGGAAAGGCTTCCTTCCCACCCCCCATGCATGGATTATCCCTTCCCCATCTCCTCCTGATGCCAGGAATTCCATTAGAGACCTGGTGGTGTGTGTTGATGCATGGATTAGCATGCAAATGTACTCAGAAGAGGCCTGACATGAGGTTCTTATCAGTAATTGAAATCATTGCCTGAGCTTGCTGAGTGGATCCCACCCAGTCAGCAGCCAGGGAGGAGGCTTTTGGCAGGAGGGAGAAAGGACCCAGGAAGGAGGGTGCAGTGGTTTGTGTGTCACTGGGAGGAAGGGTGAGGGGAGAGTTCCAGACACTTCTCCTTTGGTGGCCCCTGAAGCAGCTACAGGAAAAGCCTAGATTCAGAAACTCCCAAAGGAGAAACCCAAATGAATGGAGAGTAGAGAGAAAAGAGACAATTTGCCCTGCAAAAAGTATGCCTGTCCTTCAAGAGTGTCCTAATCCTCCATATTAAAATTGTGGTGATAATCATATTGCTGTTTGTAGCATTCATTAATTCCCTCATTTACTCACCAGTATTTATTAAAAGCCTGCTAAGTGCCAGGGACTTCCCTACGTGTTGCCTTGTGACAGTGAGCACAGCAGACGTGGTTCTGCCCCTGCTATGCCGACAGCCCAGGGATAGCATCCGACTTTTAACACATAGACACACAGATAATTACATAATTAAAACTCGTTAAAAGTGCTAAGTGTAGAGGAGGAAGATAACAGTGTTCTAGAAAAGAAAATAACAGAATAGGACATAAATTAGACTGCAGGGTCAGGATGGCCCCTTGACCTGGTGATATTTAAAGGCAATGTGAAGAAGGAGAAGGAATCAGGCAGTCAAATTCACAAAGAAAGGGCTCTCCAGGGGGGGATGGCCTGAAAGGAGACCTGGTGGCAGGAGAGACTAGAGCTCATTGGAAGGTCAGAAAGTCTGTTCAATATGGCTGGAGCTTCTCTAGCAGTTAGAGGGGTTGGCAGGGGTGAAGGCCCTATATGATCTCTGTTAAGGATTTTGGATGTTTTAAGAATTTTCTGCAGAAAAGTGACATTTCTCAATTTCTTTATTTTTAAGATGATTACGGCAGTTCCATGGAGAATGTTTATCCAATATTTTTTTTACCTCTTTTTTTCCCCATTCATTATCATTCTATAAACAAGATGAGAAAACAAATACCCATTTAAAAGAATGACTAGAATGTGGGTGTTGTCACTCTGAGGTTAACCTTTACTCCATGGAAATTTTCTGAAGTTCTGAAGAGGTAGATCTATTCTCAGCAAGGCCAAAGCTGTGCTTCTGCTTAAATAATGGATCATGTTTTTAAAGCATTTATTATTTGCTAGATACTAGGTTAAGAAATTTGTATAGATGTTTCTTTTTTAAATTTTTAGAAATATTAAATCCTTACAGCAACCTGATGCAGGAAATGTTGTGATTATTCCTATTTGACGAATTAGGATCTTTAACAGACTCACTAAATCCCTGAAATAAATCAGAATTAGATCCTCTTGCCCTGACTCCGTGCTGCTAATTATGCCTCAGGCTGTTGCTCCAAGGGGTCTGTTGGCCCCAAAGGTCTCCTTCATTCCCTAAAATGGTTTAAATCTGGACTCAAATTATTAGGGTCACAGGTCAGATTGTGGACCTTTAAAACAGCTTTCTTTCCTATCTAGAGAAAGTACTTCAGTGCATAAGGAGAAGTTTCTGGGTGTTCAGAAAACCTTATCAGAAAGTAGGGATGGGAAATTATCAGCTGCTTCTGTCTGCTGCTGCCTTCCTGCGTTCAGCTCCTGTGACAGCTGATGTCTTACAAAGGGATAGCATTGGTTGGTGATGCCGGCTGAACAACAGCAAGACTGGCGGTCAGTCTCAACCCCTAGATCTGCAGAGCCCACCCAGGAGCATCTGGGCCAGCCCTTTGCTTTCAGACTGAGGCAGACCTAATCAATCAACCCATCCATCAATGTATAGTACCTGTTAAGAGCAGGATCTAGTTGTGAGGTAATATTTAGGCTCAAGAAACAATTGGAGAATACTTACCATTTACTAGATTGCAAGGAGAATGTTCTTACAAGGAAAAAAAACAATTTATAATGTGAAATTTTATTATAACTAGAAAAAATACAAACTGCCAACAGTGAGTTATAAAACAACCTAAGAGCTTCTAAAAATACCCAGTAGTGGGGTTGCTGGATCAAATGATAGTTCTACTTTTAGTTCTTTGAGGTATCTCTATATTAATTTTCAGAGAGGTTGTACTAGTTTGCAGTCCCACCAGCAGTGTATGAGTGTTTCTATCTCTCCACATCCATGCCAACATCTGTTGTTTGTGGTCTTTTTGATAAAATTCATTCTCACTGGGGTTAAGTGATACCTCATTGTGGTTTTGATTTGCATTCCCCTCGTGATTAGAAATGTTGAGCATTTTTTCATGTTTCTTGGCCTTTAGTCTTTCTTCTAAAGTTTCTGTTCAGGCCCTTTGCCCACTTTTTAATAGGGCTGTTAGAGATTTTTCTTGCTGATTTTCCTGGGTTCTTAATAGATTCTAGTTATGAGCCCTTTATCAGATGTATAGCAGGAGAATATTTTCTCCCATTCTGTAGGTTGTCTATTTGTTCTGTTGATTATTTCCTTAGCTGTGCAGAAGTTTTTTAATTTAATCAAGTACCATTTATTTATTTTTGTGCTTGCTGTGATTGCCCTTGGGGTCCTCGTCATAAATTCTTTGCCTAGGCTGATATCTAGAAGAATTTTTCCAACATTTTCTTCTAGAATTCTTATAGTTTCATGTCTTAGATTTAAATCTCTTATCCATCTTGAATTAATTTTTGTGAGTGATGAGAAATATGGATCCTGTTTTAATCTTCTACATGTGGCTATCTAATTTTCCCAGCACCATTTATTGAATAGGGAATCTTTTCACCAGTTATGTTGCTGTCTACTTTGTCAAAGATAAGATGACAGTATGTGGATGGTTTTACATCTGGGTTCTCTGTTCTCTTCCATTGGTCTACATCTCTAATTTTGTGCTATCTCCATGCTGTTTTCATTACTATAGCCTTGTAGTATAGCTTAAAGTCTAGTAAAGTGATGCCTCCAGATTTGTTCCTTTTGCTTAAGGTTGATTTGGCTATTTGTGCTCTTTTCTGGTTCAAAACAAAATGTAGAATTATTATTTACCTAAAGGAAAAAAAAGCCATTTTATCAAAAAGACACTTGCACTAGAATGTTTATTGCAGCACAATCCACAGTTGCAAAGATGTGGAATCAATTCAATTGCCCATCAATTCATGAGTAGATTAATAAAATGTTTTATGTATGCCATAGAGTACCATTCAGCCATAAAAATGAATTAATGCCTTTTGCAACAATTTGGATGAAGCTAGAGAGCATCCTCCTAAGTGAAGTATCACAAGAATGGAAAAACAAACACCACATGTACTCACTATTAAATTGCAAAAATTAGCACTCATGTGCACAGATGGAAGTAAAACTCAACAGAGATCATGCAGGTGGGAGAAGGAGGGGATGGGTGAAATCATACCTAACAGGTACAAGGTACACTATCTGGGCAATGGGCACACTTTAACTTTAACTCAAGCAGTGCAAAAGCAATCCATGGAACCAAAACATTTGTATCCCTGTCATTTTCTGAAATAAAAACAAAAATAAATTATTATAGATTGTAATAGGTTCTTAGCAGGACATAAACAGGAAGGAAAGATAGGGAATAACTGGGGGTACCTACAAAAAACCTTCTGAAAAACAATTTTAAGGAAATATTTTTTTATGACTCCCACAAGACCTTTCTGTATTTGCTGTCTGTGCTTAGGCTGATCTGCATATAAGCTGACAGGATCTCAAACGATCTATATAGATAGTCATATCTTTTCACCGCTATAAACTTTTCCTCTTTTTGTTCAAATCAGGTCTAGTGGACATGTTAAACATAACAGTTTTGGGCGTCTATTTTTATAAATAATATTTATATATATATTCAATTATAGTGGGAAAATAGGTATACTATAAATAAATGGAAACAAAAATTTCAAAGTTTCACGTGCCAAATAAGACAAATTATGCTATTC
The DNA here is from genome assembly GCA_008086735.1 of Cheirogaleus medius. NCBI lineage: Eukaryota > Metazoa > Chordata > Mammalia > Primates > Cheirogaleidae > Cheirogaleus > Cheirogaleus medius. The sequence goes on from VBSM01000949.1 coordinate 7,318,517, forward strand.
TAGAAAATTGAAATCTTTTCTTCTTCATCTTCTTTTTAGCCTTTTTTGGTTGTTGTCACATAAAATGCTTGTACATAAAATGAAATTTAGAAAAGAGAGTAAGAGTTTAAGAAAAAAAGCAGCAACTAGATCAAAAGTGCAAATAAAGCTATTATTGTAAGTAGTGATTGTTTTCTTTCAGTATCTTCTACCTCTGTGAGTTTTTTAATGCAAGCATTAAATTACTATATAGATAACTTTTACATTTCCCCACTTCTCTTAACATTTTTTGAATAGACATTTTTCTATGTTATTACTTTATCTTTTTAAATATCATTTTAAATACTTCATATGATTTCACAAAGTGAGTGAACCAAGGACTGTTTAACCAGTTTCCTATTGTTGAGCATTTAAGTAGTTTCTAGGTTTATATATTTATAAATAATTCTATTATCATTATCTTTCTATGGAAAATATCTTACACATACGTTACTTTCCAAATGAAGATTAACATAAATGAAATTACTGTGAAGAAAATGATCAACATATTTATATTATTATATTACAAATTAATTTACAAGTGAATTTTACTGGTTTACACCCCTTGCAAGCCTTCTAAATCATACAGGATATTATCATTTTAAAAATAGTTTTAAGTTTTAAAAGATTAAAGGGATTCATATTTTTTATTATTAGTCTTGTGCCTATTTGTGGTTATTTTTAATTATAAATTATTGGTTCATATCCCTTGTGTATTGAGGTTCTATGATTTTTTGTTTTGTTTTGCTTCATTTTTGACCTATAGTTTTTTAATCAGCTTGCTTAATATCTTTTTTATGTTAAAAATATCAGCTCTTTGTCTACCATATATGAGAAAATATTTTTAATAGAATTTTTGCTCTTATTTTTGATTAACTTTATTTTTCACAACAGTTTTAGATTTACAGAAAAATTGCACATCTTGCACGGAATTCCCAAATGTCCCTCATCCAGTTAATATCTTACATTCGTATGGCACATTTGCTATAATTAACAAGTCAATATTGACATACAATTATTAATTCAAGTTCATACTTTGTTAAGAGTTCCTCAGTTGTTACCGAAGTCCTTTTTTTCTTCTGGTACCCACTCAGGATATCACATGACGTTCATTCTCTTAAGCCCTCTCAAGCTCTTCTTAGCTGTGTCACTTTCTCAGACGTTCCTTGATTCTGATGATCTTGAGAGTTTGTAGAGCGTATTTGTCAGCTACTTTTTAACATTGCTCAATTTGAATTGTGTGATTTTTTTCTCATGCTACAAGGGACACGTGGGAGGGACTAACATCCAAGCTGACAGCCAGTCTATTGGACTTGTAAATTGTGCAGCCACCTTGCCACAGATGGCCTCACTCGTGCCACCCAATACTTGCACAGGCATTCACGACCCTGGGAAGTCCCCTTGTACTAGTCACTTCCCTTCCCAGAACATTAGCTTCTTAATCTTACCAGCCAAGCTAGCGTAAGCATGCAATGTCCTATCTCTCCTACTGATTATGATGAAAATCTATGTCCAAGTAGCAAAAGCCACTACCTGAGGTCTCAGCAAAGTAAAATCTTATGGCTTGATTGAGAAAAGAAGTCAGAATTTGAAGAATGACTAATAAGGCACTGATTTTTTTCTCTCTTCTGTCTCTTTATCTCCCTGTCTTGAACCCAAAACAAAACTGCACAGCAGATGTGGATACCAAAACCTTTGAGAGAAACTCTAGCCAGAAAAGAGGCCCCTGTGAACCAGAGAGTGTGGGCCCCTGTGCATCAGATATACATTTTTTCTGCTTTTTTTCCCCTTTATTCTCTCCTGGCTGTCCCACAGGCCAGGTGGTATTGCTACATGACCGTATCATCAGTGCACAGGTGTGGGCAACTAAAGCCCCATGAGAAAAACCCATCTCTATGGCCAGAGAACCTGTGTTCTGAAGAGTGTGAGGGAAAAGCCATATTGTTCTCCTCTCTCTTTTTCTCTCACTGCTTTCCCCAAGGTCAGCCCCAGGTATGTGGAAATGGTCAACAGCAGGTAAACCCTAAGAAAACATTTCTTTCTGGTTAAAGTAGGCAAAAAAGACTCTTGAAAGCTGGAGAATATAGGAGACTCCTTGGTGAGAAGAGAGGTAAGAATGGGATTTCCTAATTCCATGTATTATTTCTCAGAAATCCCAAGTTTCTGTCTGAACCGCACATGTACAGAACAGACCAAAGAGCATAGCAAAGGCTGTGAGAGCTGAACTAGGGTATAAACCATCACTCGAGTTTGGTGATGATTGATACCATCAAGGTAACTTCTGAGTGGTGCAGGTACCAATGGGCACCTGCAGACAGCATAGCAAAGACTCTGGAAACCGAGCTGGTATTGGGACCTCTGAGGGCAAGGCCAAACTTGTGATCTGTAGCTAACCGAGCCTGTTCAAATAAACCAACATGATTAATATTCTCCAGAGGATTCTAACAGGAATTGGAGTCTCACAACATAAAATATAACCCATCCATGATACAATCCAAAATGAATTGACCAAAAAGGAATCAGGAAAACATGAGCAATTCTCAAGGCTGGGGATTGGTGCACCAGGGGCCATGGGCCCAATCTGTACCACCACCTATTTTTGTATGGCTTGTAAGGTAAGAATTTTTGCATTTGTAAAAGTATTTATAAAATGTGAACGTTTTGTGTAATTACGATTTCAGTGTCTATGACTACAGTGTTACTGGAATACAGCCATGCTCATTCATGTGTTGGCCACTGCAGCTTTCATGTGCCAGGGTCAGAGTTGTGTAGTTGCCACAGAGACTGTCCAGTCCGCAAAGTCTAAAATAATTGCTATATGATCCTTGACAGAAAAAAAGTGTGCTGTTCTCTGCTACGGGAAAACAAAATCCCAGCAAATATTGTTAAATAATTCTTGAGAAGACAGACATTGGAATTATCAGACAAAGACTTTAATGTGTATGTAGGTATTATAACTACATTTAATGAAGTAAGGATTGTTACTCATGAAATGAATAGAAGGATAGAAGTTATCCAGAGAGAAATAAAAACTATAAAAATAGAACCAAATGGGAATTTTAGAATTGAAAAATACCATATATTAAGTAAAAAAATTCGCTAGATGGAGTCAATAGCAGACTGGAGATGACAGAGGAGAAGGTCAGTGAGCTTAAAGATACATCAATAAAATCATTCCAGCTATAGAACAGAGAGGAAAAGATGAGAGGTAGAAAAAAGAACAGAGCCTCAGAAACCTATGAGACAATACAAAAAGGTCTACTATTTAAATCATTGGAGTCCCAGAGGAAAGGAGAAAGAGATTGGGTTAGGAAAAAATTATTTGAAGTCACAAGAATTTTCTCCCAAATTTGGTGAAAGACATAAATTTACAGATTCAAGTAGCTCAGAAAGCTCTAAACAGAATAAACTCAAATAAAATTATGCCCAGACACACCACAATGAAACTCATGAAAACCAAAGATAAAAGGAAGATGTGGAACCAAATAGTTACTAAAAACTCAATGAAGTCTACAGAAGAATGATAAAGAGATCAGTCAGAGAGAGAGATTTGAAATAAACATAGACATTTATGGTTGTAAGAAACTTAAAATATTTTGACATCTTAAACCCTTGCCCGTGACATTTTTGCCTGAGAAAAATCAAGGCCAGGAATGTTGAATGACTTGACCAAAGTAAATCTCAGGCAAGTGGAAAGGAAGGAAGGAAGGAAGGAAGGACGGAAGGAAGGAAGGAAGGAAAGAAGGAAAGAAGGAAGGAAAGGAGGGAGGAAAGCAAAGGAAGAAGAAAGAAATAAAAATCTTTGTTGAGCAGATGAGGTTAGCAGGGATCTTAACACTGACTCTTATCACCATGGTTTTCCTTGTTGGGTACAAAGAAAATGGTGATGTTTATGAGATGAAGTATTTTAGGAGAAGGCAATGCTCACTGAAGCAGCTGGGTCAGGGAGCTGGGACATCCAGGCTTGTGCTGGGCAGTGGTGGGGATCACAACGACATGGTGAACGCATAAATGGAACTCTGGAAAGAAGCCAGTGAAACATTTTGCTTACTTGGAGATTTTCGCTGAAGTCATGTTTAAAAGGGTGGGGATGGGGAACACTGCCTTTTCTACACAAGGACAAAACCATTAGAAAATTCAATCATGAAAGATAGCACCTATTTCAGTGCCAAGAAAAATTAGACAAATTGTCTGTTGATATTATGTAGCCAGAAAAAGAAAAGTGGGACAATAGATTCTTGGCTACACTCACGAATGCTTTGGCAGAGTATGGCTTCTCTTTCTCTTCCACATCCTCCTCCTCCTTCTCCTCCTCTTCTTCCTCCTTTTTCTCTTCCTCCTCTAAGGGGTGGGCTTCAATTTTCCTGCCTGCCTTGGGAATTCTAAACTTCCAGAGTGATCCAAATGAAGACCACATTTCATCATGAGGACCTACGGGGTCTCCCTGAGGAAATGCCAAAGAAGCTCTTACAACTAACATTTGCAACCTACAACTTTAGGGATTCGGATAATAAAACAAAGGGAGAGGAGAGAGTCTGTGTGGGAGCAGTGCTCTGAGCTCCTGAGATGCAGTCTAGGACACAGAGAGTTGAAATCTTGTCAAGATCCCTGGCAATGTGTCAGGATACAGGGGCTCAACTGATTTTGAATTAAGACCCAGGGCAGCTTTTCTAAATATCTTAGGAGGAATCAACAGGAAATCTGGATGAGCACTGTAACTTGTTGATGATCCCAACTTCTGATGGTGTGAGAAAAGGGACCCTTCAAACACAGCCCAGGGCAGCATTGGAAACCACCAACGCAAGTGTCAGAAGTCCCTGCTATGACGACTTGCACCTGAATGGTCAGGAAGCCACCACCACTCTGAGCAGAGGGAGCAAGACTGGGGTGGAGAGTTGGTAAATTCAGTCAAATAGAGCTCTCCAGGGTATTCGGACTTCCTCTAGGACAACAGATAGGGCTTGGCATCCTTGAAGGGCCTGTGATTTGTCTTTAAGCAGAGGTGGCATGAACTACCATTTGTAGCCCTGCTATAAATCGTAGACATGTCTTTGATGTTGCTGTTTTCTGGAAAAGAATGGATTGTATTTGTGTCACTGTTCCTTGCAAAGAAAAACTACCACAAAATACCTTATAGTTTATAAAGGTATTTTGAACAATACTAGTATTTTGGAAAAATCTCTAAAACCTCTAGATTTTCTCCAAGCCTACGTCAATCTGGCATAATCTTTCTGCATCTGACATTTTCCTTTGTTCTGTCTTTTTTGGCTCCAGACTCAATATATAAAAAAATGTTGTTTTAAAGAACGAAATGGATGGCTGACATCGAAAGGAAGGACCTCAGGGAGTTTCTTGCAAAGGAAGGTAGAGGTCCAAGAATTGTTCTGAAAGCTCTGCTGCTCTGGCCCTTCTGGACACAAATTGGGAGGGGGAGAAGTGGAGAGGTGATATAAAACAGATTAGAATTTGGCAGGAGAAAAAAAAACTTCTGGAAGACAGTCAGGCACCTTCTTTTTGTATAGCCTTGGCTGAAATGCCTTGTTTCTTCAATTTTGTTCCCAGCTCCAATTTAATTTTATCTTATTTATTGTCACTATTATTATTATTAATATTGCAGAAAGCTGATCTAGAAGGACTTGCCTTGAGTAATAATTACAAGAACATAACAAGATACTCCTCTAGTGACTCCCAGGGAGAAGAGTTTAGATAATCGTTCTCCTGACCATGTTTTGAGAGATATAACTGAAGAATAAACAAATCTAAAAATTATTAGGCATGATGGCTTGCATATTAGATGTTAATTCATTATAAATGGAGTGATCAGCTTCAAAGGAAGTTTGCAGACACACATTGCCATTTCCTTGGTTTTTTGCTAGGTATTGACTAAGGAGGATTGGGCTCGATGCCTTATGGGGAAAGAAACATTTCGCACCAGCGTAGTGGCCATTGGGGATGGAGAGGCCCCAGCTGATGGCTTAAGAAAGGCAAAAGGATGATGCTAGGGAACCAACTGTGGCAACAGGTCCACAGGCTGCAAAGCTGGTGCCAGGTGGAGGGAAAGCATGAAGCCTGTTTTGAGTCTTAACTCATAAAAAAATATTAGCATCGGTAGTCCTTTTTGTAAAATAAATGAGGTGCCAGGGGTCACATGTTGATAAATTATGGAATGCGTTCCTCTCTCCCCCTGTCTTCATGTGCTCCTCCTCTCTTCTTTGTTCCCATTAACTTGTGAACTTGTTCTTTCTGCCAGAGGACTCAGTAGAGACAGGAATGTTAATTTATTTAAGGCCGTTCCAGTGAACGGTGTTTGTAAGCTGCTGGTGTGTTGGTGAGTTGAGCAGGTGTACATAGTTCAAGTAACCTTCTAGAGTGTGGAAGCATCACCAGTGGGAGTTTTTCAGAGGTTTGTCTTAATTCATTTTGGCAGAAGATTCCTTTTTTTTTTTTCTTCATTAACAAATGGAACCACAAACTCCTGACCTCTTTCCTTTCAATTTAAACCAATTTAGTAAATATTAATCAGTTACTACTCTAGGCCAGGTAATCGTTGTTACTAAAAAAGGAGCAAATAAGGTAGGATGTGATCTCAGGAAATATAGTCTAGGATGGAAAACAGACATACAGCAAAGACATCGTCATGCAAAGTAATAAGTATTATCCTCAAAGAATGTGTAAGCACAGAAACAAGAAAAACTAGCTGTATATGGTAGTGGGATTGCTTAGGGAAAGCTTTATTAAATGCTTAAGATTTGAGTCATTTTTTTGGAGGGGGGAATAAAATGGGTTTGCATTTTAAATAGGGGAGAGGTATGGAGTGTCAGAAAGCAGAAACCACATTTGCAAGGCATGGAAGTGGGTCATGTCCAGAGTGTTATAAAAATCCAAGCTGTTCAGTATTGGTAGAGCATAAAGTTGTATACAAGCAAGTAATGAACTGTAGCACTGCAGAATATTCTCCAAAGAGAGAAGAAACAATGGAGTTTGGTGAACTCCATCATCAGCTAGTAGGGAGGACAGGAGTTCAATGCAGCTTCTAATTCCATCTCCAAGATGATTATTAAAGGAAAAGTCTAAAGAGGTTGTCAAACTCCAGAACTTCTGTTACTTTCCCATGCATGTTAATTCACACTTATTCCCTCAAAATAGTCACTACTGAAACCTTTACAGGAATATAGGTCTTCAGACATTTTTCTTCAAGAGAAGCAAGAAATAGAGGAACTGAGGAGCTTCTACACAGGCCACGGTGTAGACGTCCCCAGCGTGTGGGAATAGGTCAAGGCCCCTACAGAGAAAGATGGACAAGCAGGCTATGATGGTAAATCTCACCAGAGGGAGAGGATGGGTGTATGCATGAAACACCTGGAAGAGCCCAGGGTTGTGGAACAGTTACCAAGAAGGGGTATTTTTTCCCACATATAAATCTGGCCAAAGTGTGCCTTTTTCCATTCTAACAGGAAGCGCCCTGCTCCCAGAAAAGGATAAGAAGCTGGATCTAAGAGCCCATCTCAAGGACTGGAAGCATCAACAGGCATGTGACTTTTTGCTTTTGGTGACAAATAATATTGACTTGGAAATAGTGTCTAAGAATGGTGTGGATCTATTTATTTTGATAGGAGAATCAGCCACTTTGGAAGCAAAGTAAAAATATACAACTTATTTTTTGGAAGCAAAATGGGAAACCTTTCTAGAAAAAAAAAGAAAAGGAACACAGTATAAAACCATATCCTCAGAATCATTAGGTTCTGGAGAGGAAATACACTATAGAGATCAGAATCCAATGGTGCCCAAAACTTGAATTCTCTAAGCTGAGCGCAGTGGTGCACCTACTGTGGCTCCAATTACTCAGGAGGCTGAAGTGGGAGGATCACTTGAGCCCAGGAATTTGAGGCTATAATGCAGGATGATCAGGCCTGTGAATAGTCTCTGCACTCCAGCCTAGGCAACGTAGTGACACTGTATCTCTTAAAAACAACAATAAAAAAAAGTAAAAAGAAATGTAATTATCTCCAATATCCTCCTCCTGAATAGAGATGATAGTCTGGTGGGTACACATATGGATGGAAAGCTGGAATGCTTTTTCTATGAAATGGTATAAGAATGCAATCTACCATATGGGAACCTGTCTGCTGAGAATGCCTTCCTTCTCAGATATCTCACATCCAGCAACTTCCTCCTATTTATGCCCTCTGAGTAACAGCTGAAGAATGTACAATGACTGATGGGCTCCCTGTGAGGGGCTAGGGAGATCAAATTTTTAACATTGTTTTCTATTTACTTAAACTCACAGTGTGGGAATTAATCATTTAATTTCAGCATGATGTTTTGGAGATGTAGGGTGTTGAATGTCTCTTGAATGGTGACCATGTTCTAAAAACAGTGCAAAGGACTCAATAAGGAGATTCTTATCCCTTCTTGACATCAGCATTGTGATGCAGGTTTATCAATAGCCTCACAAAGGAGGAAACTGAGATTGTTCAAGGCCCTACTGCTACCAAATGGAGAAGAAAAAAATCAACAACCACGACTGTCTTGCATCAAAAATCATGCTCTTTTCAACAAAGGTGCAAGGACAACTGGATGTGTACATGCAAGAGAATGAAATTGCGCCCTGACTTCACAACATACACAAAAATTAACTCAAAATGACCAACTTAAATGTAAGAGCTAAAACTACAAAAATATTAGAAGAAAACATAAGGGTAACTCTTCATGATCTTGGGCTAGGTCAGGGTATGATACTAAAAGCACAAGTGACAAAAGAAAAAAATAGATAAATGGAATAACATTAAAATTAAATCATGTGCTGCAAAAGGTACAATTAAGTAAATGAAAATACTATTTACCACTCACTAATAAAGAAACAACACAAAGAAAAAATGGGCAAAATATTTGAACAGACATTTCTCCCAAAAGGTATACAAATGATGCTTTAAATGGTTTGTGCGTGCCAAATGAATTATGTCAATAAAGGTGCTTAAAATATAGGTAAAGAAACAAATAAACAGAAAGCCCATATTCTTTCACTATATATAGTGTTTAAACAGTATACTATGCTCCTGGAGTGGGTTCTGAACTTAGTCAACCTAGGTCTAATCACAATTGTACACCACTCGCTACCTCTATGACTTTTTTTTTATTTCAGCATATTATGGGGGTACAAATGTTTAGGTTACATGTGTTGCCTTCCCCCACTCCCCGCTCCCCGGAGTCAGAGCTTCAAGCGTGTCCATCCCCCAGACGGTGCGCATAGCACTCATTACATATGTATATGCCCATCCCCTCCTCCCCCCTCCCATCTGCCCAACACCCGATAAATGTTATTCCTATATGTCCACTTAGGTGTTGATCTGTTAATACCAATTTGCTGGTGAGTACATGTGGTGCTTATTTTCCCATTCTTGAGATACTTCACTTAGTAGAATGGGTTCCAGCTCTATTTAGGACAATACAAGAGGTGCTATATCACCATTGTTTCTTATAGCTGAATAGTACTCCATGGTATACATATACCACATTTTATTAATCCACTCGTGTATTGATGGGTACTTGGGTTGTTTCCACATCTTTGCAATTGTGAATTGTGCTGCTATAAACATTCTAGTGCAGATGTCTATGACTTTTGATAGTGTACCTTTCAGAGCCTCAGTTTTTTCCATCTGTTAATGGAAGTAACAGTGCCCATGTCATGGGATTGTAATGAGGATTAAGTAGCATATGTAAAATGCTTAGCAGAGTGCCCAATACACCCAAGCACTTTGTCAATTGTTGCTTTTTCTCCCATTCTTCTTCCATTTTGCAGAAGGGATTCAGGCTTAGTCATGACTGCCATTTGCTAACACCTGCAACCAAGCCTCCTACCTGAACGGCAGTCACAGTGTTTTATGACTTTGTTTATTGTTGACACTTTGTGTTGGTGAGTAATCACACTGACATAAAGCAACAGAGTGTAGTGAGGATAGCGTGGAGTTGTTCAAGATAGACTAGGTTGAAAATCTGGTTCTCCCATGATGTCCTATTAGTTAATCCCTTCAAGCTTCAGTTTTATTAATCAATAAATGAGTCAATAGTGTCTGCCTGGAAAAGTTGTTATGAGGATTAAATGCCATGCACTGTGGTAAGATGGAAAACACCAAGCACAGACCTTGGCACTGAATAGACACTCCACTGATCTGACCTCCCTTCTTTTCCTACCTTCCTTGCTTTCAGCCTCAATAAAATAAAATGAGCTAATAAGAGAACAAAAATATACTTGACATGAGGGAGAGAAAACCACCTTGGCTGATCGTTTTCACTGCCAAAAGCATCTTACCCAGAGCTTTCTAAATGTCTCCAATTAAGAGGTATTTTTTGAAGTCACACACATGTGCCCCCCCCACCCCGCCACCTCTTTTTACAGTGATCAGGTTAGACAGAAAGAAATAGACAGACTACTTCAATTTCACACAGAATTTGATGAAAAATTTAGAACTCTAACCACTCCTGTTCTCCAAATTGGCATTTATTCGAGTTATGAGGAGAGTTTGCAAGAGAAAACTACATCAAAAAATATGCACAGGGCTTTTGGAGAGTTACTTTCTGAAAGTGATGATGTCTTACTGTCAGTCTTTGAAAGAAATATCAAAAAGGTAATGTGAGCTGAAGCTTAAGATTTCTCAATATGTCCATTTGAGTTACAAAGGATTTTTATGCTCCATTTCAGACATTATTTAAACATTGTTATTCCTGCAAACATGCCATACAGAGATAAGGTTTTGCTCTGAACCACATCGAAATGCAGATTGGTCTAGAAAGTCAGTTTCAAAGTGCCTTCTTGGAGGTAACTGTTTATTAAGCCTTGGAGGAATTTCAATTGCAAACCTTTAGTGGAAGAGGGGAGGTGGTGAGGTGTAAGATTTGTAATATTCTTCTGAATCATGTGATTTGCACAATACTGGTACAGTTATAATCTAAATAAAGTTCCTGGAGCCATCAGGGCATTATACAATAGCTGCTTCATTTAATCTAATGGTCCACATTTAGGTAATTTCCATGCATTTTAATCTATTTAATGATCACCTTTCTTGTGTGATTTACAGCAGCTGGGTGTCTGGGGCTCTGGTACCAAGGAACCATGCACTGCACAATAAACTGGTAGGAAATGCTACTGGAAAATGCATGTTTTGTGCAGATCTGCCCTCATTAAACACCATAGTAATATTCATTGAGGATGCCCATGTATCTGACAAGATTTAGTAATGGGCATTTTATAGATACCGAAAGGACAGATTGATCTTAGGTTATTTTGCTAAATAATATAGAATATATCAAACTACTGGGTCCTTTAGTAGAACCTATGGACACTTATCTTACAGATCATCTCCCTAGATCAGAGTTTCCCAGAATGTTCTATGGGAGATGAACAAATACAGTAGCTACCTATACCCTAGGACATTTAGAGTTAACTGTATTCCCTCATTCAAGGTTCTGAGAAGTCCTGCAAAGAAAGGGTATTTTTGTTTGTGTATTTGAATGTTTCCCAAAGCAAGTTAAGCACAGAAACTATCTTTGCCTTATAACCCTTTTTAACACCCTATAGAACATATTTTAGGAAAGAGAGTCTTAGTCTATACCCAATGTCAGATTTTCTTTGGAAAAATAAAACATAGATTTGGAGACAGACACGTCTGGGCTTCCGTCTGGCACTTATAAGCATTGCGATCTCACATATAAGCTATTTCAGCTCTCAGAGCCTTGCTTTTACCTTTTGAAAAATGAAGATAACAGCTACCTTGTGGGATTATAGTGAAGTTCAAGTGAGAAAACAAGTGCAAAAGGATTAGGAAATTACCTGGCACATAGTAGGTTTAAATCCACCTTAACTCCTTTCTCCTCTCTACTCTATGCTATGAAATCTCTAAAAGGCTAGAAATAGAACCATGAATAAGATCCTGCCTGCTTTGCAGAATCTTATATTTATTCAAATGAAAGTCTGGTCTGTGTTTTAGATGGCCCTCTGGACAGACATTTTGGGAAACCTATAAAAGAGATCTCACCGTAAATGAGCACTTACCGTATGCCAGATGTTGCGCTTTGCAGTGCCTCGTTTCGACATCACAGCAATCCCATGAAGTGAGCATTTCAGATAAGATAACTGCATTTACTATACATACGTGACATTCCTAAGATCATACAGCCAGGGCTGGACACCTAGGAAATCAACCCAGCATTTCTCATTGAGAAAAATGTGTTCTTAATAACCACTAGGTTGTGACTTATCACTAAGAGCTTGTTCTTAATCCTCCTAGTCTGGAATAGATGACCAGTCATGAGCAATGTGAAGGGAAAGAAGGAGTGAAAAAAGAAAGATGGGTAGGAAGAAAAAAATTAAAAGGAAGAGAGCTGGAATGTGAATGAGATCTGGGTCAGTGGGGTTATGTGTGCCAGCCAAGAGGGGCCTCAGCTGACGCTGTTGTGTCACTGCTTGGCAGAAGTCTGCAAAATATTGGGAATTTGTCAGAGTCTGGCGAATGACATGCCACATCGGCCAAAGTAAAGTTCAGAGTGATTAATATAGATTAAAATACTGTTTCATTTGCCAGGATTTTGTCCAGCAAGTGTATACAAGCAATGGTAGGAATTTCCCAAGACGTCCATCCCCATGGCCTCAAATGGTCCAATCCTTTTCTAGGAGTTTTTGGGCTATCATTTAGATGTCTGTGAAACCTATCAGTGAAGGTGAGAGGTATCATGAGAGCTTAATTAACTTTGAAGGGATAGAAGATGGGTGATGAGCAAATAATGTTTTGGTGGCATAAGTTTGAAATTGAGGATGATTTTGAGTAGATAAAGAAAAGCCCTTAAGGACCTTGAGTTCAAATAATTTTGAAAAGTGATGAAAGAGTTATCTTTGAATATTTAGAAGGGCGTCATCTTAAACAGACAAGAAGTCTGTAGTTTTGAACACCTTTATCCAAAATTATAAAGAAGTAATTTGGAAAGTTGGTTTTTATTAATATAAATATAACTATGTTCATCTTATTTATGTAATGAATTAACATATATTCATTCAATTTATATTGATTATGGATTTACTGATGTCTGGAACTGGGATGGACAACGATACAAAGATGAATGAGACCTGGACTTCTGTTGCATGGAGCAGCTCGCTGAGAAAGTGATACTAATTCGGTGAAATGAGCTCCAAGAGAAGACCAAGGTATTGAAAGCCTAGAGAGTGAAAGACTTCACCTTTATAGAGGAAGACTATTTGGATTAAAGCGGATGTCCAAAAAGAGGTGATGCTCAAGTTCAATGATGAGGAAGGGTAGGATTTTGGTGGGGAGATAGTGTGGCACAAAGAATCCAAAGCCAGAGGGAAAATTGCGGGCAAAGACAAGAAAGTGCGAGGTAGCAGGGCATGCTCCTGAAGTGCAGCTGGCTTGGAATGCTGGGGCCCATGCGCCAGAAGGGGACATTGCTTGAGTGGAAACTATTGGGTGAACGAGAAGAGTCCTGGTCCTCATGAACTTCAAAAGCCATCTGTAGGATTTGGGGTATTATCCCATGGGGAACAGAAGCCACAAAAGTACTTCAGCAACACAATAACAGATGCACATTCCGCAGAGGACTACCCAGCATCTCCACGGAGGAGACTTTGGGATTCAGTAAAGCATCTCGTGAGGTATGAAGACATTGTGGAATAGTCAGAAAGGGCCCTCAGGCATCTTTCTAGATATATAGCCATCCTCACTGAAAATCTGCACTCTGGAAAGAATGATTTAGTGCCTCTCTTTGCTGAGGGACAAAAATCCTCCCATATAACCTTTGCACGAAATCTCAGATCCTCTAGTAGACTTCTGAATCATATTGTATAAAATAGTATAGCTGAGGCAAACTTTGACTTCTACATATCTTATGCAGTATATTTTCTATAGTCAGAAGTTCAGGATTGAAAGAGGCATTAAAGATAATTTAATATGACCCGTCAGCTGATGCTTGAATCACTTCTATAAAATTGCTGTCACAGGTTGCCCAGACTCTGTCTGATTACGTATGGCGGCAAGGAACTCATTATGTGCCCAAATAAAAGAACTAATCAGAGCAGAGGGTCAGAGGAACAGGATGGACATAGACAGGGAAATGTGTAAGCAGGAATTCAACTCTTAGAGGCAATTAGATGTAGGAGTCAGAGCTGGAGAGGGCAGGGCATGTGTTGGGTGAGTTCAGTGGCTACATCCAGGTGGCTGGGTGACCACTTGGAGTTTGGGAAACTTGTGGAAACCTCAGTTTATGGGGAAGGGTTGTATCTGCATAGCCAGAGCCACATTCTGAGCGGAAGTCAGCATTCCCATCATTGGGAATGCAAAAGCTGGAAAAGGAAGTGGCAGTGGTGGGGCTAAGTGTTAAGACTAAGGGATTGGTTGAATCAAAATATCTGAAGCTGCAGGTGGAGGTTGGGGGACTGTGATTCCAGACTGATTGCAGGTTGAGATTGCAAGTCCAGGGCTGGCTAAGGAAAAGTCTCAGGAAAAAAAGCCATAAAGTATGAACATCTTCAGAGCCTGGTTTTATGAATGAGGTCTGTAATGATAGGGTAGAGGATTTAAAAGAAGCAGGAGAGCCCAGACAGAGCCTGGATGAAGCTGGGACAGGAATGAGTATTTGGGACCACTCAGGATTCAACTTTTGGTGAGCAGCTAATATGCAATGCCTTGTGTTAGGAGCCGCTGCTATAGAGGTGTGTAGGACCAACTCCGCCTTAACCTACAGGGAGTTTCTAGTGTACCTTGTCTATTAATAGCACCCGTGGCTGAGACATGGCTACATGCAGCTTTGGCTTGACTTTAAATCCCATTGTGAATTCTTTCACCTCTCCAATCTCCTTGCTGCTGCTTTAATTTTAAGCACGTAAACACGCTGGACAAAGGCAAGCTGTCTGATAGTACGAAGGGGGTGCATTTTAACAGTGGGGGTAGTAGGCTATGTGTGCTGCAGGGAGGGCGGGGGGCATAGAACCTTCCCGCACTGATCTTCTTAGGAAATTGCAGAATGAAAAACAAAAGACAGATATTCAAACTAGATTTCCTCTCTGAGAGAACATCCTGAGACATCGCTATTAGTCATAGATTCATAATTTAAGGGTTCAAAAGAAGTGTCAGAAAACAATTTTCATGCCTATTTTTCAAACTCAAAATGGAGGGATGAAAAAGTATAGGAGGCGCCCGGGTCATGAACATGCATATTTTTCAGGCTTAATGCCTCAATGTAGCAATTATAAAAATCTGGTAATTGGGCAGTTACTTTATCAAGATACTTGATGTTAAATCAACTTGACAGATGAGGGTCTAGGAGCTTAGTTTTGAGCATAAATTTATTAAATAAGAATTTTTAAGGTAGAGCAAATACAGGAAAAACAGATTCTTATGTTCTGCTTATAGGACAACTTCACAAAAGAAAATCTCAGAGAAAACCAAGATGGAAGCAAATTAACTTATATCCCCTCTCTCTCTCTCTCTCTCTCTCTCTCTCTCTCCCCCCTCTCTCTTTCCCTCCCTCCCTCCATCTCTCTTTCTTTCTTTCTCTCTCTCCCTCTCTCACTTTTGCTGTCTTGCCACACACACCAACATATACATGTGAACACGAACTATTAGAAGAACTATTTTAGCTTTGCTAGCATAACTGGTCATTGAGCATTCAGATCTGGGAAGAGACAAAAGGTAGCCATGTATTTGCAGATATAAGGGAACTATAAAAAGTAGTAAATACCCACCCCTAAGTTTCCACTTGGATAGCTAGTGAGCACTTCAAACTCAACACCTCTCAAACTTAACTCATGCTCTCCCAAGACAACTCTTTCTACCTCTTGTTTTCCCAAACTTGGTAAATAGTACTAACATCCACCCATATGTGCAAATCAGCAACATGGGTACCATTCTCTCTACCTGTTTTCCCTCTCCCTTCTTTTCCAATTAATGTCTATGTTCAACATAATCCAGTTCCTGAATGGCCCTCAAAATCTATCCACTTCTCTCTCTCTCTACCACTGATGTCCAAAGTAGCATGACCACTCTGGACAGTTGCTGCAATCATGAGTTAGTACATGCCCTTCTTGTTCCCACTTGAATCCATTTTGCACACTACAGCTGCCTAAATTATCCTTTCAAAAATGTAAATCTAATCCTACCACCCACCACCATGTCACATGGCTTAAAAATCTCATTTGCAGCAACATGGATGGAACTGGAGGTCATTATGTTAAGTGAAATAAGCCAGGCAGAGAAAGAAAAATACTGCATGTTCTCACTCAGATATGGGAACTAAAATACTTGATCTCATGGATGTAGAGAAGAGAATAGATCCCAGAGACTGAGATGGGTGGGTGGGTGGGAGGGGGGAATGAAAAGAGGTTGGTTAATGGGTACAAACATACACTTAGATAGAAGGAAAAAGTACTATAATATTTGACAGCAGACTAGGGTGACGAACATAGCAACAATATTTTGTATACTTCAAAGTAACGAGAAGAGAGGACATGAAATGATACCAACACACAGAAATATAAATACTCAAGGGTATTTGATGGATACCTCAAATACCCCGCCTTGGTAATTATGCTTTCTATGCATGTAACAGACCCCCACCTGTACCCCATAAATATGTAAAATACTATATATCCATTAAAAATCATTAAAAAAAAACCTTTAGTAGCTTCTCATTACTCATAAGAAAACAACCAAAATCCTTAATGGCCTTATGTATCCCTTCATTATAAGACCCTGATTTACCACTGTGGACTCGTCTGTGCTTCTCTTTTCTTCCTACTGCATTAGTATGTGTTCTTCTTGGGTTTGCCATACTTGGATTTGCCAAATTCTGTCTTCAAGGCCTTCCCACATATTTTTCTTATTGCATGGAATGCTCCTATTTATTCCTTAAAACTCAAAGTGATTTCCATATCACTTAGAAATCAAAGTTATGTCTACAAGGAAGCTTCCCCAGGCCCCCTAAACTAAATCAGGCCCCTACTATAAGCCTCCTTGATGCCACTTTTATCACTGTTGTTTGAATTAGTTGTTTAATAACTATCCTGTAGAACTGTACGTTCCATTAATTTAAGAAAAGATGTGCCCTGTTAACCAGAGAAACTCTGCTGCAGAGCCTAAAGCAGCATCTAGAATTGAGTCCTCAAAAAGCATTTATTAAATGGATCAATGAATTTCATGGGTGATCTTTGATCTCTTGTAATCACCATGGATTGTTCTGATGAATCAGATGGGCCCAAGTAAACATGAGGTTCTGAGCCTGGATTCCAAAAATCAACTTTCTGAGAAGTGGTGGAAGAAAAAGAAGATTCAGGTTGACTATAAACTTAATTAAAATTAATTACTGCTGGGTATAGCTGCTAAAGAAATGATTTTGATCGTGGGCTTTATAAAGAGAAGTAGATTATTCAGAACCAGAAATGTGGCACTTCTGGCAGGGGTGGGGAACCTGCAGACTTCTGATTACAAGATTGCCCTTTTCTAAGCAGCAAAGGAGGCAAGAAAAGCTTCATCTTTCTCTGCTGCACCCCTTTTAGTAAAAGGATTTGTTCTGTAAAATTTGGATCCAGTCAAAAGGCAACCCTTAAGGACCTAGAAGGCCATATGTGGCCTTAAGGCTGCAGGTTTCTGAAATATTTCAGTTGGGTCTGGGACCCCAGGACCTTATATATTTGAACATTCCAGAGGGGAGAGTAGAGGATGCCAAGGGGGACCGAAAACCGTGAAACCCATGAGGTATTATTGAAGTAGCTGGAGCAGTTCTTGGGCACTCTATTCAAAACCTGAAGAACTCTCTTGTAATGAAAGGTTCCCAGCTATACCCAGTGGCCTAGAAGAGAGAGACAAGAGCCCATGAGTGAATTCTGGATAGAACCAGATGTTGGCTTTCTGTATGGAAAACAGTTTTGACTAAACATCCTCAGCTGTGATCTTGGCCCTGCCTCAAACTGAAAGAACATTCTTAAAAGCCAGTATTGTCTGGAGGTGGAACGGGAAAACCTGTAAGATTGTGAGGTTTCTGCCACTTGAATTGGTCAGCTCTAGACTGGCTGACCCCATGGTGCTGATGCTCAAGGACTGTCGGGGACCAGCGGCATGGTAGCACTGGCTTCGGAGTCAATCGGCATTTATTTGAGAAGACAAAGATACTACGTGCTTGGACTATGTGATGGACTATGTCACAAATGCTGACTCATTTGCGCCACACCATGGCTCCATAAAATAAATATATACTTTCGTGATCCTGTCTTGCAGAAGAGGAAAGTGAGGCTTAGAAAAGTTAAGAGATTAATCAAAATGGCATAGCTGGTAAGTTATCCTTCCCAGGTCTTTTAAAAAAAAATTCCACAATTTTATGTTGCTTTTTCAAAAAGACGCTTAAAGGCCCTCTCAGGGTTCATGTTCTCTAATTCTACAACACTGAGCTTGACACTGAACGTCTCCAGCATGCTTAGAACCTTAACCCCAGTGCCAATCCCTTTTCACAACTTAACAAAAAAACCAGGGTCTTCACACTGGGTCATTTCTAATTGCCAAATGTAGCTAAGATTGCAGGGAATAAAGTAGGGAGGAACTGGCAAAATATTTGTGAAGGAGGGCAAGATGGCTTTCTAATTTCATATTTTATTTATATTTCTAAGGGGCAAAAATACCAGACTTGGCAGCTAGAGAGGTTACAACCCAAGTCATTGAAGGGAAACCTGGAAAATCACAATCAAGACTTCATTATGCTCATAATTCAGCTAAAAATAAGAGCATATGGTAGCTGAGGAAAAACACAAGCCATAGCTACTGGATTTCCAGTAGACAAAGTTGAAGAGGAATGAATATGTGAAGTAATATTATTGTAAGTGAAGACAGCAAAGAAATGGATGGAGTTAATAACTTAATGCATCTGGAAAAATGGGGGAGCTATTCAACGATAAATGGAAGTAGAAGATAATAAATGAATAAATAAAGCAAGGAATAAATAGCCAATAATGGAAGACACTAAAATCCTCAGCTGCCATCAAAGCTATAAAAATGTGGGAATGGATATATAAAAAATAAAAAGGCAAGAACGAAATGCATATGGCAAAAATGGGGATAAGTAATGTCTCAAAATAACGTAAGAAATCCCTAATTGGTGGAAAACATGTGGCTCATAAAACCCTTATGAAATTAGAGTGGCAATAGGGTAGCCTCAAAGGCGTTGATTAGAGTAACCTGACATATTGCTATAATATAGTAAAAAAAGAAGGGCGATGTCATGTTTCAGGGATTTTTTTTTTTCTTCCTGTAAGATGAAGGCCAAAGGATGTGAAGAAGAGTGGTGTGATGGGGGGGGTGGTGGTGGCATGTTTAAAGGAGCATAGGTAGATTTGGGGGATCACACCGTTGTAGTTAGAGCCCTGGCACTGTGATTAGAGAAGGTGCACCCTTTGCCAACTTGCTAACCTTTGTAACCTCAGTGTTTTCTTTGTTGTGTTGGACTACTAATCCCCGCTGTGCAGTACTGTTGTGAGTATCAGATATGAAAAATGTGTGTAAATGGGCTGCCAAACAGCTCCCTATGTGGAAGCTATTCCAATTACAAAGTAGGGTGGAGAGTGGAAAGAGCCATTACAGAAATGCACTTGGAGGGAGGGAAGGAGATTAACCTTGACTGAGCCCTTGCAGTGTTCTGGGCACATGTACACATTAATTCTTTTAATCCTCACAACAGCCCTATGAGAGTGACATTAATTTCCCTCCAATGGAGTTACAGAGAGCTTAATTTAAATATCTTGGGTCTTGCCACTAATGATTGATAAATCAGGAAATCAAAACCCAATTATTTGAATTGTACCAGTCAATTAAAATATGTGGGCCATTTTAATCTGTCCAGTTCAGATGCCTGAGGACCATGATCTTACTTCTTACCATTTTGAGTCTTGTGTTCTGTCTTAGATTTCAAGAGCTTTGCTTTCATACTTTTGTTTTTACCACCAATGCATGGGGTGAAGACAAGACCCTTAGTACATGGGTGTCTTAGGAGTCCATGAAGTTGAAAAATTATTCCAGCCTCAGTTTCTCCGTCCCTCCATCCCAGTAAACATGCCATGGAATAGAAGACACAAGGAGACATTACAAAGACTCCAAAAGCCACTGGCAGCAAAGGAGAGAAGCCACAGACTAGCAGAGAGCCCTGTGGGGACTCTTAGGACCCATCTTCCTATCAGTACAGCCGGTGGATCTTTAATCTAGTTAGAAAACTTCAGCCCCTAATGGACGTGGGCAGCCTTTAGAAATGTATTATCAGCAAGGGAGGTGTCAGGATGGATTCATGAGAGGTATTTCATGCCTCACAAATCACCTTGAATATTTCATGTACATTAAAAAATTAGTAGACAAAACTGGAGCGGTGGCGTATAATTTACCTAGACTTGCAAGATGTTTTTGATACGGAGCAGGGCGGAAGATTTATCTGTGGGCACATTAAGCAGCACTTGGAACAAAATGCATTGGCTCTTGTGTTAGCGCCCATCAGAGAGGGTAGCAAAAGAGCTACGTTGTGGCGAAGCAGTAAATATGGGCATAGCAAAGAGAAATATGAGCTTCATTTTTCTTTATCTTCTGCAGAGTGGATTGGTGAGTTTCTGCTCTCTGAAGGACAAGACAGCATTGCCCGTGTATGAATGAGTTTAAAAGGCATAAACAAGGGGGTCTGATGGCCTAATTTGGAAGGGTCCAGCGGGACTCTGCCTCCTTGCAGATAATGAGATGGTATTTGGAGTAGATATGCCACCGAGGGAGAAAATGAATTTAATAGAAATATCACTGCTATTTACAACTAAAGAAACATTGGCAAAATCTGCTGAAAAGAGAATGAATTCACGGCCTGGGACCTTTTTTATGTTTGGAAAAGCACTTAGTATGTGACCCTCATCCTGTGGATAAATGTAATATGAATTTATAGTAATTCAAACCTCCTAGTTATATTTAGTTAGGGTTGAAAGAGTTTGAATATTCAGCCTTCAGCTACATTTACTGGCTGAAGAATCAGTGTCTTGCATTTCCTTTCTACTTTTCTGGGTTCTAAAATTCTCAGAATTTTGCTTTAGTCTCTTTTTCTCAACTAAGGATGTGCCCTCCCTAATTAACGCTACAAGGACACTCATTTGTGTGCAACCCCGAACAATGACGGTGTCTCGATAGACGATGAAAAGAAGCATTATTTCTACCGCTAATGGAAAATCACAAGGGAATGTAGAGATTTAATTTTTTCTTCCTTTAGGTCCTTTGGTTTTCTTGCACATAGGGGGTATGTTTCCCCAGAGACCTTATGTTGGTGATGAATTCAGAGTTTATTGACATACATTTACAGAACACACAGATTAATCTCTATAAATAAACACTGGTTAATTTCAGTGTGTTTATGGAGTAGTCCTGGATTGGAGACTTTTTGCGCATGCCTGCAACTCTGTGTAAGCTGGCCTCCCTGGAATCTAGTGAATTTGGAAAAATTTGAAAGTGGATTATATAGTAACCAATCCTTTCTTATGATTGTAAACAGTAGAAGAAAAAGAAACGATGGATTAGGAAGGAGAGTAGGACAGGAACTCTGGATGATCACGGCCTTTGGGTTGCGTAACCACGATGCTGGTCTGTGTTTTTGAGTTTTCCACCTTCCTTGGGCATGTTTGCAGGTCATTGCATTTGAGTCACTGGACATCGCTGCAATGTTTGTCTCCGTTTTGCAGATGACCAAATTCATTCGCAGAGAGCTTTAATGACCTCTCAAGGTCGTAGAGCCTTTTGATACCAGAATTCGGATCTGCTCACGGGATTGTCCAGCCACACGTCCAAGAGGCTCAGGGAGGCTCAGGGACTTCAAAGACGTAAAACTCTAAGGCAGGGCCACAACCTGTCAGAGAGGCTGGGGCATCTGCCTCTTCCTTCCAGGTGCCTGATTTGCTCTTTCTTCCCTGGTGAGAACCCCAGACTCCTTTTATGGATGTGGGAAATAAAATAAGATGAATGAGCCTGAGACTTAAATTGTTATAAAACTATTAAAGAGAAATCTGTCTTAAGTTATCACCTAAGGGGCCAGTAAAAATTGGTCATCATAGAGGTGGATTTTTAAATAAAGGTTGAACAAAATTACACTCGGATCCTTAGGGATGCTTCTAAATAATGTTTTAAAACGGAGGGTTACACAGCGAGGTGACCTTCCTGCCTCGCTGCCTGTAAGTTTGACACCAGGACATCCTGTGCTGAGCAGGGCTCTGAGAATCTGCATTACCTCTGTGGAAACTTCAGTGTCCCCTGGGTTTTCTAGTCTTCTATTATCTGTTCAGAGCAATATACTAATCTAGGGGGTGGGGTGGGGCGCTTAGCACTTCCTTTAAAACTGGGGCCTCCCCTGAAATTTCCACCCTTAGAAATCTAGTGTCCTTTGGAGAATCTTTTACTTTGGCAAATGTTGCATATCCCACAATCTCCAACCCTCGCCCCACCTACCTCCACTATATCACACCCTTGCTTAAAAACCTGCAGTGTCTACCCTGGCTTTCATGGTGCATCATCCTATTTCAACAACATTTCCCCAATCTTTTTGTATGTTCTGCTGTCCCCCATATATATACATGAGTACACACTTAAAGACCACCATGACAATCACCTCCTATGCCTATGTTAAGATTTTTCCAAATCCAGTGCAGCAGAGATATTTTCTTGCTTTTTTTCACCCTGTGCTCAACCTACCATCAACTCAACATGCTGGTTTGTAATTGCATGTGGCCACATCTATCTGTCTGGAAGCATTTTGAAGGCAAAGACTGTGGCTGAAGCATCCCTTCCCCTATGATTGGCAAAGTGTTTGACCCACTGGAGGGAGAGAGCAAATGGTTACTGAAAGAAGGAATGAAAAATGAATGGACAGGTGAGTGAAAGGCTTGTTCTAGAGATGGGAGTGGTGGATGAAAGTCCCCTTATTCCCACAGCATGTGTGGTCATTTTCACATCCCCTGGCTCTTTCACTTCTCTGATATTTCAAATATTTCCAGCCCATCAAGACCCAATCTATAGTATCCTTTCTTCATGAACACACACACCCCCATCCTAACTTCTCCTTACAGCTGCTTAGTCAGTGAGTCAACATTTGCAGATTGCTCAATGGATGTGGGAACTGATGGGTAGAGAATGAACTTTAGGAAGGTTTGCATTAGGGTGAGGAAATTTAAGTGGAAACTTCTCCTTCTCATCTTTATTTTCAGCCATCCCAAGCAAGGTAAAAAAGTAAAAGAGAGAGAGAATTTGAGGAGGAGCAGAAGGGTGAACTTCACTTCCCGGGTACCAGAATAGGTTGTGATAGGTGAGTTCCAGCTAACTCAAAGCCAGATGTGTTCATCTATTGAGGGGCATTTGGAAATAAGCCCATCCACCCATTTCAGAAGGTGCCTATTCTCAGGTACGCTTGAGATTTACCTGAAAGGTGAAATTCAGACCCTCACAGACAGCAAGAGGTAGCCACAGAGATTAGCCCATCATCTGCCATTGTCCTCCTGGAGGTAGATATTTCACATCCAGGAGAGCACAAGCCTGCTGAAAACCACTTTCAAAAGGAATCAGTCCAGGTATGCAAAGATGAATAAGACCCACTGCATCATTATGTCTACACCTGCGTAAGAAGGACATTGCTTTTAGGCTTTAGGCAGGATAATTGATCTTAGTCCTGAAACCACATAATCAGGATAGAGCTTTTGTCAGAAGCTCTTTAAGACCATGATTTCATTAAGCTTTCTCATACCCTATAATAGAGGAAGCATCTTGCTTCCCTTACAGATGGGCAAAATGAGGCTTAGGAAAATGTGATGCTTGTGCAGAGGAAGTGGGGGCAGGGAGCTGATAGTGTGTCCTGATTCCAAGCTCACCTGGCAACCCAAGCTCAGCTTCCCTCCCTGCATCGTTTAAAAATCTCCACAATCAGCCAAAAGATTTATATTTTCTTATTACCTTAGCAGCTTCTTCCGAATAAATCTTTTTTTCCCAGCACAAGGAATGAATTTAAAGGAATATATTAAATTTTTAAAAATGGGCTTGCAAAGCAAGATTCTGCTTTGACCCTAATATCTCCCTCAGATTCCCTCCTGCACACATACACCCTTATCAAACACGATTCACCTTCTCTAAAAACAGGCTGAGATTGGAGTCATGGCCAAAGGCAGGAATGTTGGTATGAGCGTTATCACAGCAAGTAGACGATGGCTGTGAGGAATTTCAGGTGGTGGACAACTGATTGTCAATAGTTTTCCAAAAGTGGAGGAATTTGGGGAGAATGCAATTTTTAATACAATTATGTTGAGAATATGTTTTGAGGAATGAATTTTTAAAATTTAGGTCACTGATACTTTTGCATTTCTCTCCCATTAGAATAAAAACAATCAAATTAATATCATAGCCTCATGCCAGATCATTCTCTTATCTCTATGAGATTTTACACATAGGCTCACTGGACATCTGGAATTCAGCTCCATAGACAACTTTTAAATAAATACCTAAATACAGACAGATACACACATAGGATAAGCATACAATGTCTTTCTTACAATGTGGACTGCATTTCTTTCATGAACTTGATCTCAAAGGAATGGCATAGAAAAGCTAAAAGGGTAGGCTTTGTGTGATATTCCAATTTGATTCAAAATCACATCCAATTCACATGAAAAATAACTTCTTTCAAGAAAGTACTTTTTCCCCCCCAGTGAGAATACACAATCACTTTGGGAAATTTGAGGACTAGTACAAAAAGTGAAGAAGCAAAATGTACACATAATCTCACTACTCAGAAGTAACTGTTAATAGGTCAATGAATTCTGTCTTTCTGTTTTGACTTTATTTATCTTTTTTTCCTGCCTATCAAGTAACATGGTACACATGGCACTTATTTTTCCTATCACTTTTAAAATTCTCTGATGTCCATTTTCCCTCATGGATAAAAATTTCCATAAGCAATTTAAATAGCTATTCGATATTTTCTATACCATTACCTTTATTCTTTTATGTTGTAAATGTAGATTCTTTGAGTATATTTCTTAATAAAGGAACGATATAAGCAATAGTGAGTTTGCATTTAATTTGGAAGAAGAGTATGTGACATTATAGAATTTTAAATGTAAATGTCATTTAGAAGCTCAAGTGCCCAAACACCTTGTCTCATTCAGAAACATTAAAATTCTCTCCCTGAGAAGAAAAACTTTTCTAAGGTTACGATGTGAATGAGTGATGAAGGGAGGATTGGAACTGAGACCTCAATAGTCTTCTCAGCTTCTTGTCCTTCCTGTGGAAGGCATTCTTCTTCCAGAATGATGATGCCCTGGTCCACTCTTTGAGAAGGACTGCTTATGAAACCAGCACCTGTGTCCCCGCAGGAAGTAAGGATGGGACTAGATGGTGAGCCAATATAGGAAAGGACACCTGTTGTTATTTCAGGTTGAAACGAGGTATTCTGCCAAACCAAATCATAGTAATGCTCTGAGAACACCTGGAAGAATGGGCTTCAGAAATCTCAGATGCCAACCTCAGAAAACATGCCAATGACACCAGGTTCTGGGACACCCCTCCCTGCCAATCTCACATGCTCCATACCTAAGTGCCCTTATTTGCAATGCTCAAGCAAGGAACATATTTAATAATCTTATAACTTTTGCCAGGTATATAAGTGTATGTCTGTTGTACTCTTAAAATTAAGTAAGCAGTGGAAGGGAAAGAGTTCATCTTACTGGTGCTATAGAACCAGAGGAAACATGGCAGAGGGTAAAATTGAGGAGGAATCATTCCACTCAGATGTCTGGGACAGGTGAAGAATCTTACTGGTGCTATAGAACCAGAGGAAACATGGCAGAGGGTAGAATTGAGGAGGAATCATTCCACTCAGATGTCTGGGACAGGTGAAGACTAAGACTTTTCATCCTTAGATGGGACAAAAAGGAGAAATATCAGAGCTATAATTTTTGCATTTTTATTAAAATTAATTTCTGAGCCACCAAGAAAGAGATACAATAGGGCAGATTTAGAGAAAAAGAAAACAGGTTAGAAAGAGCAAAAAAGAAAAGAGAAATGGATCGGGGGAAGAATAAGAGAAAGAGGACACAACATCTTTAAATCCTGACAGTACCAAGAAGTACCCCAAGGACATGTGCAAGAGAACTCTAGCCCTCTGTCTTGGCCAGACCTTATTCTGCAGGGCTTACTGAAGGGGGGCAGTTCAGAGAGCTTACCCAGTCCTCCCTCATTATATAAGAGGAAGACAAAAGACAGGCTTTGGGAGAGTTCAGTGTTTCTAGAGAGATGTCATTCTGTCCCCTTTTGTGGGAAAAAAGAGTGTTACTATCTCTCCCTGAAGTCATAGAAAAGAAAATGGGATGGGGCCAACACAATCATCCATAAAGACAGGGCAGACCACAACAAAATTCTCCATATTCAGGCTTTCAACCACCTGCTGACCTGCTTTGTAATTACGAAGGCAGGAAGCTGGACACAGGGTAAGTGGTATGCTGACACTGTCAGGTAGATGGCTGGGACATACTCCCTATCTTTTCAGCCCAAAGCTTGATTCCATTCTCATGATTTTATGCTCTACTGGCTTCAAGGTCTTGATTTCAAAGGGGGGGGAATGCTTTCACCAGGAGACCCAGCAATGAGTCCATTAGATAGGAAGCTAGGACTGCCACCAGGACACTTTGGGATCCTCATGCCTCTGAATCAACAGGCAGAGAAAGGAGTCATTGTGCTGGTGAGGGTGATTTATCTTGACCACCAAAGGACATTGGATTACTGTACAATGGAGGTAGGAAGAATATGTCTGGAATACAGCAGATTTTTTAGGGCGACTCTTAGTACTACCTTGCCTTGGGATTAAGGTCAATGGAAACCTGCAGCAATTCAGTCCAGGCAGGAGTACTAATGGCCCATGTCTATCAGGAATGAAGGTTTGGGTCACCCCACCAGGTAAAGACCATAATCAGCTGAGGTACCTGCTGAAGGCAAAAGGAATATGGAATGTGTAGTGGAAGAAGGTAGTTAGAAATACTGTAACACCACAGCAGTACACTATTTAGTGTTATGAATAGTATATGTATTAGGGTGCTCCAGAGAAACAGAACCATTCGTTGTATACACATAGAGAAAGAGATCAGCTGCTCTGTTCAGTCTTTCAACTGATGTGGTGAGGTCCACCTACATTAGGGAAGGAAATCTGCTTTACTCAGTTTACCAATTTCAATATTAATCTCATCCAGAAACATCCTCTGAGAAATACCCACAATAATGTTTGACAAAATACCTGGGCATCCCATAGCCCAGTCAAATTGACACAAATTAACCATCACGGTATAGTACGTGACATATAAGAAGAATTTTAAAATGGTGGATATTGGTTTTTCTTATTATTTTAATCTTTCAGATTAATTTATTTTGCCTCATAGAGCTTTGATGAAAATACAGGCAACTGGATTTACTAAGATGTCACACATGAAAAGTTTTGCAGAACTTTTGTGGTAAGATTCATCTCATCTCTGCAGAATATACTTTTAAAGGTGTTGGTTAACAACCTCTATGTGTCTCTATTTATAGGTATATGACTGTACATCTGGGTCCACACAGACACTCATACACATGTAATCCTAAAGGCTTTTGATAAGTGTGGAATACTTTAACCAACTTTATGAATTTAATTAAGCTTTTCTCCAAATGGCATGTTGGAAGAGACAGCGGTTTTATACAAAGACTATAATCTAGAAAAAAAAATCATTTATTTTTCAAAATGGGAACCAGGTCCACAGGGCAACTGGGACATTTTGCTTGTCAGCAAAATAAATTTATTCTGAATTTATGAATGGATAATAAGCCACCTTCTTATAATGATTAATGGTAATTAACCTTTTAAAGCCCCATCATTTACCTGGCCATCTTTGGCTGACAGCTCTTGGAGACAGGATAGAATGCTGATGGTGGAAAAGACCTTCCTCTGGACCCCCAAGGTCCTCTAAGGTAGACACCAACACTTCAGTGTGGACAGATTGCAAATCTGATGCAGCCCCAGAGAATTTTAGACAAAAAAAATGCACACATTGGCCATAATAATGAAGTACTTTAATTCTAAAGGGACCATTGCACTAGAGGCCAGAGCCAGTGAGCTCTACTGGAAGCTGCGTGACTTCAGTTACATCTTTTCACTCCTATGAACCCAAATTCCTCCACCCGTAAAACGGAGGAATAGTGATTCTATTAATGATTGGCATTTTAAAGGAAGGGTCTTGTATACTGGCACAGGTCAGTTGCAAGCCCCCTTGTCAAACAGCTGGTATCACATGAAGCTGTCTTCCAGCAGGTTGGCACTAGTCACACGTCTGAAAATGCTAACATGGACCCAGGACGTGCTCCCTGTCTATGTCCGTTCCAGCACCCACCACCTCCAACACTGACCATGTATAAACATCAAAGATATCAGGGAAGTAGATTCTGCAATGGGGTTTAGCATATATGATATTTATCAAGAGGTACCTTTAGAACCAACATCAATGGAAAGGAGGGAAAGGAAGCAGGATTTGATGAAGAGAAAAAAATCCAAGCTGCTATGCAGGCACAGTGACAGACTTGGCTGACCCCAAAGGGAGCCCTGGAGCTACAATGGCCGATCAGAGTTGTTCTGAACGAAGATCAGTGGCCAAGTCTTCATACTCCTTCAGTGACAACCACTGGATGTGCACTGCCCCAGAAAGGGGGGCTTTCTCCATATCTGAGAGAATCCCTGAAGGAGTTGAGAGCTGGAGGTGATTTGCAGATGGCTCTCCTCATTGCCAGGACCACCAGAACATCACAAAAGGGGGCACTGGGTGGCCCATCACAGTGTCTTCCACACCAGCATGTATTGAGCACTTACTACATCCCAAATAGACTCTGCTGGGGCCGGCACCTGCTTTATCCCATTTAACTCTCTCCACAACCCTATCAGATGGGTATTCATATGCACATTTTATTATACCATGACACTGAAGCTTTGTAACTTGTGCAACTATAATTCAAATAGAATCCCTGGTAACTTGTCTGAATCCAGGAGTTTGTGGTAAGCTGAGAGACAACTCACACTAACCACCAACTGTTTTCAGGACTTGTCTGATTTTTAGTTGGGGATTGGTTCCATCTTCCCCCATTTCAAACTCCATTTGTCTATAGGATTTATTCCAGACTGTCCCCCACACTTCCCCAGCCAGGTGAAAGTTCTTGTTACCTCATCTTTGCTCTCAGAGTATATGGTCAGCTCTGTGAACTTGCAGAAGTTACTCATTGTCCTTGTGCCTCTGTTTCCCTTACATGTAATATGGGAATGACAGCAGCACCTATCACATCAAATTTCTAAGAAGATTAAGAAAATAAACCCATAGATATCACATCTACAACTATGCCTGGCTACAATGAGGACTATGTGTTTGGTATTATTATTAATTGCATATTTCACTAATAAAAAATAAAACAATGTGTCATGGTTTTTGTTCATCTATCATATTCCCGTACATGTGAATGCATATATCATAGAGTTTGTGTGTTCATTGATTTTCTTGTTTATTAGCATCCTAAAACAGAGGTGGTGTGATATTTACCTGATTATATTTAGGACTTAGCATCATGCCTCACAGCAGTAGCTTTGCCCGATAGAAGGCTATTAAACTGAATTACATTTCAACAGCAAATCATCGAGTTTTATCAATCATAAACCAAAAATATCTTTCAAGGTTGTTCATTTCTCTCCATGTGTCACCCTAGTCCAACTCACCATCATTTCTTCCTTCTGATTTGAAGTCATCAGGGATCAAAGTCAGGCTGACATTTGCTGTTTAACCAGTTTAAGTCTCTATTTCTGCATCTGTGAAATGGGAACAGAGAGACTACCTACTTCACGGTGTGGCAAACAGAATTAAATGAGATAAATAAATAATTAGTCCGGGGTATGGCATGTAGCAAGCTCTCGGCAAATGCTGTTTTTATTAATAACAGTGACAGCCACGGCAACCACCTTGACCGATCTTCTTGTTGAGTTGCTCCCAAGCTGCTCAGCCTGCGGTGGAGGTAAAAGCACCACGCTGACCCACTCAACCTTCCCGTAGCAAACACGATCTCTTAACCTTTGAGAATGTTGCTTCATCTAGCTTAGCCTTGCTTTTGTCATCTGTAAAATGGGAACAGTAAGAATGCATATGTCATAGCGTTTGGAGGGTTAAATGAGGAAACCCATCTGAAGCATTTCGTAGAGCACTGAGACCCAGTCAACATGCATGAAATGTTAGCCTTTACTCATCCCGTTAGCATGTATGTAATATGACCCCCCGTGGCATGAATACAGCTATTGAGAGCACTGGGTAACACCGACACGCACAGTAGGCCCGCAGCACCCATTGCAGCCTTTCCACCGCCTACACCGCTCTGCCCTGAGAAGAGACAGCTGACTGCCTGACCCCACATCCTGAGCGATGCTCGGGAGAATGTTAAATGGTGGGGAAAACGCTCTGACAAAAGCTATTTTAATGAGACATCCTTTAGCGCCGGCTGCTCCCAGGTCAAGCGGCCTGTGTCAGAGCAGGAACGCTAATGGACGAGGTGGCTGAGTCTTTCCGTCCGACTAGGCTCTGGGTTTTTAATGAAGCAAGCAGCCCACACACCCAGGCAGTCTTGCTGCGTTGTGTGCGTTTGTGTATGTGTGCATGCCTGTGTCTCCAATGACGGTTTTCATCCCGAAAAAAAGTGGAGAACAATGACAGGACACAGAGGTGCAAAATGTCCTCTGCTTTGCATCAATCAGAGAGAAGCTGACCAAGACCTTCCCACACGTGCATGTGACCCTCACATAGGGTAGGAGGGTAACAAAACATACTGCTTTTCCAGGGGGGCCATACTACACTCAATAGTTTTAACAAAGACTAGTGTCAGCTGCCTGACTTCTTAATGATGAATAATTCATACACATCACAGCAGCCCTCGCAAAATATTTTTTCCTGCATCCTCAAAGACAATGAAACAGCAGCAAAAATGCCAGAGGGGAAAGTTGTGTTTTTTTTTTTTTTTTCAAATCACATCACCCCTCCTATCTCTCCTCCTTACTTTGTAATATCCATGCTCTGGATTTGATTGAAATCAACTGCAATATTATTTTACAAACACATTTTAAAACATTTTGGCTTGCTGCTTCTCTAGTGTAATGGCAAACTCCTATTCAGCCCTCAAAGCCCAGCTCAAAAGTCATCACTTTTTGAAGTCAACTCTACCAGCCGCCTTCCCCCAAATCAGTCTAATCTTCCCCCTTAGATTAAACACGCTTCCTTCCTTTACTACAATCGCTACTAAGATCTTATTCCTTTAATTCTTTGGTTCAGACTTAGAACTTCTTAAGCTTAAACACCATGTATTACAGAACCACCGGCACCCAATTTAGAGTCTGAGATACAGTAGGCACTCAATAAATGTTCACGGAAAATTGAAATGACTTCCATTCTTGAAATAAAGAAAGAATATACTTAAAGTGAAGCATTGGAATGCTAATATAGATTAAGTCAATGAAAAGGAAAATTAGATGAAAAGAGTATTTCCAGAACTTCACAATCATCACTGAGGCTTATTCTTATCATGTAGCATTTACTAAGAACCCAAATCAAAGGCTTAGAAATGCAAGGGGTTGGGGGATCTGTTTGGAGGGCTTATCAGCACTCTTTAGGAGGGCAAGCATTTTAAAGAGGACTATTTATCAGAACTGAGATAAAATTTAAATGGCAGAATCACAATCGAGGTTATTTTTACAGTCTGTTTTATAACATAAACTCCTTATCCTCCCTTTCTTTTTGATCATTGTAAATGACAATTTACTGCAGACATACAAACATCAAAATGCAGATGTTACCCACTTTTCTTATTTCTCAACTGGCTGCTGCTTCGACAAAATACCACTTCAATGTCAGGGGAGAGCACATTTCTTTTTTGGAGTTAATGCTGGTTTTTGAAGGGGGGAAATAAAAGATATGTTTTTAAGCTAAAGTCATTATTCACTGACTATATTATCATGATTATTATGTGCCAGGTGTTGTGCTCCTCCTGAAGGGAACATTTGGGTTGTTAAGACAAGGGTCTCATACTTATGGACCTCAGAGTTCAGCGAGGGAGAGAGATGCCATGAGATAATTATCTTTAAAAAAATATTTTTGCTCTGCTTTATGTACGAACAGAGTTATGGTTTTGCGGAAGGTATGATGACTGATTCACTCTGGAAAGTTAGAAATGGCTTAGAAGAAAGGATGATTTTTAACACAATTCTTGAGGGGCAAGTGAAAGGATATTTGCCTGTGGACCAAAGGTGACTGGAGCTCAGTACTGCGGTGCTAATGGTGCTTTCAGAGAGCTGAGCTTATGGAAGGTACTGATGGAATGTTCCATATGGCTAGGGACCCGAAAATTCATGGCACTGGGTGAGGCAGCTGAAGCTAGAGAAACCAGAAGATTCATATTGCTAACAGCCTTGGATGACAATTTAATGAATATGGTATGTTTTTGTTTTAAGATGATCCTCTCAGCCCCTTGGGTGGTAGAATGGGAAGAAATGCCTACTCATTAAGCATTTCTTTGCAATGAATGAAGTGGTGACAGTTTGGACCAAGATGGTGGAGTGGAATGAAGGAAGATAGATTAGGTTATCGAAGTTTGCTGAAATCTTTCTGAGGATAAATTAAATGCAGACAAAGATTGAGAGGGTGAGAGGAATAGAAAATGGCTGAATGGGGAAGGAAGGTTGCAGAGTTTTCCATAAAATTAGTTAAAAGTCATGCAATTTTAAGAAAACTAGGAACATAGCCCAGTTCATTTAAAACGGGTATGTTGAATCCAAAGATAATAGGACTATTGCAAATAAAGATATAGTAAGTTTTAAGGGAGGAGATGGAGGAAGATAGCCTGAACTGCAGAGGCTGGAACCAAGGGATCCTGATAGTTTTGGAGAAGGATGAAAGTATTGGTCTGCTTGGGCTGCTATATAGCAAAATAACATAAACTGGGTAGCATATATATATGACAGAAATTTGTTCCCCACAGTCCTGGAGATTGGGAAGTCCAAGATCAAGGAGCCAGCAGATTTGGTGGCTGGTGAGGACCCACATTCTGGTTCAGAGACGATGCCTTCTAGCTATATCCTCACGTGGTAGAAGGGGAGAGGGGTCTTTCTCAGGCCTCTTTTGTAAGGACATTAAGCCCATTCATGAGGGCATCCCCGTCATGATTTAATCACCTCCCAAAGGCCCTACCCTCTAATACCATCACCTAATACAGTCACCTTAGGGTCCCACCTGACATCATCATCTCTTAATACCATCACAAAATCCACCTGAATTTTTCAGGGGACACAAATATTCAGACCATAGTAATGAACTACAGCAGGATTATTAACTGTAATTAGCTTCCAGATCATGTATCTGATAAGCACCACATGTACTCACCAGCAAATTGGTTTCACTGATCAACACCTAAGTGGACATATAGGAATAACATTTATCGGGCGTTGGGCAGATGGGAGAGGGAAGGAGGGGATGGGTATATACATACATAATGAGTGCGATACGCACCATCTGGGGGATGGACACGCTTGAAGCTCTGACTCCAGGGGGGAAGCGGGGAAGGCAACACACGTAACCTAAACATTTGTACCCCCATAATATGCTGAAATAAAAAAAAGAGCAATCCTTAAGGATCACCCATATAGGTGTGCAACAACCACAGCAGGTAAACTCATGAAGAAGGTAACAAGAGCACATCTTACTTCACCTCCCCCACCCTCACCTGAAACCTTAGGTTCCTCAGCCAATCAGCAACTAAGATACTGTCATTCATGACTCTATCTTTTGTCTCTTACCTCCTGCAGACGACAAGGAACAATGACTGTCAAAGGTGTCCAGAGAAAGTCTCCAGGACCTGGGTCTCACCTCGGTGAATATCCCTTGAAGTCAGGTAGCAGATGCACTTTGGGGTGAAGAGTGGAGTGGGTATGGGAGGAAAGATACAAAAGAACCAGTGGTGCAGGAACCAGAAAGACACAGACAGAGTAAACTGTCATGCCTAAGACCAAGGCAAGTCAGGGGAACCAGCAAACAAGTGGCCAAAAAACTGAAAAAAAAAAAAAATAATAATCAAGTGCAAGATCAAGTGGGCAGCTCCACTCAAGATCCAGTCCTCTGTTAGCCTGCACCTCTCACTTAGGTGAGGTTAGTCCATCTTTGACTATTGTTAATGTTGCTGTCTTGCCCAGTGTTTGCAGGAAAGGTGCAATATAGAGTCTTAAATAAGCCCAGCATGGTAAGACAGATGACGCCCTGCCTCTTAGCAAACATACAGAAAGCCTGCTATTGGTTGAAACTACTGAATAAAGAAATCTACTACCTTGTCAGGAAAACTCCTTCATACCCACTCCTGAAATGCAAATTGCCAGCTCTTCATTCACTAATTTGTTAAAAAATATTTATTGAGCACATACTATGTGTCAGAAATTGTCCATGACACTGAGGAGGCAAGAGAGAGTAAGAACAGATGTAATCCCTGTTCCCATGGAATTTACAATCTGCGATTAATGAAATAATCACCAAACTAAATAAGTTATTATATTTATTTACTTTAAATTGAGCTTAAAGCTCAAATGGGAAGAATCAGATTTTTATAAGTGCATGTAACAATCATGACCTAGACTGAGAGGTGAGACAAGGCTTCCCAGGAAAGGAGGACATGAACTATGAACTGAACGATGAGTGTGGTAGATGAGAGAGTTCCAGATGGCAAGAGAAGAATATGCAAACATCCTGTGGCCAGAGGTCCTGAAAAATTTCTGCTGTGGCTGGGAGTACAGAGAGTGGGTATAAGGGGGCAGGGAGTATTTTAAGAAGAGGCTGAAGGTCAAGAGAGGGGACCATACACATGTCTTGCTAAGGTTTTGGATTTTTCTTCTTTTGTTATTATTCTAAGAGCAGTGGGTTTCCATGGACAAGTAAATTTCATGATTTTGTTGCTTCTACATGCATACTGCTTTTATTTACTTAACTCTTCACAACAACACTTGTTGGCTACAGCTATGTATCCGGGTCTGAGAAGGAAGCCAGAAATGCAAAAATAAATCAGAAAGGTTTGCAACCCTCGAGAAACCCACTGTGTGGAAAAGAGGGCAGGAACCACATAATGATGAAACCGTGAAAACTGTGGTAGGAGAAA
Source organism: Cheirogaleus medius (assembly GCA_008086735.1). Classification (NCBI taxonomy): domain Eukaryota; kingdom Metazoa; phylum Chordata; class Mammalia; order Primates; family Cheirogaleidae; genus Cheirogaleus; species Cheirogaleus medius. The sequence continues at coordinate 7,353,802 of VBSM01000949.1, forward strand.
GAAAAGCCTGGAGGTCCTAATGGACCTTGCCAGCCCTGAGGGGACAAGAACAGACTCCCAGATGGGTACCATCTGAACTCAAAGGGCAGAGAATAATAGCTCATAACTGTTAAGTGCTTGCTGTGAGCCAGGCACTAGGAAGTACTTTTCATCTATATTTAAGATAACAAAAGCCATATGAAGTGTGTTCTATTATTATCCTCCTTTTAAAGTTGTGGAAACTGAGGATCAGAAACTTTAAGCAATTTGTTCAAGATCACACAGTTAGGACATCTATGGCCAAGATTTGAACAAAGATGCTGTTTGCTTAACATAAGGGCTGGAGGGCAGGGAGATTAAATTGTAGATTTCAGATCACAATATTAAAACATGAAATGTATTGATTTAGAATAATTACAGCCTCTCTGGGAAATGTTTGAGGGCCTGTAAGTGCAGCATCTTCGCTCCGATTTGAGGATGAGAGCTTGAGCCAAAATAACACTAACCTCCACTCTTAAAATAGTGGAACCTTTCGTGCGATGAGTGTATCAGAAACGAGAAATGCATATGCATCAGAGGGCACATTAGTACTCAGACAATCCAAAAGGACCTGTTTTTATATCATTTGACTTTTCTTCTCTCCTCCTGTAATTACTTCATTTCAGTGAAATCACGCCGTATTATGATTTAACAACTGGAACACTCACTTAAGCATTGACATTTTGCAAGCACCTTGCGAATATCCCCACCCACAATCCGGGCTCAAAAGGGAGAAAAATGAGCGGTCACTTAGGGGCCCAGATATACCACAAAGATGTGCCCAGTGGTCAGTTTTGCTGCTTGAATCCTGCCCTAGATACTAGCTGCCAATATTCTGTTAGGAAACTTTGAGGTAGAATAATCGTGGGACTAAGCAGGAAAGAGATTGCAATTTTTAAAGCATAGGAAAATTGTCATGGGGTGAGGATGTTCTCACCATAGGTTGCAACCATACCTCCTCTTTAAAATTACAGCCTTGCTTTTCAAAACGTTGTTAAGTATATTTATTTTCCCAGTCATCTCTAGAAGAAGAGACAAAATGCATCCCAAAGCTACAAGATGAAATGCAGAACCCTAATTGTTCCCATGCATCCTGAAGATTTGAAATTCCAGCCTGTATTTCATTTCCATGTAGTGCTTGTTAACTCCATACATGTGTAAATAATCAAAGGTATCTAGTGGTCAATGAGTGTTTTCTTTGTAAAATACCTATCTACTAGGAGTAGGCAGAGACCTGAGTACAAATAGGGACTTGTACTTGCAGAATTACAGACTTTTAGTCCTGGAAAAAAAATCTTAAAGACTGCCTCCCAGGCCCTGTCATTTGATAAATTAGGGGACTTTGGCCCAGTTGGGGAGGTGAGTGGTCCAAGCTTGTGGGGTGAGACATCGGCTTCCTGATCTTAACCTGCTTTTGTTTCAACTATGCTGTGCTGACCTAAAGTAGCTTTGTATTTCATGCTAAGCAGTATGTCCCCTTACTTCCTAATCAGAGGCATAATCAATCATCATTTGCAAGGCATTCATTTTGAGAAGCAGGAAATGAAATTCCCAAATGTAGTTACATTTTAATCGGCAGGGAACCACTGATTCAGGGAAAGGAACCCCTTAAAAGGAAGGTCTCCGAGATTAATGCTGGCACAACAAACCATGCCACTAAAACTCACTGTGAACCTAGAGCAGTGGTTGGAAAACTTTTTCTATAAACAGTCAGATAGGAAATACCCGAGGCTTTGTGAGCCTAACTGTACTAACTACTCAACCCTGCCATTGTAGCAAAAAAGCAGCCACAGACAATACAGAAATGAACAGGCATGGGTATGTTCCAATAAAACTTTATTTATGGACACTGAATTTCATGTGATTTCCATGTGACAGAAAAATTTATTCCTTTTTTTGATTTTTAAAAAATAATCTAAAAATCTGAAAACCATTCTCAGCTAACAGTTATACAAAAATGGGTAGTGGGCTATATTTGCTCCTCCTGCCATGGTTTCTGATCCCTGGCGTAGAATAAGATAGTTTTAGTTATTTCTCATTATACTTTGTACTCTTAGCAAATACACACCTGATGGCAAGAAGAATTATTGTTAGCACAAATCTTTTTTTCATTATACTCCATGAAAAAAAAAAATCTAGATATTTCCTTGTAGAGAAGTCTCCAAAATAGTTAAAGGTATAGAGTAAATCCATTTTTTTCTAGATTATAATCTTCAAATAGGGCTTTATATTATTTGTCTTCAAATCGCTGATATGTGGCAAACCACCAAGCCCATGTCACCAGCACCTAACAAAGGATTCTTTGGTGGAATTGACCATGCCAGTGGCCTCTTTAGGATACCTTCAGAGTTTCCCTGTCATTGCAGAGTTCCTGATTCCCAGGTCTATGTCAGTTCTCTTTTGAACTTTCATTCATTCATGTGTTCAGTAAATATCTCCTGAGCACTTACAAGGTGGCATTCAAGACTCCCTGTGATCTGACAACAGCCTGACTCTCAACTCATCTCATGACATGCCTCCATACACATTCATTCGTTTGCTCAACTCACAGATGCTATTTCTAATCTGCCTGCCACTGTTCAAGCTACTGAGCATAAGCAGCAGACAAGACAGTTACACCTCCAGTCCTCATGGAGCTTCCCGCTTGGCGAGGGTACCGTTAAAAACAATCACAATGAACGAATGACTTGCAACATTGACAAAGGCTAGGAAGGAAAAGGACAAGGCAGCGTGAGATGGTGTCTGCTCTCCCTGCTGTCAGTCACACTGAATTTCGTGTAAGTCCCAACACCAGCTGTACTTACCTATGCTGACCGGACCCCTCTGATACCATGTTCTGCTCCTCAAAATCTGGGTAACTCCCACCGTCAACATTTAACAGTCCCATAAATGAACCCCTTCCTTTCCAAGCAGCCTGTAACTCCACCTACCCAAGCTGAGTGGATTGCACCTGCTGCTGTGTCAGTTGCCCAGCTCAGTGTTGGGCTCAGCACATAGGTGATGTGGAACAAAGGCATAAATAAAGGAGCACAAACATGCACACATCATGGCGTCAGGTCAGGTTCACGGCACATGGAGAGTCACTCTTGGGAATGTTTATATTATGCGTTTTAAATGAGTCAGCCTTTATCAGATACTTTTCACTCCCCGCAACCCCACCACAGACACTTTGAAATTTCAAAGCAGCTTCATCTACAATTTCTCCTTCATTCCTAAAAACTCACCTTTAGGAAAGCATGTTGCTTTGCTCTTGTTTTTCAGTTAAGGAGCCTGTCGCCCCTCTCTTCTTGGCTCAGTGTGGCTCCACATTCAGCAATTCCAGAAGGTAAGTCCCCCTTACTCGAATAGGGGCTGTGAAGGCAGCAACAATTTGCAGAGTCCAACAGAACCAGGCTGAAACTTTATTCTCTATCAAGAGATGACACCATTTAACCTCAATTAACTCACATCTCAAGTTCAAGGTTTCTGGTTTACTAACACGAATCGATACCCTACTTTATCAATCATGCAAATTCAAACCAATGACATTCCTTGATGGCTTTTCGGAATTGGTGTTAAAATCCTGCCAAGTGGGATATCACTGGGAGCTGGATTATGAATCTGTAGGAAAGTGTTTCAGGGTGATCTCATTTTGCTTTTTGTGTGAGGTTGAAAGAGAGGGAAGAAGACAAAACACATGTCCGGATTCTCCAAGTTGCTTCTTAGGGTTATTACTTATGGAAATTAATGAAAACCATTTAAGGGAATATAAATGAGCCACTAATCATAGATGGAGAAATCTACTCTCTCTCACTCTTCCCTTCCCTCCCATTAGGAGATGTCAGCACTGAGAACGCAGGCAACATGCTCAGGTTCCGAGGAAAGAGGGAGAGTGAGCCGCTGTGTTAGAGAGCACAGGCAGTGGACTTGGACAGACCTGGACACAAACACAGATTTGCTTTTTTCTATATAACCATAGGCAACTTACCTTTTTTTTTTTTTACATCCTCATTTTCTTCACCTATAAAAATGGGGATATGACTTACTACAGCAACACCTTTTGGGAATATTACACAAAATGCATAGTAGTATATGTGGAGTGCTCGATGCCAGGAACATGGTAAGTCCTCAGTAGATATCAGCTAACATTAGTGTTCTATCCACAGCTAGACATTTCTATGTTTCATGATTGGCAGAGCAGTTTCAGTGCTCTTTGGAATTTTCTTTTGTTCCTTCTTTCCTTCATTCATTCAGTTGTTCAATAAATATCTATTAGGCATCTATAAGGTATTTGGAACTGTAATAGATCCCTAGGAAAGAAGTGATGGATTCGCCACACATGGCTCACTTTTTCATGAAGCTCACTGTGCCCCCTAAGCTATCACAAGCAAATACGGCATTTTTCAATCCAGACCTTCTAACAATCTCAAGATTTCTCTGTTATAAACAGTCCATCTGACAAGAATTTTACTTCTGTGCTTGGCACATGGTAGCTGCTCAGTAAATGCCAGTTGAACGAATAAATGTCAGCTGAGTGAATAGATGGGTAATGGTAATGAATGTCTCCTCTTCCAGAACACCAAGGTAGATGAGTCAGAGGATGCAGGCCCTTTTCAATGTTTTCGAGAGAGTGCGTCTGTGTGCGCATGCAAATGCTTTGCTTAATTCACTCTCAGTCAAAGAAAATATCCTGTGGAGATTTTTAGCATGTTTAGGTTCAAATTCTGGAACTAAACTTTATATCTAGTTGTCATGACAACTGTGTTATTGAGACAATTAGATCCTACACCCTGAGTGTTTGGGAGAGCCAGTCATTTCTGGAGAGGGTGTTGTGGGAGAATGAGAGTCCTGTCCAACTCCAGGTCCTACATTTCACAATCACCCATCTCACAGGGACGTCCCAAATCCATCTCCCCTTCTGTATTAGTTTGCTAGCGCTGCTGTAACAAAATACCACACATGGAGTAGCTTAAACAACAGAAATGTATTGCCTCACAGTTCTGTAGTCTTGAAGCCCAAAATCAAAGTGTCAGCGGGGTTGGTTCTCTCTGGGGGCTGTATGGAAGAATTTATTCCAGACCTTTCCCTCTGGCTTGTAGATTGTAATGTTTATGTTCACATAGCATCTCCCTGTGTCTTCATGTCGTCTTCCCTCTGTGCGTCTCTCACTCCAAATCTTCTCTTTTTATAAGGACACCAGTTATACTGGACTAAGGATCACCTTAATGATGACATTCTAACTTGATGATCTTTGTAGAGACCCTTTCTCCAAGTAAGGTCACATTTTGAGATCCTGGGGGTTGGGATATCCATGTATAAGATTTTGGGGATGATATAATTCAAGCCATAACACCTCGTGACTGGCAGGGAAAATTGGACCTTAGGAGAATGCTATATATGACCTCCAAGGTATTAGAAAAATGGCATGAGCAGTCTCCTTTTATACCGAGGGAAAGTGAGGTGAAGCTACCTGCCTCAGATCCAATGGATAAGAGAACTGTCCCCATTACAGCATGATGCTATGCCAATACCCATTTCTTTTTATCTGATCATGGCCAGATGTTTCGTGTTCTGGTTATGAGACAGAATCTCAAGCAAGAGAATAACTATTGCAATTTTAGTACTCGACTCCACTAGAAAAAGGGCAAAAATATCCCATATCCCCCCAATATTAACTTAAAATTAGTTTTGTGCAGCACTGGCAGGCCCAGTAATAAAAGAGATCCAAGGTGCATTTCCCTTCCAGACAGTAAACCTATATGGCCGCCAAAGCTGTCATTTTTTTTTTTTTTTGCCTTCTGAAAATGAAATGTTAATTTCCCCCCTAAGACCCTGCACAGATTTAGTTTGTAGGCTAATATCAGTCCACTTAAGAACAAGAGAAATGTCATCCCTGCTTTGATGTGTAATCACAAAAAAGAACTATCTTTAAATTCCCTTCAAAAGGGGCGATGTTTATGAATCCACTTTCAGTGGGGGATATAAAGGGATTTGTCAAACCCTGGTGTGATTTCAGTGATGCAGGAAAACAGCAGTACATTTATTGAGCCAGACCAAACCTGAGCTCACAAGTGAGGCTGTTCCTCTGTATCCCTGGCCGTAGGGCTTGGGGTAGTCTCGGCTTCCTGGGCTTCTTAGAGCTTCCGGGGCATTATTTCCCTCTCTTTTTGCTTATTAATTCATTTATTCATTTGTACTTTGTGGCCTTGATTTTAAAAATGAAGAATACAATGGGAGAGACTTTTCACCCACATCATCAATCACAGCCCTGGCTGGGTCTTGACACCACAAATGCCAAAGATATTGAGTTTCCTGGGTTTGTCGTTGGGGCTTTACTTTCAAAGTCTATGTAAAACCAGCAACTGGATTTGATTTCCTAATAAAGGCTGCCTTCACAGCAGCTGAGTTTCTTCTGCAGAAAAGGTTGTCAGCAATAGAGGTGGAAGGAATGTCATTACAAAGGCTGAAGGATAATAAAGATGTCTTTATGTTTATGGGCAGTTATTGGTTGCCTAATATATAATGCCCATTGTTTCTCATTGCATCCAAGTTTTGAATGAGATATAATATGCCCATTTTGTTGATGATGAAACTGAGAGTCAGGTAAGTTAAGTGATTTTGTCAAAGTCATACAATGCATTTAGGCTCCCATGTATAGATTCAGCCCCACATTGACCTGACTCTTCCTGCAATACTATGATTCCATGCATTATAAAATGTCCATAGTAACCCAGAGTACATTTGCTCACTGGTAGCTTGTGCTGCCTTTGTGACTCTAAAGTAATTCACTTAATACATGATGGAATATATCAGTTCTTTCAATAATGCCATAAGACATACAGTCTCAAAAGTTTGACAATTTGCTAGACTTCCCCTCATTTTGGGTGATGCTTACTGTTACTTTCAACCCTTCAAGGAAAATTTCTGTGAATATAATTTTCTCAGTGAAGAAAATTTGAAGAGCAAACATGTAGATTCTTCTTAGGGGCCTGGCTGTCATTTACCTCACCTAAGTCAGAAGATGTCATTTGTAAGATGAATGAAAAATGACTATGTGATTTAAACACACACACACACACACATGCTGTATAAGTATGTTTAATTACAAATTCTCAGTAATTTGGGGATTCGGCTAATATATGTTTCTGTACTAGAGCTCTTATACACTTTAAGTATTAAAATTATTCCTATTTGACAGATGAGATGATTGACAGTCACAAAGATGTAAAGAGCTTCCATAGTCACACAGTGGTGAAGTTACAAATCAAACTCAAGAGTGTCTGGCTCCTATCTGGTGCTCCTTCTACAATATTTCTCGTCTAAGGTCATCTGAAAGATTTTACTGTAATTCATATAGATGAAACTTTAAACGTGAAGTTGAGTCCAAAGGATCCTATAATGCTCAGTCATATGATCCAATCTGACGATGTTGGATCAGATGTCTGACAACAGCTGTCTGACAAGGAAAACTAATTACCAAGGTGCTTCTCTGGACCACAGGAGGACCAAGCTCTTTGGCATGCATGGTCAGGCCAGTGGACAGAGGTCTTAGTCTACCAGAACCTCCTGGAGCTCGAAGGTGTTCAGGGAGGGAGGAACAGGCAGTTATCCCACTCATGTACATATCTGTTTCCATTCTCAGAAGTAGAACAAGATATTTCATCACCAACCACCCCACCTGCCTTGAGATCTTGGCTTGTTAGCCATACACCTGCTACACAAATCTTCCACTTCCCATTTGACTACAGTCCCATTTTTCTGGCTACGGTTTCCTGCAAGGCAAAATTTATGACTGCACCTAAACAAACAACTATGACCACAACCTACCTTTGCCACATAACTGGGGACAGTCTGCCTTTAAAGTATGAGGAGAAGGGCAATTCTGGCATCCTCATTGGTTACCATTTTCTATTTTTATTTCGTTTTAGGCATGTCTTTTGCTGTTAAAACAAAACAGGACAAGATTTTTTTAAAAAAATACTTACATTGTTTCTGGAAGGAAGAGGGCTCAGGCTATTTAGGAATAAATAAAGGTTGGTCAGAGATGGAGGATGTCTTACCTTCAGACCAGAACCATTAATACTATCACAAGACTCTTCAAATAATGTATTTCCATAAGCCTAAAATCCATGTTCTCATTCGCTCTAGATGCCCAAGATCTCATTTCACACTGCAACTGGAATGTTTATTCAATTATAAATTAAGCATCTAGTAAGGGTAAGATAGAGTGGTCTGTAGAACAGAGACTCTGCTAACCTCAAGCTCATGATGCAAGAGACAGACATGAAAAACAGGTTGTGTACAGTGGCTCACACCAGCAATCCCACTGCTTTGGGAGGCAGAGGCAAGAGGATCACTTGAAGCCAGGAGTTCAAGACCAGCCTGGGGACTATAATGAGACCCTGTCTCTGCAAAAAATAAAAAATTAGCCAGATATGCATCTATAATTCTGGCTACTTGGGAGGCTGAGGCAGGGGGATCCCTTGAGCCTGGGAGTTGGAGGTTGCAGTGAGCTGTGATTGCACCATTGCACTAAGAAAATTTTAAAAAGACTAATACAATACAGTGCAAAGAATAGTAACATTTTCTCACCTTCTCTGCCACACTTCGCATTTCTTAGGTCATTCCTTTTAAATACTGCTTCAAATATTTTTTCTCCAACCTCTTGCAACCTACTAATTTGAAAGTTGTCAAGTGCTCTCTATTACCTACAGCAGCAAGAATAAATCCTAAGGGTCTAGGCTGATAATGTACATCAAGACTTCTGCAGCCCCCTCCATGAATCTTGCACTCTTCACAAGCTCTTTTCATTATTCTTCTCCTCTTCATAGAAAGACTCATACTTACTGATAACCTTTGCTTTTGTCATTTCTCTCACCTCTCACGACCTCTACCTAGGAAATGCCTAAGATTCACTTAAGCTCCAGCTCAGGACTCAACTCTCTCCTGATCTTCCCCAGCTAGGACCATGAAATCTTAGACTTGGCTAGATCAGCCACAGTCACACTCACCCCAGTCCAGTAGTTTCATTGTCCACTTCTGAGGTCATGAACAATATATTCAGCCACTCAAAGTTCAGTGACACAGTGATCTTGACATTTTGAGGCAACTGCACTCTGTGTTGAATTTTTTTTATCTCTCGGCATTCCTTTTTATAGATCCCAAATTAACTTATCTGAAACAACATTTATTTTGGTTCTTCTATGTGTTTTGAAAGAGAAGAACAAGTCTAACATCTTTCTTATGTGCCTACCTTCCGTATGATTGAAGACAGTCATTTTTCTCTCATCATCACTCAAGTCAGATCTCTTCTTCACCCTAAATATTTTTATAGCCTCAACTCTCCTGAAAGGAATGTGTCCTCTCCCGGTGTCCCATTCCAATACGATACCCCAATGCAGCATATGACCACAGCTGCAGACTTTATAAAAAAGGTGGTTCACCTATCCCTTCTCTTCTATATTATTTTTATTAGTCAGACTAAGTTCATAATTGCTTTTTCCAACAGCTATTTCATGCTGTTAGTCATTGTGAGCGTGAGGTCGTATAAAACAGCCCACTTTTCTGTGGGGACTGACATTTAGACAGTCCTTCTCCGCCCAATGCTTAGAGAATAGAATTTAAAACTTAGTCTTCGCAAGTGCCTGCAGTTTCTACACCACCATGCTCTGCCTCCATAGAATAGTTCGCCTGCTTAGTGAGTGATGGTTCTAAATATTGAAAACATCAGAAACATGGGCAAAAATCACAAGTATGGATAGCTGGCCTGAAATATTTAAATGTCATAGAATTTCAACAAACCGAACTGTCAGTAATAATAGTTATGTTTTACATATCAACATAATAATAGTTAATAATGATGCTTTGTATTTATCCACTTCCTTTCTTCTGGAGACATTGGCAAAGTAAAGTAAATCTAACATTGATATTTAAAAATAAACCCCTGAATTAATACCAGTGTGAAACCTACTCCCCTAAAAAAAAAAAAAAAAAAAAAAAAAAAAAAAAAACCAGAAGGTATAATGTAAGGCTCTCTTACAGCCAGGAAAATAAATGGTTTTGCAAAGCATGAAAATTTGGCCTGTAGGATGACAAGAAAGTCATATGTCAGCTATGACTAGTCCCAACTTCTGCCCTCAGGGTGGGTGTTGGTTTAATTTTGACTCTGGAGAAAAGCAGAGCAGAAAAATGTATAAAAAACATCGTCAAGTTCACAGCCTCACATCCCTCACTTGTCAGGGATACTAAGTAAAATAGACATCATTCTCTAAGTCTTCAGACACAAAGTAATTATTTCTGGGGAACGTAAACAGTCGCCAAGTCCTCCATACATCAGTGGGCTCTAGGTCAAGGCTGAGGGGCCAACAGGGTCCAGAGAACAGGCCGACATCAGGATACGCACGTTATTAGGTATAAATCAATATATGTAAACCTTCATCTGGAACACCGCACCCATCGTCACAAAAGCAATGCATAGAGGAGCCATTCTAAGGAGTAGCAATGCCTTAAGTGTAAGAAACAGAGTTCTAATGGTAAAATTTTAAACATAACAGTAGACCAAAGAGAGAGAAAATAAGGGATGGAACCTGGTTATAAATCTCTCTCTTCAAGTAAACCATGGAATACTTGCTACAAGAATAATTTAATAGATCAACAAATTGGCCAATATTCCTTTAGCTAAGAAGGAAAACACAATTTATTTTTTCTCTCTCATTCTCTCATTCATACCGATTCCCAAATACCTGTATTGGTTGAATAATTATCATGTATTAAATGAAATAAAATATATGATTTCTAAATAGTCCTCCTTGCTCTCAAGAGATGAGTAGACTTACCAGGGAGACAGGACATCAGTATAAATGATCAGAATCTGGGACAGAAGGTACTGGGTGACACAATGTGGGATAAAAGGCCCATAGGATTATTGGGAGGATGATCCATGGGGGTTAGGGGGCAGGAACAATCATGAACAAAACCTTGGAGAAGATTGACCCATGGATGGACACAAAGGGCATCTGTCTTAGCCAGGGTTGTCCAGAGAGATGGGCCAATAGAAAGAGATTTATTATGAGGGATGGGCTTCCATGGTTGCAAAGGCTGAGAAGTTCCACAACTGCCTTCTGCAAACTGGAGGTCCAAGAAAGTGGGTTCCAGTACAAACCCAAAGGCCCGAGAACCGGAGGAGCCAGTGGTGTAAGCGCCAGTCTGGGTCCGAAGGCCTGAGAACAATGAGCACTGATGTCCAAGGGTAGGAGAAGATGGCTGTCTCAGCTAAAGCAGAGAGAGTCAATTCACCCTTTGGCCTTTCTGTTCTATTCAGGCCTTCAAAGGATTGGGTGGTCCCCACCCCCCTGGGAAGGGCAACCTGCTCTACTCAGTCCTCTGATTCAAATGCTAATCTCATCCAAAAATACTCTCATACACACATGCCCCTAAATGTTAACAGATATCCAGGCATCTCTTAGCTCAGTCAAGTTGACATATAAAATTAACCATCACGACATTGTAAGCTGTGTAAGCATCCATAGCAAAGACCTCTGAAAAGAAGAGATAATACAATATTTTTGGTCTTGAGTACAGGGGAGCATCTCCAACACTAGTGATAACCTATTTCATAGCAGATAGTAGTACCCTAATTATGGCTGTCTCTTTGAGTTTTAATGTTCACAATGATGCTATTGGGCAATATTCAATCTCTCATGACAGGCAATTTTTATTAAGCAGTTACTATATGATTACTTTTATGCTAAGTGTTTTGCACATCGTGGAAAGTTGATCATACTGTTGGCCTCAGGTATTGACCTCTCTGTACCCATATCCATTGTTGTATCTTTGTATACTCTTTTCTGATTTGGGGCTTGCTTTGTGGCAGAGGTGTTGCTATACCATATCTGAGCCTAGGCCTCAATATGCTTTGAGTCTCTCTCTCTTCCTCTCTCTCTCAATCTCTCTCTCTCTGTCTCTGAACCCAGTCCAACCACCATGAGAACAAGTCCAGGTAGCCTACTAGAGAATGAGATACCATGTTGAAGAGAACCCAGTTGCTCCAGTGAAAACTATTCTAGACTAATCTTGAGCTAGCCAACTCCCAACCATATACAAGAACACAGACAAGATCAGCAAAGCTGCCTACACATCTTGTAGCTGACCATATATGCATAAGTGAGCCCAGACAAAAGACAAGAACTGCCCAGATAACCCATATTCTTATGAGCAAGGATAAATGGTTACTGTTAAACCACCAAGCTTTGTTAGTTTGTTATGCAGCATAGCTGGCTGATAGATACATACTCATCACAACAAACTATGAAGGAGGTACTATTATACATCCCCACTTTACAGAAGAAATAAGTAAGGCTTTGGAAAAGTTCAGTCACTTGTGTTAGGCCACGTATGGCCTGTGTTTTAATTCAGACAGTCTTTCTCTAGAGCCAGAACTCTTAACCACGTGGTTATGCTGCCTATCCATTAAGACCCAAGTTTTGCAGTTAAATTTGAAATAGGCAAAGTGAGGCACATACTGAGAAGCAGAAGCAAGATGCAAAGCCAGGTCTTCCCCTCCCTAAACTCACATGCTCTCTGTGCCATCTCTCCTCTCTCACACAAAAGGGAAGCACTGGAAAGCAAATAAGGCAAAGGAAGGTTGAAGTCAAACATAGACACTTTTGGACACAAGGGCAAAGAGATTTACTTACTTCTGGTTTTTAGATATTAAGCGGCCCTACACTTATTTGAGCAGGGGTAGTGCAAAAGTACTTACCTTCTTTAAGAAGCTTAAGGGGCAGCAGGGGCACGTTCAAATAAGCCATACCCCAAGACTGATTTCGGTATTTGTGCTTTCTGCCAAGCCAAATATCTCTCTGCAGAAAACGGCCTTCTTTTTAGCTTAAAAATAAATTCAGAATGTTAAACCTCAAAAACTTCAGGGGCTAAGTCGGAAAGGTCTCTTCCATGCAGAACATAAACACTAACTTTGTAGAGTCATGAAGTGTCCATATTTTTTTTTAATCATAAAATATGTTGGCAAACTTTACTTCCACAAGAACCCCTACCATGAGGATAACCTCAATCCAGCACAAAAGAAAAATATTTACAGGAACTGAGGCTGGCAAGTTGCTCTCCCCTGTGCTATGTGATATACTGACTACCCTGATTATGTGACAGTTTGATGGGCATGGCAGGAAAAAAAATGCTTAGGAGTATAAATATTAATGCTCAGGCAGTGATTTGTATAAACTGCATAGCAAAAACAAAAGTACAAATATAAGTTTTTCACGTATGTTGCCTTGTCCGCAGCATATATTATCCACCCTACATGTGTTCTATCTCAATAGCTCATCTGTGTGGCTAGAAACCACATTTCTCAAATACTAAATTCTCATAAAATTTTTTTTGTTTGTTTTTCTTTTTTTTTTCCTAATCAGAAGAGAATTGAATATAGTTTGCAAACTGGCATTAAAGCATTAAAATGGGGCTTTAAACAGGTTTTTGTATTATGGTATATCAAAAAAATTCAGCATGGCAATATCAAGCAGCATCAGTGTATTTCTAAAAACATTTTAAAATTTTTCCATTCCATTTCAAATGACATAGTCCTCATGGAAGGAAAATCTCCAACTCTCTTCTGACATAATGTGTAAGTTAGGGCACAGTGATCTTCTTCCACTGTTGGAATTCTACCAAATGGCCCCCAACAATGACATGGGAAAAGACTTCCCTTCTCTTCTTTGCTAGAGGTAGAAGGGCAACTGGATACTCTCTCTATACTCTGTGTGCCAAAGCCCCCACTGCTCATACCTAGTGTCCTTGAGCCACGCTAACATGATCCTCTGCTTCTTTTGCCCGTCAAGTATCTGTTCTTTAATTGCAACATGTAGTCAAACGGAGAACATGTTTATTGTGACCCAAATAGTGTTGGTAGCTCACCGGGTTTGTTCTGATGAACCCTAGAAGTGTGGGAACTCCTGATTAGGTTACAATGTTGACCTTGCAGGTTTATAGCATGCGACATAGGGGCATCGTGTTCAGCCCCTTCATCCATGTAGTCTTCATCCATGTAGTCAACAAATATTTCTGGAGCATCTGTCTACTGCCAGACTCACACTTGATGCTGGGGATGCAGCAGTTAAATGCAGCAGGACAGGCATGGCCCCTGGGGACAATGGGAGAGGGACAGTAAAGAAATAAATGAACAAAGAGATTTTTGATTGTCCTACATGCTCTGATGGGAATAAACATGGTGGTACAGTAGAGGATAAGTCTACTCTGCAGTGGGGAACTTCTGTACGGCGATGACATTGGGGTTGAGATTGGAGTGATGAGACAAAGCTAGCCCTGTGGAGATGGGCAGAGGTACCTTCCAACGAAAAGAAAAGGGATGTGGAAAGGCCCTACAATGAGAAGGAGCTTGACACATTTGAGGAGATGGAGCAGGTGGGAGAAGACAAGGCTGGGAGAGTAGACAGGATCCAGATCACTTAGGCACCTGCCAATCCTAGCAAGAAGTTGGGATTTTATATTATACGTAGTGAAAACTTTTTGAAGGGTTGCAAGCAAAGGTGAAACATGGTCACATTTATAGAGCATCTCACTCAACACTCAGGATTGCGACTTTCCTCCAACTTTATTTTGTAGAGGAGTTTCCCATGGAGGGGCTCTTCTATTCCTTGCTGGAGTCAGAATCTCATTGCCACCACAGGGATTCAGTTTGCTGCTTGGATCTCTGCTTGCCTTTCCTTCATCCCTCTGACCCTGGTGGTCATGGCTATCTAGATATCTCTTCTCCATTACCCTCCCGTCAGTTCAGCAAGCTCAGACAATTACCCAGCTAAGCCCAAACTCAATGTGCTGCCTCTTTGCACACTAAGGGTTGAACTACTGTGACAGCCAGCTCCAGTATCTAGACAGATCTTCATCCTCTTATCTTCACCAGCCACTCAGATCCTGGCGTGCCCTCGGAGAGCTCCCCTATGAGAGCTATTCTAATGCTTAATGTCCCCAAGCAGAAATAGCCCAAGGCAGAAGTCTGCAAAAGAGATATCTAATATGCTTTGTCCCCTTCTGGTCATCTGAATCTTAATTGTAATAATAGACAGGGTTTCTCACTCCTAGTTAGATCACTAGTTACTTTTTTCTTCCTTCCTTCCTTCCTTCCTTCCTTCCTTCCTTCCTTCCTTCCTTCCTTCCTCTGTCCTTCTTTCTCTCCTTTCTGCCTCCTTTTGTTACTTACCTCCAATCTTTACTCTTTCCATCCTTCCTACCTCAATAACTAGAAGAAGGATAAAGTCCTTTAAGGGATTTATGCACATGATAATTATGGTAATAATACTAATAATGACATGTGATAATAACATAATCATAGCTAACATTTGTTGAACATGTAAATGCATCAGACGTTGAACCACCTCCTTACATATATACAATCTCATGAATCTTCACAATTCTAGTGGGTACTGTTAATATTTCTATTTTAAACATGAAGAACTTGAAACCTGTAAAGGTTGTCTCTTACCAAGGTCGTATAGGCAGCAAAAGACAGAGCTGGGTGGCCCAAAGGCAAGGGCCATGTGTTCTTCACCATGCTTTGTTTGATGGTTTGTATTGAGAAGCATGACTGAACTTACATATTGTGTTGAGAACTTCGTAAATTGTGCACTTGTAGAGATAAAGCATTTTTACCTCTCGTCTAGAATAAGATAGGTGCAATTAAATAGAAGGCTATTTGATCCAGTTTTCATGTTGGCTTCTCATTCTTCCTCCCAGGAGTGCTGGTAGAAATGCTTGACCACTCTGTCTGATGGACACACACCTGGACAAACCCGGTGTGTGTTTGTGCACATGTGTGTGTGTATGTGTGTGTGAGAGAGACATGTCACTTGATGCCGTGAATCCGGAACTGCTCCAGATCCCCCTGTCTCAGTTGAGTATATACATCAGTAAGGATATATCTCCATCCATTTCTGCTTCCTTCCAAGACGCTCTGCCTACTGCTATCTGTGCTTATGTGAGTGTTCAAAAGGAAATATATGCTAACTTGGACGCCACATTTCTAGCCCACTCTCTCTCCAGTGGCGATAGTGCTGGTCATGTATGTGTTGAGGCATAGGGGTGGCTGAATCACTGCGGCTTAATGTTTTAGGTCCTCCGCTGAGGGAAGAGTCAATTCCAATTTGAGGTTTACGGCAAAGCCAGATCGTCCACTGGACAAATGCAGTGCTCACGGTGCTGCTTCCCTCGTCAGCCCATTAAGTATCCCTTATCACCAGGCTCAGCGGCACCTTGGGTGTGACAACACAATCACTGCATGCCTGTTAGTGGATTGGCTCACTTGCATCATTTGCATTCCGAATAAGCACATCTCTGAGGTGACTTCTTTATGAAAGAGTGCAGTTTAAAGTAAGAATCCAGAAAGTTTTTGTACTTAAAGCTGTGGATCACCAGAAATAAAACTAGTCCTATTTCGTTTGTTTTATTCTATCAAATAAGACATTATTGCACAGAGGTATTTATTCCAGTAGGCTGACAAGGCAAGGTACACAGAGGCCTGCACACAAGATCATCATGCACAATGTTCTCGAAGAAATTAGAGCCTGGGATGAAACATTATTATGCTTTAGGAAGTCTCTGTAGCCTAGAGAATTGTTTCTAAAAAAGATGCCAACACTAAAATAACAGCCACTAAGTCACTTTTGATTGTCTTGTGAATTGTCTCCTTTTTTAATATATATATTTAAATACAGTAGTTTTCCCTTTTCTGTGGTTTTGCTTTCAGCAGTTTCAGTTACCTGCAGTCAACCATGGCCCCAAACTAGGTGAATATAGGACAATAAGACATTTAGAAAGAGAGAGAGAGAGAGAAGTCACATTCATGTAACTTTTATTTCAGGATATTTTTATAATTGTTCTCTTTTATTATTAGTTACTGCTGTTAATCTCTTACTGTGCCTAATTTATAAATTAAACTTTACCATATGTATGCATAGAAAAAAATAGTACACGTAGCATTTGGTACTTTTGGGGCTTCAAGCATCCATTGGATGTATCTTGGAACATAGTCCCCACGGATAGTGGGGGACTACTGCATGGTGACATTGTGTGGGTTTGACCAAATTAGAGAGTATAGTTTTTCATACAAGAGAATTATCAAGATAACTGAGACTTGGCATTTACCCCACTGGAAATGACTTATGTTCAGTATTTTAAAAAGAAATTCTAATTTAATGTATCACATCCCTCTTCGCTCTTTGAAACGGAAGATACAAGAACCAAGTTAACCTTTTCTTGATGTCACAGGCGACCATTATCAACAGCCGTGGCAGAGGGAAAAAGTACTTCGCTCGAAGTTATTTGATACCACGTGCGTGTTTACTTTTCGCGTCTCTTCACAAAGAATTGGAGGCAGTTTACAAAATCACATGTAATACAAAAGGAAAAGAACAAATAATTGAAGGCATCAAGACGAGGGGAAAATACAGGCTGGCAAATACAGAAGTCAGGAAAATGTGAGTGAGCCGTGATCCCGCCTAAGTGTTCTGGTTGCAAGTGACGGAGATCCAGCTTGACGTTGGCTGGGGAACAGTGAGGAATGAGTCGCTGCGTGTAAAATACTGCAGTAGTAAAGAGTGGTGGAAATGGCTTTGACATTGACCAGAATTAGCTTCTGAACACTGTCAGGACCCTCTCTTCCTGATAGGTTTCTCACCCCTGTTTCTCTGTGTATAGGGTCTTCACTCTTTCAGTAGTTAAAGGGGGTGAAGTGGTTTGGCTTACAGGAAAACCTGCATTTCTCTAACGTTCTTGGAGTAGGACCCCGATTGGCCCAGCTTGTGTCCTGTGGCTATCCTTGGACAAATCACTCTTGCTAGAGTGATATTTATTATGAGGGAGCCAGTCTCATTTCAATGCCTGTCTCTATAGTTGGGTAAATGGGTCTGTGATCTAACAAGGGAAAGGGGTGACAAAGGCAATAGCCACCGCGCAAACACTCCACATGGTCTTACGGAAGGCTAAATGTTGGTTTTCATGTGAGCTTCCCAGTAGCCCAAACAAAGCTGGAAACAGGATTGTTGACTTGATTCTTGATTTCTGCGACACAGTAGGAAAGAGGGTTTGGGGAGACAGCAGAAAAGAAGAATCAGTGTTTCAAGGGCAACCTGGCTGGTTCTTGCACTGATGCCAAAGATTTCTCTCACTTTGTGGTTTCTGAGCTAGGGAACCATGGAATACCTGAATTCTGAATGTGGAGTTCTAAGGAGCTCTGGTCCCAAACTTGGGTTAGAATCGCATTCCCTGTGCTGAGCACGGACAGGCAGCTGTCTGCTTCTCCCCTTGTCGCAATCCTCTGCTTGATCTCAGTGGGGTCCGGGCAGTCTGCCATTGCCAGGATCTATCCTTGTTGCAAACAACAGCAAAAATAAACAAATGAAACATCCTGGGCCCTTGACCCACAGCAGGGAATGAAGGATCACATCCTGGATGCAGGAATTTGGACAGAAGGAGACACTCAGTGGAGGGCTCGGACATGCCAAAGACGCCCTAGGAATCTGGGGACCGGAGTAACCCCAACGAAGCCCTGGCCCCACTCGGGCTGCTGTTTTTAGACTTAACTAAACAGCTCCTATCAATCCAAGCACAAAGGATATTCTCCAAGAACCGCGGTCATGGAGATTTGGATTAATTCGCACTTTTTTTTTTTTTTTTTTTGCCAAGGAAAGCATTAAGTGGCCCTTTGAGAAGCACTCGTTAGTCTAAGGTGATAAGCTTTATTGTGCATGGAAGGTGATCTGCACTGCTGCTGCTTCGGGACTCACCTGCTTTCCTGATGATTCCGTGCCAAACCACAGCCTCGTAGGCAGTGGCTCTCACTCTGGGTCAGAGATGCCATTCCAAATCCTGGTGCTATAGGCCCAGCCAGGCTTGGCCCCATCTCACCCCTTATCTGTCACTTGTCCCTTTTGCCAGTGCTAACACCAGTGGCAGAGGTCCCCTACCCCACACGGCCACTTGCTTATTTCTTTAACACTGTTCATGTGTGTGATTGCTTCAAAGGGCAGGGCTTCCTAGATTTTTGGATTTAGATTCTTCTCTAAGCTGGCAGGTAATCTGCTTTATAACCTTCCTGCTGTTAGTGTGCCAAGCCGTAGATGGCACTTTTCTAATCATCTTCTATGGATTGGAAACTAGGTAAGAAGGTTTATTAGCAATAGGTATAGATTTAGAGCCTGCGTGTACTGAGTGGAGTTCTTAAGGCTCCTCACATAGTGTGTGTGTGTGCACGTGTGTATGCGCGTGTTTAAAGGGCTTTTTGAAAACCATTCCTGCTTCTTGCAAACCCTTCTTATTTATTTCTAATTTCAGGAATAATTTTTGGTTAAATGTCTAGAAGTCTGACATCTAGGTAAGTGGAGCATAAATGTCATAAAAAGACATCGGATATCCTATGCATCACTTGCTTCTCATGTCTACAATGACGGATGGATGAGTTTTTGTTATCCTGCTGGGAACCCAAGAGAATTGTCGCCATGTCCCTGGTGAGAAAGATCACCCCTCTGCTCCCACACAACATATTTTTTGCAAAAGAGACATAGGGACCTGAAGTTTCTCTTTCAGAGGGACAAGTGTGTTCAGGACGGATTTGGATAGAACTGCAAACTTCCTGACAAGTCACTGCTCAGATGAGCTGTGCCCAGCGAGTGCTTGCCTATTCTGAAGCAGGAAGTGGGGCATCGCGGGTGGTCACAGGGAGAGATCCGTGCCCAGCTGGAGTGGGAGTCATCGAAGGGCGCAGCTGTCCTGGAGCTCCAGACGGCTTCTCCTTGAGATGCCCTGGAGCTCTCCCAGCTTCGCTTCAGCTACTCCAAGCTCAGTTTTGTATGTGCGTTTATATCTTCTCTGTCTTCCTTGGGGGATGCACTTTAAGTGCGGAGATTGTGAATTTGAAGTTACAGAGTTCAGCTTGCCAATACTCCACCAGAGGAAATCAATCAAGGGGTAAAACGACAGGATGCCCCCTGGGGTTTAAATACAAGGAAACAAGCCTTCCTGCCTGCCCCACTCCCACTCCCAAACCCCCATGCACGGTGCACAGGGTATGACTTGTGGCAAATTGCTTCATCTCTGCAGACCTGTTTGTTCATCTGTCGAATGAGAACAGCAATGCCCAGCCTCAAGCCAGCTGGAAGTTGCGAGAATTAACTACAAAATGCCAAACGCAGTGCCTGTCACATAGTCAGCGCTCAATCTTTCTTTTTTTAAAAAAAGTAAGAAAAATAATTACATGTCTAGATACTTTCAGAGCCAGCTGAAATTGTCCTGTCTTCATAAACCTCTTGCAATGTTTTTTTCCAGCTGAAAGTCTGTGCTTATTCTCCAAGTCTCCCTTAGTGCTCTGCAGGCCCCTGGACACCTGGGATCACATGTCACTTTAAATTGTGCCACTTGGTGAGTGTGTGTGGGCCGGGGTCTGTGTGTGCATCTGTGTTTCTTCTTGGATCTTTTTAGTCCTTAAATTTACTTGTCCCAGACAGCAAATATGGCTTCATCTCTCTCTCTCTCTCTCTATGCAGTCTGTACACAGGGAGGACTTAATAATTTTGTGACGTTTATTTATTTACCACCATGTGAGAGCTATTACTCCGTTCCAGGCTACTTACTAGGTACTTTATACATGGTATTTTATTTAATCTCCATAACGGCTCTAGGAGATAGGTTTTATTAACTGCATCCCTTTAATGACTATTTATATAGTCAGTAAGACGATAATGACTTATACCCCTACTGAGCAGATAAGGGAGCTGGAGCTCGGAGTAGTCGCAAGACTTGCTCAGTGTTGCACAACTACCAAGTTGTGGCCCTGGGACCCAAATCCATTTTCTACGACTCTAACTCAGGCTCCGAAGTCTAATTAACCAATGGCTCTTAAGCCGTGGCCCCCACGCCAAGCATATCAGCATCACATGGGACATGGTTAGAACTGCAAAATCTTGGACTCTGCCTCAGATCTACTGGATCAGAAACTCTGAGGGTGGATTCCCAGGATCTGCGGTCTAACAAGCCATCCTGGGTTCTCTGATGTAAGCTCAGGTTTGAGAGAGAAGCTCTGCTCTAAACCATCAGGCATGGCCAGAAGAGTGTGATGGTGGAGTGCACGTGTTCTGGCTCTTGACACCCCGAGATCAAACCCCAGCTCTTCCACTTTCTAACTGCACAACTCTAACTAGACAACAAAAGAAATTTTGTGTTGCTGTGAGGATTAAACACATTAATACATGTAAAACATTTAACCCAACACCTGACACAGAGTATAAGGACTTGTTAAATGCTATTTGTCATTATTACGATTTAATGATTTAAGATTACTTTTCTAATGTATTTCTTCACCATCCCGCCAAAAGTTTCAACTGCTTTGTTTGTTTGTTTCCTTTTAAATAGATGGAAAAAAATCACTTGGGTCAGCCCTTGCTGAGGTTCCTAAATTTCCTTGCCTGTGATCTGGCAGTGTTCTGAAGAATGAAGATGGTCTTCCTTGTCTCTCTGCTGCTATGCCGAGGGTGTGACTTCTGTGATTTTGGAGAGAAGTGTCTGTTGCCTGGAGAAGTATATAATAAATTTAGAAGTCAAACTCAAATCTGTCTGCACATTTGAGTCATGCGACCTTGGGCATGCTCTTTAACATCTGGAATCTTCCCTTTTCTTATATGCAAAAAAGGAGAAAATTACCTGGGTACAGAGGTGGTATGCACTGATATTTACTGAGCACTTACTATGTCCCAGACATTCTTCTAAGTGCTTATATGTGTTATCTCATGTGAGCCTCACAGTTACACACGAGGAAGAAGTAACATCATCTTTTCTTTACAAACTGCCACAGAGAAGTAACTTGTTGACAGTCCTACAAACAGGATTAGAATCCAACAAATCTGACTCCTAAGCCAATATTCTTAACTATAACAGCCTCAGTGAGTTGCTGAGACAAATAAATAGACAGATGTGTATTAAACACGAAACAGTGCCAGGAACGTGGAAGTACTTATTCAATATGGCTGAAACAATGAACAATAAAAATAATCAGTAGCAATATTAATAGTTTGAGTGGAAGAACAGTTTTTCCCTTTTTCACCCAGTGGTATTTAATCTCCTGAGAACTAGGTAAAGGGATTTTTGTTTTGCCTTTGAGTTCACTCCGTACTTGAAGAAGGATCCCTTCTCTTTCTTCCTCACTCCTCCTTCCCTGGTGAACCACTGGTGTCATTAAGAAACAGTTAACACACATCATCTTTCTTAGCTATTTTTGTGGCCTGCCATCTGGAGTACCTCGGCTCTCTTGTGTTCACACTAAATCAGCAGATGAAAGCATTAACTAATTTCTCCATTTCGGATCTGCTTATTTGGGTAACGATGACCTTTAAAACTAGTGTCATCTACCTCATAACCATGTGCCATATGTTGGGTGTCAGATAATAAAGCATATTTAAACTTAGCAGGCTCCATAACACCTTATGGCTGGTTGGCGATTAATTAATAACTTCCTTAGCAGCATCTTCGCAGTTAAGGCTGACAAGGCGTTTTGTTTGCCACTTAGTGCCCATTTCCATTGGAACCTTTTCAAATACACTCCTGGAAGACTCCGTTGTACACTGAGCATTCCCACTTATACTTGGCACATGGGGCCAGCATGTTTTCTCCAAAAGATATTTCATTTCATTTCATGCAAAAGAATAATATCAGGCATCAATCCCTGAGTTCCCAGTGCCTTACACAGAGTCTCGATTACGGTGCACAATAGCCTCACAGGACAAGGGGTTTTGTTCTCGTTTATGTACAGATGACAGTGAGAATTAAAGAAGCTGAGAAATTCACATAAGTTCATGGAAAGGCTAGGATTTGAACCTAGATTTCTGACTCCAAATGGATGACTTTATTTTTATTGTTGTTTTCACTGAAATGCAAGCTATCCTGTTGACTATTTTGTTTTTCCCATGCTCAGGGAGTCAAGCTATTCCTTAGATCATGTCTGAGTCAGAATGGGAGGCTTTAAAAGTTAATTCCCAATATCTCATCCAGTCTTCTTCCAGTTCTGCCCTTCCATCACCCTGACAGGAGCATCAGAGCAGAGATTCTGACAGTCACCTTGTCTAGGACTTGAGTCTCTTCCTCTGACAGCCATCTACTCACAACCTCAACCAGTGAGCCATAGCTGGACTATTTTTGTGACCCATGCAATTCATGAAAACTCTTAAATCACTCTATTATATTAGCCACATATAAGGAACAAAGATTAAACCACTCACTTTTCTCAACCTTAGATTCCTAAGGACTATATCTAATTCCAAGGAAAGTGACTTTCAGGCTTTGGAAAAGATATTCTAAAGTGATTATCCAGGAATGAAAGGAAACGATGTGAAGAACAATATATAAATACTTAGTCACTCACGGATGTTATGACTGAGGAGATAGTTCTACATTCCTAGCAGAAGTATGAATCTAAAATTTTTGCCTATCCAAGCCCCATCCAAGCCAGTGAGAATATTAGATCCCTCCTTATTAACCCTTATTGGGACCTTGTGAGATTCTTGCCTTTGGAGCTCTAAGTGCCTCAACACACATGGTGTTATTTTCTTCCTCAGTCTTTTATATGTACACCCACACCTTTAGCATTACATAAATCTGTACGTGAGACTCGCCATCACCAAGATAACTTATGTATCAACCTATGTCTTCATATTTTTCTCCATACTCTTAAAATGCTATATAGACAGACCTAATGTTATTTTTTCCTAAATTATAATTTGTTTTATAATGGCTATTATATATATACATTTTGTTAAACATTACTCATTTGTTTGAATAACTATTATATTCCATGTTGTGAATGTGCCACGATTTATACACCTATTCTCTAATCAATGAGTATTCTCTTTCCCGCCTCCCCTCCCATCATGAGCAGTATGTAGGGGTGCTTTGATTTCCGGGCTCTAGATTCCCAGAAGTGGGATTGTTACTTTAAGGGTAAATGCTTTCAAAATTTAATTGCTGCTGCCAGATTGCTTTCCAAAAAGGCAGAAGTTCTTTGCATTTCCACTATCAATACCTGAAGTAAACTTTCTCCATATCAAATAGCTCTTAATATCGCTGTTTCAGTCTGATGAGTATAAAGTGATATTTCATTGTTACTGGAATTGGCATTTCATCCACTACAAGTGAATTGAGCATATAAAAATATATTTGTTAGCCATTTTTTAAAATTTACACTTCTGTGAATTGTATTTTTGTATTCTTTGTCAGTCTTTCTCTTGGGCTCTCTGTCTTTTTCTTGCCAATGCATAGAGGTATTTATAATACAGAAATTTGTTATTTGTGATGCAATTTGATTTTCACAACTCTGTCAATGTCTGTCTATTGGCTTTGTTTCTGGTTTCTTTTGACATACTTAGATTTCACCTGTCTTTTAACTTTGTGTTTCTATTGTTGATTAAGAATGTGTTTCCTTCTTCTAGATTGTACATGTAGTTTCTTACACTTCCCGGCAAGATTTTTATTGCCTTTAAAAAAATACAGGTGTTTAATCAAATCCTCTCACAGTTCTTTGCCATATTTTGGGGAATAATTGTAAACATTTATTCTTTAAAATAAAATTTAAGATTTATAAATGAGACATAGAAACTAGACTAACTATAGCCAGTGAGTTTTACAAACATAGTTTCAATATTATTGGATAAGTTTTATCTTAATTTTTGACACAAATGATTATCATAATAGATTTGGTAATATTGTGCCACTTTTGAATGCCTGAAATGAATCTTACTTGGTGAGTAATTTTATTTATATTAAACTTGGGAAAATTAGTTGTATGATGTTTACATTTTTTCATGAAAGAGCAAGGTATCCATTCCCATTATTTCCAATCACATTTTCTCTTTCACTAAGACATAGCATTTTCTTGATATAGTTTTTCTGCTTTCTTGTTCAACTTACTCTTACATTTTTTTACAATACTGAGAATGAATTATTTTCTACCACTTCAATTTCTTAATTATATTTTTTAAAACAGCAATAGCTTTTCTTTTTTTTTTTGTTTTACATTTTTACATTATAAAATCTATTCAATAATTCTATTAGGTTTTATAAAACTTCTCTTATATTTTAAACTACTTTTTAGTAAGAGTTTTGTTAATTCTCTCATTCTCCAATATTTATAATATCACTTTATTTTTTGTCATATTGCACATGCTAAAACATTCAAGAGAGAGGAGATAATAATGGTGATTACAGATATTGCCACATGGTTTCTGATTTAATTTTGAAGTTCTTTGAACATTTTTCTCTTTAGGATATATTTGCTGCTGTTTGTAATAAGCATTCTTTATTACACATAATTAATTATTTTCTACTCCACTGAATTTGGCAAATATATTTTTAAAATTTGGGTATATTATATAATAGAGCTTACTTAATTTACTGATATACTTGATTATGATAACAAGTTACTAATACTGTACTTATATCCAATATCATATTTCTATTTATCTACTTATCTCTTTAGTTATTTGAACTATCTTTATCAGTTTGGGAATTAAAATTTACTAGTTCCATAAAACAAACTGACAAGCTATCTGTCTTCTATCATGGCATGAGTTTATTGAAATGACTTAAAAATGGTCTGTTCTTTAAAGCCCTCTAATCTTGGTACATTTTTCCATCCTACTTACCTTGGCAATCTCTGCTGTATATCCTGGGATGGATATCTGTGTGTGTGTGTGTGTGTGTGTGTATGTATCTTTTTCATTGCTACCTTCAAATTTATTTGTTCGTTCATTAGATTTTAAGGTTATGTCAAACCTTACTTTACTCTGTAAGTAAATTACAACAAATTGTACTTACAGATCTAATGGCTTTTATTTGTGATTCATGATTCTCCATTCTACAAAATAGAATGAGAGCTCCTACGGGGCAATGGCAGAACGTTGGGTTTTGTGAGGTGGAACATGGAAACAGAACAATAGAAAACCAAAGCTGGTTAACATCAAGCTACTTCATGAGGTAGTTTTTTCATGAGAGTTAAAGCTGAGGAGATCTTTACACTGACTCAAGTAGACTGAAATCTCCTGTTTTCAGGAAAAACTGATATGTTTTGAAATCTAAATGTTTCAGTTTGATGATGTGGCATTTAGCATGAGTGACTCCATTTTTGCGTGGCCTGGTCTTTTGGGGCCCAGTGCAAGAACTCAGTTTAAAACAGTGGCCTCCCCTAATTTTTGTTTAACAGTCATTGCTTAGTGTTAACAGTCATTCCCTTAAGTGTTTGTTTTTCTCCGTTAATAGCATATGCATTTAAGGTTTTGAAAAAGCTTTTACTGTGTCCTATAATTTTCATTACCAAATATTTCTTTTGACTATTTCACTTTTAATATGTGCTTTGATTTTAGGATCATTAAGGAGAGTATCCCTCCATTTCTAAGAAGCTAACATTATGGAATATTTATTGATCAATTTCTTCACTGTAAGATGAGAATTAGAGAATATGACCTTTTTTAAATTTAAGAAATGGTGTTTATAAATATCCTAATGATATAGAACCTTGCATATTCTTTATTTGCAGAGTGTTGATTGTCTATGTATTCATCCATTGATAAATCTATCTACCCATTTTACATTTATAGTCATCCATATTGTACTTGGTTTCTATTGATCTATTTTTGGTTTCCTTATCAAAGCAGGTGTGGGACACCTTTCTGTTTCTGACTCCCAATTATACCCAACCTCAGGAGCAGGGAAGACATAGCCCACCCATTCAGCTCTTAACACTCAGGGATTTGGGGGCCTCCGGCTGCATTAATTTGGGCCTATGTCAATCCATCTCCCTTAGATGCTCAGATCACTAAGCCCCATCCCCTGTCAGCTCCTGTTGATTCCTTATTCTTGCCCTAGATTCAGTGCTACTCTCAGTCAGAGAGAGCTCAGCACTAGTCTTCTCTTTATGCTGCAGGAATCCCAACAAAGGCAAAACCACATGTACACCCAGCTGTCCATGCATCCAGATGCTCAGGTGAAGCCAATGGAATTAGAATTAGAGAGGGAATGAACAGCACCCTGTTCCCAGAATCCCCTGTAAGTCCATGTCTTTAACCATTTGTCTAAGCAGGGTTAAAAGGCAATGACCCAGGACTCCCAGGATTATAACCTGTTTGGGGTTAGCTGTAGCACAGTGGGGACCTCAGTGGAGCTGCTATATAGGTCAAGATCAGAGAGCTAGTGGAGGAGCCAGGGATGGGCAGACCAGCCAGGCAAGAAGATCAGTAAGATGAATCCAGCCTCCCAGGTCAAAGTATCCAAGGACCAGGACTGCCTGGGCTGAGTCAGTTATCCTAATGTCTAAAACATCCCCTGTGAGAGAGGGAGTGGCACATACTAGTCCCAAATTGCTTCTCAGGTTAGGGGAGATTATATGCCTGGAGACACAAAGCAAGAGGGAAAATATGACAAATATTCCTCTCTTCGGAACTTTTCTTGACTACTTGTAAAATAAATTCTATATGGAAGCAAACATGAATATAGAAAGGAGCAATAACAAAATTTGCATGAAACATGAACTCAAGAAGTGTCAAAGCAATTTGTTCATTTCAGTGGACTATTTTGAGCTATGTCACCAGATCTCCCAGGCTGTGACTTTTCATTTACTCTACAATAGGGATGAAAAACTTAGAGAAATCACAATGTTGCCTGCCTGCCTCGACAAACCCACATGAAATTCGGTCAAAATGCCCTGTGGGTTTTTATTGTAGAATTCATCACAACCTGAACTTATCTGGTATATAAATCTCTGCCGTTCATGCCTTACTTCTTCCAGCTTAGATGTAAGCTCCAGGTAGCCAGGGACCTTGCCTGTCTTGTGCGTGGAAACACAGAAAGACAGTTTTATCCACAATGTCAGCTCATCCACCTGTCCTGGAGTCCAGGTAAGGAGCCTCTGCTATAGCATATCCTCGCAACTCTACAAATGATATTGTCATGGTCATTGTTAGCAGGAAAGCATTTGGTGAGCAGGCATAAGAGCATAAGCCAGTAACTGGGAGTAAAAAATAAAATTAACCATGCACAACAGGATCAGGATGCCCACACGGGGGTGTATCAGTTCACCTGCTTCTAGTTCTTAGTAGTCATCTCTTAAGACTGACTTAGAGATCAGGTGGGGAAAGGCTTGCTTTAGGGAAGTTCCTTAATCCTGTACATAGTGCCCGGGAACAGACACAGACACTAAGGATTAGTCTAAGCCCCTGCTCAAGTTGATAGGGTGTGGGCAAGTGAATCTTACCCTTGACAGTCAACAGGGCCTGCCTATTCCCTCCTAGACTGGTTCATAAAAGAAAATGCCCCCCTCACTTGCAGTGAGAACTAGCTTACACCCCCACCCCAGCCTCACGTGAGTGAAGTATTTAATTAAATCCGATCACATTGAAATGCTGCTTTTGAGATTCCACTTTTCACTTCTTCACTCACTTTCTGGTATAAAGACACCCTGGGTTTTATTTAGTCAAATGTCTAACGAGAAATTGCACTTTTCAGAAAAGATAAAAAATAATGAGCATCTAATTCCCTATTTTCCACAGAGCCACTTAACTTTCAAGTGCTTAGTTCTAATCAATAAAAGCCTTTCATCACAAAACCCAATAAGCAAGATCAAATTCAAGGGAAATGCTCAAAAGAGAGCAATGGTTGGCACCCAAAGCATTTTGTAAGGTCAGAATCGCTTTTCCACATGAAGCTAATTTCTACCCATGGCCCAAAGCCATTTTACCTCTTGCACTCTGATCTCGTGCATCCCAACGCTGAGTGCACTGGGCCTGCTGAGAACACAGGTGCTGCTATGATCAGCATCCAGAGAAAACCTGATGCTAAAATGGACATCACACACGCTGTGTTAACAGCTTGGTGCCAAATTTGAGGGCTTTTTCTCATCTGGGAGGACCTGCAGGCTTTGGTGTAGAGAGAGAGCCACAGATACAAGAGAGAATGTTAAGATCCAGAGTCTCTGTGATGATGTTAAGATGGTATTTGGATCAAGGACTCTAGGGCACATTCCCTAGACCCCTTCCTATTTCCCCAACCCTCTCCAAGAAAGATAAACCCCTGGGAAACAGGAGCAAACAGAAGTGGAAATGTCTTACTTGACAGCTGGGGTTGAGCCCCGAATTTCAGTAAAAAAAAAAAATCTAGTGAGCTGGGTTGGAGTTTGGGATCAATATCAGCACTAAAGAGCTTTCATTTTCACCACATCCAACACTAACTTTTGAATCTTCCCATCCACCATTCATCCACGTGGGAAGAAAAGACAGGAAAATAATAGAAAAGGACCCTGGATCAATTTCCTGCTCTCACCTGATGAGCTTAAGAGGGAGAATAGCCAGAGAGACAGAGAGACACATCTGTAACACACATGGCCACACCCTCTAACAAATGTAGACCTATCAGTTAATAGAATTTTCTAATTGATATAAGGATTCAACTATTACCTCTATGAAAATAATTTCTCTTGAATATGGGTAACACTTGATAGATGCTTATTAATTGATAAAAAGGAGACATGGAGAGAAAGATTATATGTGTGGATATAGCTATATTCTTCTCATAGACTATTTTTAAGCCAAATTAGAAATATACTTTCACAACCAAGAAATTAAAAATTCCTTGAAACACATCTGAAGCACAATTCATTGTTAAACAGATTCTTTTTTCTACATTATATTTAAAAGATACTATGAAAGGTTATAGAATTCTGCTACAAACAGGAGACCTTATATCCATGGGTATCAGCAATCATATACACAGGTAGAAAACTGTTACAATATGCACAGTGTCACCAAATGAACATGCAAATAGTCAATGGTGAAAGGACAGATGCCAATATAATATTAAACTCAATACAGAGGCTTGGAGAAATATTTTTTAAAAACTTTATTCTCACACAGCACAGGAATGGGGGTATTGAGAAATACAATACAAAATACTTACAAATTATACCAGGTCTTAGGCTCCTTGGAACAGTTCTCTTCTTCAAATAAGGTCTAGAAATCAAGGTAAAAGAAAATAACCAATGTCCAAAGACATCACACCTGGATGCTCAGCCTGTTAGGTGTGAAGCCTCAGACCTTGCTAAGGAGGCCATGGGCTGTGTGTCTAAGATGATCAGAATGTCCCTAATTCAAATCTAGCACAAGCACTAAGATCAGTTTGGAAACATTTTGCTGGTTTCTCCCTGAACTTGAACCTATGAACAAAGTAAGCAACATTTTTTTTTTTTTTTACAAAATTGGCATCTCATCAAGCAAAACTCTAAGAATCCCAATTTTAAGAAGTCAAAACTATTGAGCCCTCTTACTTCATTAGCATATTTACAACAGTGAGGTTGTAAGTTCCTCAATAATTACAAAACCTCACTTCAACCAGCCTTCTCATGCCCACACCAGACACCAGGCAGGGGCCTGTCCTCTGACAAATGCTTGTTAAATTGGATCCACCTGTCTGTAACGCATGCCTCTGTTCTCTGGGGCTGAGGACTGTGCCTTGGTCATTGGTGTATCATCTGGGTCCTTCCATGCATCAAATATTTGTTAAGTGAAAAATAAATGAATGAATAAGTGAAATACCTTAAAGTCAGTGGGAATGGTGGAATTCATGGAAACAAACAAAAAAGAAGACATCCCTTTCTCCAAAAGATTTAGGCATTTTATTTTGCAGAAGTTGGTGCTGGATGAGTTGGTTTTGGAACTGTGGGCTATACCCAGTTTCCATCACCCATTGTAAAGGACTCAAGTGTCACCAGATCTCATTTTGACTTGGAAGTTTTCATGACAGGTTTATGGTATTAATTTCCTCCTCTTCTGCCCATGGTCTTATATGTGTTTTGTTCAGAGGATAAATCAACTTGCTGGGCAAGATAGACGGAGTATTGTATGCCAGACTTTAAGAAACAATCTTCAACAAACAAACTATAAGGGATCGTGGCCCACCATGGAATATCCGCTCTGCCAGGTTTTAATGCTGAAAGCCACCAGAACACATAAGTAATCAGCGTTTTAAAATACAGGAGTTTTAATTAAATGAATTCTCAGAGCCTTATTGCTGACACTGTCACTTCTATGTCTAATGGATTTTGAGACTTGTTGTTCAGAAGTTAATCCTGTTAATAAGATTCGATTTTCTTTTTGCCTTAATAGCATACTTTGAAATACTTATGATGAAGCCAGGGCATATTTGGTGCATGGTATTGCTGTGGTTCTGTGTGTAATTTTGGTAAATGAGACTAAGAGGAGAATGACTGGAGAGAGAATGGAGATAAGAAGTGGAAAGATTGACTCCTCTGCAATATAGAAAACAGGTCACTGTTTCCTTCTGGAAGTCTCGTTCAATCTGTGATGCCGGTATTACAACCCAGGGCCTTTAACATGAAGGGGACCGGACGACTTCCCCTAAACAATCTGGCTGCTTCATAACTGCACAAACAGCTGTACACTTGATTAAGAAGAAAAACAATGTCTTGGCATAAAGCAGTCTTACCTGTTCTCTAGATTTTCTTTTGGTAAAATTTCCCTAATAAGCTTTAATGTTCTTTTATTTTTAAAACCTGTTTTGCCTATTTTAGAGATATGAAATCTGTGGCTCTTGTATAGAAACCAGAAAAAAATGCGTTTTATTTATTCTTTCATCATAGACGTACTACTAAGAATCTATTCTGTGCAAGAAAGTAAAGAGCTTAAAGTTCAACTGAAATTTAATTTGGCTATTTGAGAAAAATGATTTAAAGGGAGGGCATGTCCACTGAGGGCTGATTTAAGTAAAGAAGAGATTATGTTCATTCAGCAGACATTCAGTGAGCATTCATTCTCACCCTACCTATGTATGGACCCTGAAGACATATAGAAATTTACAAGGTAGGTAAAATAGGGCAAAGAGATGAGCAAACGGGACAGAAAACAGAAGACAGTGTTATGTCACAAGGTTGGCAGGCTTAAGGATGCACCTGTACTGCAGGGTGCAGTATGAAATGTCAATATAGGTCAGGGTGATAAGGCTCTTGCATGCCAGCCTAGGAAAACATGGGCTCTATCTCTTAGACAGGGAGAAATGATGCATTTTGGTGGGAAGGGGAGGAGGAGAAATTTATTGTCCAGGCTGGTGCTTGAAAACTCCAGTCAAAGTTCAGATTTAGGGAATGTTTTCTTCCACTTTAAAAATATTTTTTCTTAACTTTTCCAGAATCATAACGTCTGGTTATTGTCGATGCTCTATTGAGCTGAAAACTTTTATTCATATTTATGGTTTCATTTTATAAAATTATCATAACTGATGGATTTACGGTTCTGAAACAGTAACCAAATTTTAATAATGAAGCCATTAATACCTACCTTGGCTAGAGGGTATGCTATTTGTGACAATGCAATATTTGCTCTGAAAGTAGCAATCCCCAAACTAATATATTTATATCTCTATGTAAGTTGCACAAATGTCTCCCCAGCTAGCAGCACATCGTGTCGCCTTGACAATCGGAGCTCTTCCTCCCATGTTGTTTCTTCCTTCCTCTTTGCAGGAAAAGAAAAAGATGTTTAAGATATAAAAGAAATTAATTATCAAGATGATCTTGAGAGACTCAAAAAATAATTTAAGAAGGAATTTCAATTTGCAAAGCTCACTGTTGCTGGTATTTTTCTGCAAAGGCTGTGGAGCGGGAATGTGAGTTTCCTGAGACTCACTGTAGCATTTACATTTAAATGAAAATACAGACATATATGTTTGACAAAGACCGTATACTTATGCTGCTTAAAACCATTCTCTCATAAAAGGAACAGAAAACATCCCTCTATGCTGATATACCAATTTATTCTTTATGAAAAATAGCATATGGTGCATTTGTTTGGGATTTTTATTTTATTTTATTTTATTTTATTTTATTTTACTGGCTCCACATATTTGCTGAGAATCAGCTTTCTGAAAAAATAAATAGACAAGGGTTGAGGGTTGTGTTCTTTCAATTATTGAAAGTAAAACCCAACAAAACTTTTCACCCCCCACTGCCGCCATTTTTATTTTTCTGAAACTAGACCCATGTGGTCAGGTGACCTAACTTAAATTGTACACAGAACTACAGATTTGAGATTTGAAATTAAATCTTTTGACTCTTCACCAAGTGCTCACTTCTGACCTGCTTTTGGCATGCTCAGCTAAGATACTTATTGGGAGAATGTTATTAGCTTCTGAAAAGGATGTTTTTCAGAAAAAAAAGATCTCACCCACTGAATATATTTATTCTTGCTCTAATCCAGCCATTGTACTAGGTCTGGGGATACAGGCATTTGGGGCCATGAGCGATTAATACTGACATCAGAATTAATCCTGAAGACATCAGGGTAATTACTTCCTAACATGTGTTCCTGTATTCTAACTCAATAATTCAACATGTATAACATCATAGGGTCTACTTCATTGTCTGTATTTTATGTTATGTGAAACGTGGAGACATCAAGTTGCTTGTCTAATATCACACAGCTAGCAAGGTTCAGTGCAGAGATTTGAATCTAGGTCATTCTGCAATCAAAGTCCATCATGATTATTTTTGGTATTCATGGTAATTCTTCCTGCCCAAAGAACTGTAGCCAGAACTTGTCCTCACAAATCTTGCCCCCTCTGTTACTAAAGTCCATATTGATAAAATGCAACAACTGATCGAAGTTTAAAGACCATGTATGATGGTAGAAATAATTATTTTCACTTAGAGTTTCTTGGGCCTTCAGTTTCAAATATCAAAGCAAGACTTCCAGGCACTACGCGAAGATCTTACTGAAATGACTAATGCTGCAACGTTGGCATAAAGCTCTTTGGGAAACTTCCAAAGTGAAGTTACTCTCCTGACCCCAAAGCCAAACTTCTCTCCCCAAAGATGCTTAATTGTAGTTGAGAATCTACTTATTTCCAGCCGTTGGGGCCAAGTTCACCCAAGCCATTTATTTTCCTAAGATGCAAAAATGTTTCCATGAATGTGATCTTTTAAGTTTTGTTTATTCATTTATTTATTTATGCACTCATTTATTAAAAGAAATACAACTGCCACGTCATTTGCAAAGGATTTGGAACTGAGACAGACGTCTAAATGTGAATCTGCTTTCTGCTGGATGCCCTGGGAGAGGCACAGGCTGGGCATGGGTTCTAAAGAACTGAATTTGAATCCTAGCTCAGCTGCCCACCAGCTGCGAAGCTGAGTGTCTTCAAACTGAAACTCTAGACCCAGCAAAAGTTAGTTTCAAAGGAGCAGAGGGCAAATATCAAAGCCAGTGCACATTTAGGGACAGATGCCTACTGGACACCTGGTAGTAAAATTGTCTATATAATAATGAAAAGCTGAAACGTGTTCTGAACAAGTCAATGATGGGTTGAGACAAAACACAGGGAAAATAGAAGGACCACCCCCTTCCCCGCCCCGCCTGGATCCACTCACAGTTTTTGCCACCAGGCTTGTTGCCACTAGCTCCTGTTTCCTTTTAGGGTGTCTTAAAGACACAATTATAAGTGTTTACAATTTGCAGACAAACATGTCTCATCATGTCTTACCCCCTAGGCTGTAAACTCTACCAGGACAGAAGGTATAACTACATAGTTCCTTGTCACATCCCCAAACTTAGTTCATTGGCACCTGGCAGGTACATCCTAGAGGTAATAAATAAGTTTATTAATAAAGCTGTTATCATTTTCCATATTCAGTTTTCTATAATGGACACAGATTTTTTGTTGTTGTTGTTTTTTCTTCTCTCGCCTCTCGGCTGTTTGCATTTATTTCTTGTGCAGTTTTCATTCATTTTCATGTCACAGTTCTTGGTTTCTGCGGGCACCTGATTGTCCTTTCCTATTCTGCACATCTCACCTGACTCCCCTGGACCACCCCTATGTCCTTGCACAAGTCACTTCAAGTGTCCGAGCCTCAGTGTTTTCCATCTTAAAATAGAAATAACCAAAAAACGCTGGGAGATTACATAAAAAAATGTGTGTAAAGTATCCAGCACAGTACTCAAGAGATATTTATTTACTCTCCTACTACAAGCCTTATAACTAACAATGGGCTCAGCAGTCTGTTCTGATTGGACGAGAGCTACAGATATCCTTACCTCAGCCTGGAAAAATGTGGTTATGGAAAATAAATATTTGGGTCATGCTTCCTTGTGTAATTTTTCTGTGTTATTTATAAAGGTGATTTCCAGAAATGAAGAGAGTTCTTGCGAAAACAGGGAAAAGCAGAAATTTGTATCTGCTGAAGTCAAATGGTACTTAGTTTACAAGTGAATGACAAGTTCATTTGCACTTAAAAACAGAAAAAATAGTGCAAAGCTGGGAATGTATTTCACTGAGAAAAAAAGCTAACCAAAAAGAAAAAGGAAAAGGAAAGAAAAAGAAAGATATCTGGGTGGAGAAAGGCATAAGCAAGAGCTCATGTTCTCAGTGACCATTATGCTACGTGATTCATAAGGTCAAATTTTACAATTACAAATTTGCATAGGTCACATCTTTTGCAGAGGGGATAATTCTTTCCAAGACATGCTCTCTCTTCCACCCTAGCTCTATGTGGCCTGTCACACTCTTTGGGTGCAACATTACAATTCAGCAGTATAAGAGATTCTAAATTCGACCTAAGCTTTGGTAAAATTAAATGTGCCCTAGCTAACTCGAAATCAAAGTCAGCTTTCCATTGCTCCTTTCAGATATCTGCCATTTTATAAATGAACATATGAATGCCTGAAGTCATTTATGGATTGCAAAATGGGCTAACCTCACCTACCTACACATCCAAACATAATAATAGATAGCTTTAAAGGTACAACGTAAGTGATAAAAATAGAAATGTATAAAATCATATTGCATGCGATATGCACACATTGATTCAATCCACGGTTGGATGGCTGAATGTGCTTTCTATAAAGTAAAATTTATTCAAACAGCACAAACTTTTGCTCTCAAGAGATTAGGCTAACCATGTTATTGAGAGAGGGCCTGGCCCAGAAATTGAGAATGAAAGAGAGAAATTAGGAAAAGGGGAGAGAAGAGAAGATCCCAGTATATTCAAAGAAAAGACAAGAGTGTTCATGAGCAATGGTTCATCCATTCTTACTGCTGGACTCTTAATGACATCCCTAAGTACCTGTTGTCATCTTTCAGGCTCCTAGTCAGTAACCTTCGGTTATTTCCCTGTAACCTACAGGGAAAGGCCAACCTGGTAACTTGGTATTCAAGACCCTCCCCAGTCAGCCTCAGATGCCCTATTTATGTTTGTTATTCATTCTTTCCCTTTAAAATCCAGCACACACACAATAATTCTTGAAGCTTTCTCTTATGGCATTGCTAGAGGGGTGTCTATCTTAGCTCCTCCTTGGCTAGCTTAGTCCTACCCACCCTCCAAGGCTCAGAACAGGTCCTCTCTACTCTGAGCCCTTTCCTGCCCTGGACAAGATGTGGTTCCAGACCACATCATCTTGGTGCTCACCCAACATTCTGGTCATGAACTCCTGACTGCTCCATCCCATCTGCATGACTATGGGTGTGAGTTCTCCTCACATAGCACCAGGCACAATAGTGCTCAACAAATACTAATTTAAATGCTAATTATTAATATATATTCCACTAAAGATGAAGCTGTGAGATCTGTAGGCAGAGGTGGTGTGTTAAGAAAGCTATTTATTCAGGTCAAAGTGTTTATTATCTGTGAACTGGGAAGGTTCATCTCTTTTTCAGAGATTAAAAAGGAGGTTTAGAGAGGGCAAGGTTTTGTCTAGTGTCACGGAGTTGGTAACCTTTTTCTGTGTGTTTGCATTGCACAGGCAGGTTCCTCTCTAACATGCTGTCTCAATGCAGCTCAGATCTTTTTGAGTAGAACACCATAAGCTTGTTTAAAAATCCTGATGCAGAAGTCTGGCGAACACTCTTTGACAAACATGACTCAGTAAATACTTATTCTAAGACTGAAAATTAGAGCTACCATATTTAGGACCGATTGACATATGTACTTTTTATTGTCATCCTGATTCTTTGTGTGTGTGTATCATTGTATGGATGTGTAATTCACATACAATAAAATACACAAACCTCATGTTTTACCCATATACATATAAGATTGTATATGTGTTAAATTAAGACATAAATCACTTCCATGACTCCAGAAAGTATCTTTATGCCTTTTCTTAGTCAATATCAATCCCCTAGTTAACCACTATTTTTACATGTATTATCATAGCTGAGTTTCACCTGTTATTGATCTTTGTATAAATAGAATAAAATGTTATGCATTCTTAATATGTAGGTGTTTTCAACATTACATTTATTAAAGTTACTCATGAGGTTGTCACAGGATATGCATTAAATCTCTCAAACATGCTCTCTCCTTTTTCCCCAAACGAATGCTACCTTCTTCAGCAATACCCAGAGTTGCCTGGAGGGACTGACCTTTCTGATTCTTGAAAACCACAGCACACAGCCCACAAGTTCCAGGCTGACTCACCGAACAAGTTTCAAATGTGACCTTTGGGAAATGATGCCTCTTCTGACACAAGCACATGTTTTCTTATCCAGGCGAATATTTTACATTCAATACTGAGAGTAGGCGTCCTCGGAAGGGGGAGAATACATGTTCTGGCCACCAACTGTAATTAAAGATGACATTTTTCTGAACTTGGAAAATAAACAACAACCTGC
This sequence comes from Cheirogaleus medius, assembly GCA_008086735.1. Taxonomy (NCBI): domain Eukaryota; kingdom Metazoa; phylum Chordata; class Mammalia; order Primates; family Cheirogaleidae; genus Cheirogaleus; species Cheirogaleus medius. The sequence goes on from VBSM01000949.1 coordinate 7,391,521, forward strand.
AGAATGAATCAGGGCACAGAGCACCACCGATGAAATAGGCACAAAAGGAGCAGCCGATTTTTAAATCATATACTCCTTGACTTACATTAGTAATTCAGTGTGTCATCTGTTATTCAGCCAATTTTATAGAAATTATAGAGAGATTCATTCCTAATTAAGAATAATCTGATGGTTGGGCTTGACCCAGTTAAATTCTTATCTTTATGACATCAATCTTTTATAATGCTTCCAGAAGACTTGGCAAAGACTCCAATTTTATAAGTAAAAATTAATTAATTGGGACATTAAATTTGAAAGATGCTTTTATCTTTTCCCTGGTTCATGCCTTCACAACAGAAAGCAATAATTAACAGTTTTATTCAAATATATAAAATAATTCCTTGAAGATTTCTAACCAATTTAAGTACTCCAGGAATCAAATGATATGATGTCTAGATATCAACAGACAAAAGATAGAGGACTTTTTTGCAAATATTTTATTAAGAGAGCTCTCCTTGGTGATCACTTCCACTGGGGTAAGACCAGGTGGTATCTTGAGAAGCTGAGTTGACTAGGGACTAAGTTCTTCTGCCAAAAAAAATCAATATAATTTTTTGTTAACAAAGATTCTATTTGCTAAGGTTTTAAAGCTTTTTCAGTGGAATACCATCCTAGTTTAACTCACTTAATTTGACTACCCAGGAATATAAATCCTTAAATCCTTAACCCACATCTTATAATTTGAATGCATTGTCATAAAATTAGTCTCAGATTTGCTTATCCACATAGGTACCATTTGTTTGAGCATTTATTCATCGTTATTTTCTTGTTTGGCACATTTGGAATAGAATGATTATGAAAACCACACAAACTTCAAGAGGTTGAGAAGGATGCATAGTAGACTAACTAACTTCACCTGAGAGATATTGGTTGGTCAGTCTAGAGAAGCCCCAAATGGTGTGCCCCAGCACTCTGACCTGCCTGAAAGTTTTATTAAAAACTTGGGAAAAGCTTATCCTTTCACATGAGCTAATTTATTCAGATAACATGAATGGAATACTAACAAATAACTGAGTAGAGAGGAGGAAGCCAACTCTCACTTCTGGAAAGGGATGGTGGCAACACGACATTGCACCTTTCCACAAACTACACTTTCTCACCGCAGAAAGGAGAAAGGTGGGTTTAGCGTAGTTAAGTGATTTGCTCTAGATCGTACAAAAGTACTTATTAGAGCTGATGACCTTCCCAGGTAGGTCTGTAGGGTAGTTTGAAAATATGGCTATGAGTTCTTTGACCTACCTCTTATTGACAGGTGGGGCTTATGTCCCTGCCCCTTGAATGTGGGTTGAGTTTAGTAACAGGTCCATCAATGAAGTATGATAGAGGTGACAGCGTGTAACTTCCTAGCAAAGTTAGGAAAGGCCACATAGCTTCTGCTTGGATCTTTTGGGACACTTGCCCTGGGAACCCAGACACGACGCTATGAAGCCAAAGAAGCTTATGGAAAGACACATGTTGAGGAAAACCAGAGCTTGTGGCCTTGGGTCACAGTCCTGTCTGTGCTCTCAGCTAACAGAACCAACTTGCCAGCCACACAAGTGAGCTATCTTGAAAGTGGACATTCCACTCCCTAGGCGAACCTGTCCCATTGAAGGCACGTGGAACAGAGACTATTATTGTTTCAGAGCCCCACCCCCATGGTAGACCCAGGAGCAAAATGAATGACTGTTGTTGTTCCAAGCCACTAAGTTTTGGTGTGGTTTGTTATGAAGCATAGATAACTGGATATTTACACTACTTTCCATTCTGTATGTTATGTTGGTTCTTAGAAAGGAAAAGTCTTAAAGACAAAGTGACGACAGTTTTGAAGGACAGGCAGACATAAATAAGGTTCACATTGATAGGAGGGCATGTCAAGCCCTGAGTGCTCAGTATTAATTGCATGAGATGGAGCTCTAGGAGAACAGGGTAGTGGCATTTAACTTGGATTTTTCAGTTGAGTCCATAAGTCAACTGAGAACAAGCTCAGCAGAAGGGGCATGTGGGTCTTCAAATGCAAGGTGTGCAAATCCCATCTCGTCCCCATCACAATCAGTATATTATGCTCAGTTCCGGGAGCCACGGTCAAGAAAATCATTGAAAAAGTTTACCTGTGTCCTAGGAAGGTCAATCACATGGCGAATGGCCTGAACACCGTGTCCTACCTGGAGGAGATGATGGTCGCATTGACATTCAGCCAGCCAGGGCCAGGGAAGTAAAGAGTAAGAACAAGGACCAGGAACCAGGACATAGATACAGTGACTGTGTAAGGAAGAAACATCCACTCTGAATTCAGATGGCTGGGTTAATTATCTTTTTATCTTTTTGGGGAGTCCTCCACTCCCAGACTTTTTACTCAGATGCAAAACAAAAGGGAGAATCTATACTTCTTTCATAGGCCTACAGACACAATGTTAGGATTAAAGATAATTTATGTAAAAGAATACTGCATGGAACGACTTCATTATTTATTTGCTGTGAAATTCTGAGGCTTAGACGTTTGGGTTTTTGCTTTCTCTTAAAAGACGTCCATCAGTGGAATGCGTTACTTTGGCAACCTGCAAGCCCATTATCTTAATGTCTTCCTTCAAAGGTTGGATGATTGCTCATCAGGGAATTAGGGGTGTGGGCCACAGGGACCTCTTAGTTTCCTTTGGTCCCTAAGGAATTGCACAGACAGACCTTCTGTCTCCTTTAATGGCCTGTGTATCCTAGAGGCTCAGCACAGCCACGCTCCTACACCAATGAGCATTAGCGTTACTCTAGCACAGGAGAAACGCTTGTGAACTGGGTGGCCGGCGGACCACTCACATTTAGTCTTTGAAGTTTTGCATTCAACTCTCCTCTCTCCCCTCCACCATCAATATAGAGCTCTCGGTTGAGATTTAGAATATTTTCAAAATTCATGTATGCAGAAAATGTTGTCTATCAGACAAATGCCTGCACATTAAAGGAACTATGAACATTTAATATTCCACACCAAATGCTGAAACCCAAATTCAAGGGCATTTTGTCCTTTGAATCAGAGATGTTGTCATGCATCTTCCTCCCCCTTCTCCTGTCGTGTCTGGAGTTAGCATTAAGGAGCTGGAGCTAGTTTTTGATGGGATTTAGTTTGGATTTCCACTTCATCCCTTACTAACTCTGCAACCTTTGGCAATCTCTTAACCTCTCTGAACTCAAGTCTCTGTATACAAAGCGGAAATAATAACAGTCACCTCCTGGAGACGCTGTGAGAATTCAATAAGATAAAATGTGTGCCTGTGCCCGAGGCAAGTAGGAAATTAATACATATTTGCTTCCTTCCTGCTGATTGATTTCTTTGGGCTATTTCCATGAAACTGAGAAGGATGAATCTTCCCCAGCTCCCCTTCTTCCTGTCTCCCTGAGAGAGACATGTGAAATGTGGTGGCCAAGAGAAATGGCATTTAGGAGTTGGAGACTTTATAGAGGAGAGAAATGCAACTCCTTTCACTTTCACTTTTGTTCTTATACCTTTTCCTTCTAAAGCAGTGACAGCTAGTTTCCCACCTCAACACCTATTCTCTCTGAACTCCTTAATCTCAGAAGCCTGATTTTTAGTGGGGGAGACAATGCCTTCTGCCTTAGCACCTTTGGGCTGCCATAACAAGATGCCGCAGACTGGGTAGCTTATAAACAACAGAAACTTCTTTCTCACAGTTCTGAAAGCTGAGAAGTCCAAGATCAAGGGGCCAGTGAATCAGTGTCTAGTGAGGGCCTGCTTCATCACCTAGGGCCTCTTCTCACTGTGTCCTCACAAAGTGGAAGAGGCAAATGAGCTCTCTGGGACCTCCTTTATAAAGGTGCTAATCTCACTCAGAAAGGCTCTTCCCTTATCACCTAATCATCTCTCAAAAGTCCCATCTCCTGATACTATTACCTTGGAGGTTAGGATTTCAACACACAAATTTTGGAGGAAAATAACATTCAGACCATTGCAGTCTCTTAGGAAGAAAAGGCTGTGTTTTTCAACCTCCCTTTTAGCTAAGTGTTGCCGTGTGCCTACATTCTGGCCAGAGAAATGCAGGTGGACGTGATACAGACTGACCCCTCTTAGAGAGAGCTGAGCGCAATGCCTCCATTTGGTTCCCTTTCCTGAAGCTTGTCCTTGCCAACTGCGGTGTCAGGAACAATCACGAATCATAAAGTGACCTTGGAGAGGTGATGGAGAAGAAAGATAGGACCCTGGGTCTCTGCAAACCTAAAGAAAGGAACCACCATGAGCAGCTTACACTGCCAATGTCCAAGCTTTTGCTGAGGGGAGAAATAAGGCTCTATCTTGGGTTAAGCCATTGTTGTTGGGGTTCCCCTTTGCATAAAGCCACATTGAATCCTAACCGAGACACACAGGGAGGGCCCCAGGGAGAAGACTGTTGGGAGAGGAATTTCCCGTGAAGGAATCAGGCAGCTTTCCTCATAGGGGGGTTGGGGCATGTCTGTATGGGGCACAGGGGCAGGTAGGAGTTGATGGTGGTCTAGTGCCATGTCACAGAGCAGGAAGAGAAAAGACTCACACTTAAGAGAGAAATTATGGGGGCTTTAATCAAGGTCCTGTTTTTCTTTCCTTTCTGCCCCCCTTCCTTCCCAAACATCACTGAAGACCTGCTACGTGGCAGGTAGTGAGACAGGCACTGATTGACCTTGATCTCAAATTAATCCCCGGTGGGTGACAGCGAACAACTCAAATGTACATCAAGAATTGCCCCAGAACGTGGAGAGCCCTGAGGATGCTCTCCGTGTGCAGGTCCGGAGCGATTCATCCAGCCGGGCTTAGGGAAAGGGACACAACGAAGCCTTTGCCAGAGAGGTGCCCAGGCTGGGTACGAAGGGTGATGGGCTTCAGCCAGGGAAAGAAAGGATCCTCAGCCCCAAGTGCCGCTTCCCACACCCATAGCTGGGTACTGCGTTGTCATTAGCAACCCTTCTCTGTTCCCGATGTTTCTCCACCTCTGCCGCTATTTAAACCTGGCTCAAAGACCACTCAAGACCCCAGCCACTCAGTCAGTGTTGGATACAGACAAGTGAACACTTTGGGGAAATTTGCATGTGGTAATTATCAGTTTAATCTCAACAGCCTTGTGATTTGGGAAGCAATCTTCCATGTCACGGGCAAATTGGCTGGAGAATTGCTACCATCCGTCCCAGGGTGGGTGAGGGCACGTGCTTGGGGCACAGCAACCGGATGGAGGCCCCCAGTGTCCTCCCACGGTGGCCGCTCTGCTCCCACAGGCAGAGAGAGTTCGGGCCTCATGGCCAGTGGGGTTGGGGCCGTGGAAACACCAAAACGGGTTAAGTAGGTAATCAGGCAAGATTGCACCGGCTCTTCAAGACATAATAGATATATTTTTTATGACTTGCCTGTAGGGAATGAACAGAAACATCACATTAAGCAAGGGTTGAGGATGACTATTATGGAGCACCTACTATATGCCAGACTATTATTTTAGGCATTTAATATACATTTTCTTACTGAATCCTCACATTAACACTTTAAAGAATATATTAGAACTCACATTTTATAAATGACAGTACAAAGGAACCTCAGGGATTGTGAAAGCTTAGGATTCCGCTCTCGTCTACATGACTCAAGAGCCCACACCCCACGGTGTCCCCTTGTACTGGAGCACATTTCATGACAGGCTCCCACTGAAACCAACTCCATGAGGGACAGAGACCCCACTTTTATCATTGAAGACAGGACAGGCTGGAGCCTAAGAATGAAGATGGACCAGCTTTGTTTCTCTGCGTTTCTGTGCCAGGAGCTGGGGGGACTTTTTTCCTGGTAAAAAACAGCTACTCCACAAGGTATGTTTGCTGGAGATATTTTATATTGTCTTCCCAAAGGAATACAAGTAATTTTTGGTCTCTAAGTAGGAGAAATCACTATGTGTGCTCCCTGTTTGTCTTCTGCCCAGTAACGTTGGCCAAGCTCTTTGCTAATTACTCCAGGACAACAGGTTCTCAAAAGAAACGAAAAAGCGATTATCTAGGTACCGTTTCACACTAACGCTCCCTGGCTTGGAGTGGAAAAGAGAAACACAATATATATCTTCCGTTAATGGGCAACCAAACAGACGACTTGGCACAGAGCAGGAGAAAGGACAAAAATATTCTCTCTATGCCACGGGAAACACATAAACCAAAACAAAACTCAATATCACTGTCAAGTGCCCCTGGGTGCTCTCTGGAAGGAGAAGAACTCACACTCCAGGTTGGGCTGGGTTATAAACTTGAAAGCTTTCTTTCATTTGCCCCTAAATTTTCCAGAGCTATATCATCTCTCTTCCTGAAAAGAATCTTGACAACCCCATTGGCAGCTGGGAGATGGCTGAGTAGAGTAAGAAGAGCATGGAATTTGAAATCCTCAGATAGGAGGTTAGATTTGGTTAGCCACTTACTACCTGTGTTACTAAGGCAAGTCATCCTGGGAGACACGGGAGAGGAGACATGCCTACAAACTGTCAGGCAGTCTATAATTTAAAAGAAAAAAATAAGCACTGGCATGCAGAATGTGAAAGTGACAGGAGCATGTTAATGATAAGTAGAATTCCATCACCCAAGCATTGAGCACTTACATTTCGCCAGGTGTCCTGCCAAAAGCCCTAACCTCGTTCCAGGAAGATGCCATTTGCACGCGCCCGTTTCACAGATGAGCAGACTGAAACGTAGAGACGCTGATTCACTCAACAGTTACAGAGCTGGTAAAAAGGAAGAGTTAGGATTCAGATCCTAGTTTTGTCTGACCCGAAGGCCCAAGCATCTTTCTGCTGTACCACATTAGCATTTTCATCTCAACTGAAATATCAATCCAAGATCAGATGACACCAGTGACATATTATGAAACAAATGATGCCGGATGCCATCCGCAACGCTCAACAGCTGGCTCATTTCCTGAATGTGGCACACCACTCAGATGGCATGGAGGTTGGGATTGATGGCTCTTTATTTGTCTGTCTCCTGTCTAAATGCCACCCTTTGAAGTGAGGTCACCTCTGCTGCAAGGGACACAAGAAAGAAACCATGAAGGATATTAGACAACTATGGAAGCCTTTACTTGAATTCTAAACTTATTTTCTTCTCACATGCTCTGCATATGGCTATATTTAAAATGTTCGTGTTTAAAATACATTCATTACATACAAAGACAAAATGGGTACATGCAAAAACTGGTGACTTCAGGGTCAAATCTGTAGGGTGGCTATTGTGTTGGGCCACTATTTATTTTCTGATTTAAATCATGCACAATAGCTATGTGAGATATCACGATTGGGAGAAACTGGGTGATGTGTACATAAGATCTCTCTGTACTATTTTTGCAACTTCTTGTGAGTCTATAATGCATTTAACATAAAAGCCTTTAAAAATGCATTCAGTGAAGTTGCTTCTTCTAATGTGGGAGGTGGCCCTCACCTCCAGAACATTGTGCACATGTGGCACCGTTTCTTTCCACTCTCTTTACAAAATTTATTGAGTTACCAATGTGTGCCCGATCTCCCAGTGGGCATTTCCCCTGTTATTTTATTTAATCTCCATGATAATTCTGTGAGCACAGCATTATCAGGGCCATATATAAATGGAAACATTGCTGATAGAGATCACACAATCAATAAATGTCCTCACCTGGCTCCTTGGAGAGGAACCCAGTGTGTCTTTCGCAATCTCAAGCTAGTCCCCATGAATATTTGATGAGTACCTACTAGGTATTTGAAATCATGACATGCATCCTAGAAGGCAAAATTAAGTATAAGGCTATTTCTCAGCTTTGGGAAACATTTAATGTAGCTAAGTGTGGAAAACAACAGAATAGTCTAGGAGTACATTAGAGATAAAGTGGAAGAACACTTGGGATATGCATCAGGGATCTCAATTCCAGCCACTGTTCCATGTCTGACTACCTGTGAGACCTCAGCCCTGTTTGCTAAACCTCCCTGGAACCCTGTTCTCTCATTTGCAAAATAAAAATCTTCCACTAGATGGTCCCTGAGATTCTTGCCAGCTCTTGTCTGTGGTTCTTTACCTACACACGGCCCAGTGACAGCCCCAAGTGGTCTGTGCTGTGATGATCTGAGTTAGTGACGTGGATAGAGTGACCCCAGTGGACATATATGGTCAGGAAAGATGGCTTGCAAAGACTGGCCTGTGACTGCCTCTGAAAATGGGAAGGATTCCTGTAGCATGAGAAGAGAGGCTAGGGCAGGACATGTCACGTACAGGGTGCTCCTGTAGTTAATACTATCCTCCAGGGACCATCACGGAGATCGAGAACAAGTTTGTCTGGGATACCTCAGATTAGTTAACTTGAAATGAAACCCTGCTTCACTCTAAAAACCATCTAAGTCCATTAACTATCTATATTTTTCTTTGTAGGTGTGTCCCAAATAAAGAAGCTTACTTGACTTGAAGAGATTGTTCAGTCAAGAATACTGTTATGGACAACTCTAGTTCTCCACCAACAGAAACACCCTTCCTTTTTCTTCCTAACAATGCCCCCATTTCCATTTAAGCAATCACCCCTTCCAGGAAACCGACAGCCTCCGAGCCACTCTTAGCGCAGGCGTTGGCCCCACCTCATGTAATACATGAGTACATCCCATTTACCAGCCAGTGGCAAATGATAAACAATAATAATTGTTTTCCTGGCAAAGTTATGATCTGGAAAAATCCACATGAGACTAGAACTTTTGTTTGTTTGGTTGTGGGGAAATTTAATCTCTTGCTTATGGGGAGAAGAAATGTGTGGCTCCACGAATTGCTCAGAAAATGTTTTGTGATTGGGACGAGCCAACTTTAATGTCAAGCTGAAACCACAAAGGCAGAGCAGAGACACAGGGGTAAAAATGGGTGTTTGGTAAATTGTTAAACTGCTGGATCAAGCTTACACTGAAGCCCACACACCTCTGAATTTTCTCCAGTGATTTGCTCTAAAAATTCTCCCATATTTTCAATCATTTAATGTTGGGCCTTGTGGTAGTTGGGACATAAAGAGTTAAATTCACAGATATAAATATATTTTGCCATTTTATGAGGTTGCAGGAATCCCAGGAAGTGCCAAGAATGGAGAAAAATGATGTTGAGAATCCTGACTTGCTCCAAAGTCCCAGTTTACCAGTCAGGCAAAATCAAAGCTCAATGTTCAGCCTTACCCAAACTCTTCAAGCTCATACCTGAACCTAATGAGTGGTCTTTTATTTCACATTATTTTTCCTTCTGAAGTTGGATCCCTTCTCACTCCTAATTTGATTTGACTGTCCCAGCCTCCTTCATCACTCTCAAAATATCCTATACGTATTTGTTTGGGCACTTTAAACACTGTTTTGACTTTTTAAATTATCTTATATGTCCAGTTGCTGGATTCTAAACTCTTAGAAGGTAGAGTTATTTCCTTTAGGCTCTTGTATTCCAGGTAACTGTATAGAGTTTGGCCCATATCCATTTGCAGACTATATAGGAAAATAAAAGAGGAAGCTGTAACACATATAGTTAGCCAGCTAGTAAGAAAACAATGGATAGCTCAGCAGGGAGACACGGGGCACTGTTGCTATGGTTTTAGGGGTCACTACATGGGGCTCAGGCTGTTCCCAGAGGTCCCCTTCTGCAGGTCATTTTGGTTATCTGGCCCATCAGGAAAAGAATGGGAAGTGCAAATGGTAGGAGCTAAGAGTAAGTAAAAAGCCTTTCAAACAGGCCTGGTTCCACCAGAGATTTGTGCAGCAATTTTCAAAGTGAAATAGGAGGGAAAATGGATGGGAAAAAGTATAAAATCAAAGTGGGAAAAAAAGTTTTCCTTTGTATCGTATGGACTCTTGCAGTTACTGTTATTGCCAAATGAATGTTCCCATTTTCTTGGAAGAGTCATGTGGCACTGGGCATGTCACCAAGGTGCAATTTGATCAGCGTTAAGTGATGCTGTCGGGTTTGGGGTCCAGAATGGAATTTTAACAGGAACAATAAAGCAGTCACAATGGAGCTTTTCTAACTTCAGGAAGTGAAATATTGATCCTAGAGTTGAAAATGTGACTCCCAGTTCATCACTGTGCAATTATCCAGGTTTCTAGTTGAAAAATATGGCTCCTGGCTCATCATTGTACTATTATATTATCCAGGTTTCTAGTGATCAAAATAAAGCCAGTTGATGAATCTCAGGTGCATTCTACACCGTATTTGTAATATTTTTACATCAATTCTCAGACATAGCTGCCATGCTTTTTTCTTTCACATTTCAGCTTTGCTGAAATCAGAAATTTTTACAACAAACGCATGAGTTATGTATGACAAAATCTGCCTCTAAATAAGTCTAAAGGAGCTCTTTCAATGAGTTTAAAAAACTCGAAGTGATAAAAAATCACTAGGCCATAGTTTAATTGGCAGCAATTTTTTTTATTAGTTATACACATAATAACAGTACACTTTAAAATTAATAGTTCCTCCATACAATGAAATAAATTGTGTTATGGTACAAGTATCAGAATTCAAGTTTATAAAACAAATTCCAAAATCAATTATGTGAAACCAGTTAAAGGGGAAACCTAAAACCCTTTTCTACAGGCAATTACAGTCAATATTCAATATTTAGAAAGAGAATTTTAAAAAAATCATTTCTGTTGAAAATAATATAGGGCAAAAGTAGAAATTGCCCACGTTTCATTGAAGATACCAATAAAAAGTCAATAATGATCCTATAGCTGCATCTCTCTTGTCCTCTGACCACATGGATTTACCCCTCTGCTGGAAGGGGTAGCCTATGGTTTCATAAACTGGTACAGTCTTTGAATGAGAGTCTCAGGTTTCAAAGGTGGATGGGCACCCAAACAGAGCTCTTTGGTTTATAGATGAAACAACTGCCTCAAGGTTGGTTCTGATGCTTAAGCCACTCATAGGTTGTGTTCAGTCTAAAACGTATGCTTACACAAGCAGAAACATGAAAGGAAAATGTGAGAACATAAATATCAGCTGGATAACGGATCATCAAATGACCTTAGTTCATTGCAATATCCATTCAGTGTCTTCTTGTGGTAGATACTTTGCCTAGACTAGTTCAAATAACTGAACACTCAGAAACCCTATTTCTCAAATTCACAGATGAAAAAAAAAAATGAAGCTCTTTAGGTTAGGTGCTTTGTCCAAGGTCACATAGCTTGGGGAAGAGGTGGGAACCAAATCAAGTTCTGTGTGGTTCACCAATTGCTTTCTCCCTGTTATGATACACTGCCTTGCACTACAACCATGAGGAAAGGTTGTGCTCTTCTGAAACTGACACTCTGTGGGAAAAGACAAACATAAAGACTCAGAGCAACCCAGCATGGTGGTATGTGCCTGCAGTCCCAGCTACTCAGAAGGCTGGGGTGGGAAATGGTTTGAGCCCAGGAATTTGAGTACAGCCTGGGCAACATATCAAGACCCTGTCACTTAAAAAAAAGACTCATAGCATTTGCTTCAGTAGAAATTTGGATGCCAGAGATCAATTGCCTCCACACCTTTGATGAAGGCTGAAACAGTCCACTTCCCCAATATCCTGCCACTTTTGCCATGGTCAACCCTTACTCATGAATTAAGCTTCAGTACAGTCATCAGTTCTTCCAAAAAGTCTCCAAGGCTGAGTTACTGACTCTCTCCTATCTGCTTCACCAGGATCTCATGTTTCTCTTTATCATTGCATTTATGTCATTGCATCTCACTGAGGGCAAGGAGCATCCTTTTCATCTTTAAGTCCTCAAGGCTAACACAGATCCCGGTGTGTAGACAGCACTAATGCAGGATTCTTGAATGAATGCACACATTGTGTGGACCGTGAAGACTCATTTGTCCCCTCCGTAATCAGAGACTCTTTCCTTCTCTAGAGAATAGCCAGAGCTGAAATCATTAAAGTGGAGGGCATATGACAGAAAATGAAGTTCTAGGTCCCTTCACTAAAAGTTGCATAACGAATCCCCCCAAACACATAATAGAAACTAGGCGGGGGCCAGTCTGGGAAAGGCAATGAACACCTGCTTCTAGGTGCCATGCAGCTTAGAGAAAAAAGAAATCAGGCATTGATAAAACCATTGTAAGTTCTTTTCCCAAAATTACATGTTCCCCTATTGTTTGGTAGTGCCTATACTTCTGTGCATCACCCTCTTACAGAATGTTTAGGATGGCAATGTGTGGGCAGACCATAGGGACCTGAAGGGGTGTCTAGGTATTGGTGAGTGAAGGGAGTGAGTTCAAGAAACCAGGATCTTCACATGTTCCTACTCTGTTTCTTTCTCTTTTAAAAGAAACACCTTCTCTTTAAAAGAAAGACCTTAAAAGTGTCACTCCTAGTTATTTGAATTTAAGATAAATGACCTCCACTCAGGCCTTGCAGGATTGACCCCTGTTTTCCCTTCTAGCTTCTTTTCCCCACTTCTTCGCTCATTATGTACCAGCCACATGAACTCTCTCCCCTTCCAGAATATACCAGGGCCTTTCTAACTCATGCCCTCCTCTTCTTGGAGCTCTTTACTCTTCCCTCTTCCTCTGGCCAATCCTCCTTCAAATAACAGCTAAATATCATTTCCTGGAGGAAGTTCTACCTGCTCACCTGGGTCTAGGTGACATAACCCTGTTATTTGCTCTTGTTGCATTGCCTCATTCTCCATGGGATCACTTATTACAATTGAAATTAAGTAATTATGTGTGTAATAATTAGATTGATAACTGTTTTCCCCATTTAGCAACTTGCTAGGGGCAGGGACCACCCATGTCTTTTTTACTACTGTATCTTCAGCATGTGACACCGTGCCATGAATGCTCAAAACTGTATGTTGGACCAAAGAAAAGGAATAAGTGAGTGAATGAATAAATATTGGTTCTTCAGTTTCTGCTTTTGGAAATCAGTGGGTGCCACGCAGTACCGGGTAAGTCACATTCGGCATTCTACCCTTTCCATCCTGCTTACTGCTTTCCCACCCTGCAGCTGCTTTCTCAAAGAATCTCTGAACCTCTCCTCCTTAAATTGTGCAAGCTTGCTGTTGGAAACACCCACAGATGCACTCGACAAACACACAACTCACTTTGAGTAATCGTATTGACTCGGAATTAACGGCCATTCAGATACCTCATTGAAGATGCCATCTGGGATGTTATTGCTCTTCAGAGGTAGATCATATTCTGAGAAAATCTGTCAAAATGTAGAAATAACTCATCAAAATGGTCATTGCAGAATCTAGCTGTACTTCCCAGGGAAGCAGAGTCTGATGCTGCAGGTTTCATTGCCTCTAAGTGAGACGCTGAAAGAAGAAGGGCTGTTTCTTTTCTCTGTTTTCAAGAACCAAGAGAAATCGAAAGTTCAGGAACATACATAGAATGGGCTTGGACTCCTTTGCTCATTCAGAGACATCTCACCAAAAACATACACTCTGCAAGGTTCTCTCTCATCCTGGAGGGTATGTGCTTAAAGCAGAACTGGGTTTCAATTATTACTTGACTACTTACAGCCCATGAAGTCATGGTCAAGTTTCTTAAGCTCTCAGAGACACAGTTTCTGCACCTGTAAATTTTGGATAACAAGATCTACTGCATAGAGCTACGTTGGGCCTACAAAAGCTAAAGATTGTATAGAGCCTGATATATAATGCCTGGACTTACAGAGACTCAAAATGCTTGCTAAATAAACTGGATTAGGCCACAATACAATCTTAAGTTTGGACTTTACAGAAAATAGTAGCACAAGATGTCTTTGACTAACGTCTTAATGGTAGAAGAGATAAAACCATTGCAAGTGCCATTGGCAATGGAGTGCCAGCAAACCAGCTGTGGTGGGGGTGGTGTAGAGTGTTTGCCTATTTCCATGGTGTAAATACTCCCACCATGGCCTGTTTTAAGCTGCCAACAAATCAATAATTAGCTCCCCAAATTTCTGAATATGTAACAATTGGATCTTGCAAGCCAATAAAAGGCAGCTTCAGCAAACCACATAGGAATGTGTTTCCCCTCCCTTTGGGTTGGTGCCAAGCCTTGACTATTCTTGGAGAAACCCAAACTATAAGCCTCTCAATAGATGCCTGCCCCCTCAGCCCTTCATGAGGAGCACCTGGTGGTACCCCAGGTGCTCCCGGCTTCCACATCATCCCTTTCAGCCCCGCACAGAGCACCCTACGCCCACTGCGGGCTGCACACCATTGTTATACTAGGGCAATAGTATTATTCAGCAGGCATTTTTGAATTGAAAATAACACTTGAAAAGGATTATCCCAGGCAAAGTCATCAACTGCTGTGTACTCATTGAAGTTAAAACAATGCAAGATTGATTATTTTTGTAGTCTATGCAAATTATAAATAGCATGGGTATTAAATCCTGGGTATTTGACTTCACCTCCAAGTGCTTCACAATTATTATTTTCAAATCAAGAATCTGGATTTTTTATTTTAGAAAATCAAGATATGCATGTATATTACGCCCCCCCCAAGGAAAACAAAAGGGAAGGAAAGAAAAATCACACTTGAAGTATACTAATAATCTTAAATACATATGAAATAAAAGACAAACTGCTTTATGAGGTGAATTCAGTTCTCTGTTGATTTCTAACCTCCCACATGACACCTATAATAAAATGACATGTCCTCAGTGAAGTTCTCTTATTTCTAAGTACATGGTTTTATCTTTTCCCAGTACTTCTCTGAACACAACCCCCACTCACAGCCTGAACTAGTTGATTTACCACTTTCACTCCCACTTTAGAGAATATCATGGATGTTATCATTAACTTACCTAATAGCCTTCCATATGCACAAGCACACCTTAAAGATATTAAGCTATATGACCTCAGATACTGAGAGAGGCATGAGGGAACCATTTCTTTTGCATGGTCTGGCAGCAGGGGTGGGGGATGCAGGTGCTAATATTTGCATAGCACCTACTGAATACCCAAACAGTATGCTGGAGCATTATACAAAGTATGACAATGTATTATCACAACATTTCAGGAAGACAGATATTATTTCCCTCATTTTACAAATGCAAAAGCAGATTCTGAATAATTAAGAAAAATTTTTCAAGGAAACACATCTCGAAATGCACAAAGCGGGATTTGAATCTGGGTTGTTCTAGCTGCAAAAACCATTGTTTTCTCTGCTGCATCACTCTACTTTATGAATTCACGCCCAAGAGCTGTCTGATACTGTGTCTCATTCCCTCCATCTATTTACAGTCAGAGCAAAGGCACCTTCTGTCTCCACCATGTCTAAAACTTGAACTTGAAATGATGTCATGGGGATAGCCAAATTAAATCAGTACAGATTTATCAAGGTCTTACTTCATTGGAGATACTGTGCTGGGTGTAGAGTAACTGCAGAGTCCTTCCCAGAGGGAAAACCAGCTCCTCTGCGCAGAGAGAAGATGGCAAGCGTGGTCAGACAGAACCTGGTTACAGCCTGACCTGAGCTCCTCCCCTCATCCCGTGGGCCTGACTTGCTCTGTTCACATTAGAGCCATCCTGTCCTTCTCCCTCCTCCTGTGCTCTCCCCACCCAGTTCCCAAGTCAGCTGGAGCCCACCTGTGCCTTTGCTCTAGGATCCCCCTTACCTCCCCCTCGTCCCCAGCAGAGCTGCTATCTATCGATGCCCATGCACTGGGCTCCATTATCTCTTACCTGTGCTACTTAAACAACTTTTTTAAACACACTTTCTTTGTTACACAATCCTACACAAACTCCCAGATCAATCTCATATTTACATATTCGACTTTTATCATGACGCTGCACCACTCCAGATAATTTTCAGACTTCAGAAAAATTAAGAAGGTAACACTGTCTCCAAATAAAAGCTACATAAATGCATAGACAATAAAACAGATGAAAGCAGATCATCTCACTTTAGACTTTAACTTAGTGGTCTTTGCCCCTTAGACTCTCTTTCTCACCCCTCGGCACCCCTGAGGCACCTCCACGGAATACTGGGGCAGCGCAGAACAGTCTGGGATCACGGGCCCGAGGAATGCATTTCAGGTCATTAGCTATTACTCAAGGCCCCTGTGTCTGCCAGGCTTGGGAACCACCCCACAGGGTTGCTGCGACATTCAGAGTCAATATATTCAAGTCACTTAGAGCATTGCTGGTACATGACAAATGCTCACAATAAATGCAGTTTGCTTTACTGGTTGTTGTTGTTTCCAATCCTTTATGCATTTATGAACCCTAAGCTTCAGTTTATATGAGCTCCTGTGTCCTGTGTTTTCAATCCCCAGCTGGCTGTCTCTAGTTATTCCCTCAAGCTATTTTCTCAGCCTGAAAACTCTTCCCCGTCTAATCTCTGTGCGGACAATTGTATCCCTCTTCCAAGGCCCACTGCCCCGTGGATCATCCGAGCTAGAAGCCATCGCTCCTACCTCTGAACACTTGTAGACTTTCCCCCAGGCTTCTCCTAGAACCTGGTTGCATCATTAGTGGTGTCACTCTCTGCTCCATCACTTCCGCCCCAAAGAGCATCCTGAGGACAGGTCATTTTTCCCCTTGCCACTATTCCTACCTACCATAGTATGTTCTCTGTAAATGATGGATAAATGAATACCACCCATTTCGTCCCGTTTGATGGGGACGCAGTGCCACATTTGGAATTGCACCTGCTGTGTTCATTAAGGATGTCTATGACTATGAGATATCCCAAAATGTCATGTGAAAGCCAAAATGTCATGGAAGTTAAACAACTCTACTTATTCAAAATATTTCAGACCGAGTCATACACTGCTTGCATGCCAGGCTTGTTTCATTTCAGGATAGGTTTCCTTGCTATTGTTGATGTAGAGTTTTTCTCCCAGCAGGTGCAGCTCTGTGTGCCATCACTGTCCCATCCAGTGGGTCATGACTTCAGTGAATAAAGAGTCCCAGACAATGGAACTGCCCATAGCATGGAGCCTGCTTCCATGAAGGCTCCAGCCTCCTCAGCCCTGCCCCGGCACGGCTGCATTACTGGGTCAGCCTCGGTTCTCCTCTTCTAGGTCATCCTTTAAGCCTACGACAGGGATTTTGTAAAACACGGATGTGCCCACATTCTTAAGTGCGTTCCTTCTATAAAACCTTCGATGGTTTTTCACCGTAAATAGCCACATTTCTCAAAGTGTGATCAATGGGACCTCAGCAGAGGCATGGGGGATGCTTGCTAAAACATAGACTCCTGAGCTCTGTCCCCAGCCAAATGAACCCAGCAAGCTGCTTTTTATTCAATAGCTTCACAGGTGATGTCTATGCATGCACAAGCTTACGCACCCCCACTTAAATAAAGGCCAGGTGTTGATTTCAGCACTAAAATCTGAGCCAGACCGTTGGCCAGCAACCTCTGGAAGCAGCAGCGTTGCTCACATCTTTGTCTCTGCACAGCCTGTTGTCACTTGCGTACCCTCCTTGCCTGGCCTGCGTGACCCCACACTCTGGGGCCATGAAATCCTGCCACTTCCTTCCTGCTGTCTAGGAGATGTCACTGCTTCTACAAAACATCCTCTTTGTTCTCTAAGCTCGTTCAGTTCTCCCCTCCCACGGCGCCTTACCTACCTCCCAAAGCAGCATTCTGTGAATACTGAGCTCCATGCCCTTCCCCCATCAGCCACCTGCCTTCCAAAGCAGGAGCCACGCATGACTTTAGTTAGCATAACACTGTGTTTGTGAACCGCAGACACACAGGGGGTGTCCCCTCTCCCTGTAGCTTCCTCAATGAATGACAGTGGGTACATCGCTGAGATTCACTGAGCCGCAGTTTCCTCATCTGAAAATGGCCACAGCATCCCTAGCTAAGTCTGACTTTTTGGATGAAATGTGATCATGCCTGTGAAGGGCTTAGAAGAGCACTCAATAAATACCAGCTACACTTTTAGTGTTAGTAATATTATCATTATTTTATTATCTCATTATCCCAAGGGTGAAACAAAAATGCCTGCCACCAAGAGACAATAAATCACTGTAGACTTTATCTCCTCATAATGCTATTGGGATAAGGTCTATATCCCTGGTTGAAGAAAATAAAGTAATGTTAGCTTTCTTTTTTTTCCTCTCTCCCTTTCTTATCTTATAAGAGACCAACGTCTTGACTTTGCTGACTTATAAACCAGAACCGAATCCCATTAATGGGGCTCCCGTGATTTCCGATGGTCTCCCCATGGTGCAGGCAGGACAGGCAGGGCCATTGTGTCTCAGCCATGAAATAGATGCCTCTGAATTGTCCTGCATACACCAGAGGCCTGGCTAGAATATACAATAAGCCTTTATGGGACACTGTGGGTAGTACCATTAATAACAAAAGAGAAGAAAAAGTAAACATGTATTCTTGTATATCTTCCTGTAAAAATGCTTACATTTACTGAGCATCCTTCTAAGTACTTTATTAAGTCAAAAAACATTTATTAAACACCTGCTGTATGCCAGGCACCATATTATGAATAATATGAAAAATCCCTGCCCCTGTGGAGTTTGCATTCTTTTGGGGAGGAACAGACAATGAAAAACAAAATAAGCATAGTAAATGATATATTATAAGATGCTGTGTGCCCAAGGGAAAAAAAAATAAAAAGAAACAGAACACACCAAAGGGAGCTTACATGTATTAACTTAATGACCATTGTTATCTAGGCAGATGATTTTATTATTATCCCTACTTTATATATAAAGAAATTAAAGACACAGGGAGGGAAAGTAACTTGCCCAACTAGCAAAGGATCAAGTCATAATTCGAATTCAGGCCTTCCGACTTCAGAGTCCACACTGTTAACCACAGTGCATCCTGACAACCCAATGCACTGGCCGAGACGGAGCACAGCTTGTGACCTGTCCTGCTCCACTCCTGGCCACTGTGTGGGGCCGGAACAGGACAGCTCGCCTCCCTCCACAGATGGTGACCTGATCATGTCTGCTCAGTGAGAACCAGAGAGATGATGATGTTTTTCCTTCACTCTGGCCTGATGCCTTTCCTCATGGTGCTTAGAGGCACCTTCAGAATTCTCACTGGCTCTGGTCACACATTCAACCTCCTTCCAGGAAAAGGACAATGTTAATATTCACTTTTTCAGGGAAGCCCAATTCCTCCTTGCAAATAAAACACAAGAGAAAAGAATTGCACAACGTCAGTACTTGGTGTTAAATAATGTCACATTTCACATCTCAAAGATTAAATCTAAGTTGAGTCATACCAAACTCAGTACCTTTGAGTTTTTCTGCC
Organism: Cheirogaleus medius; assembly: GCA_008086735.1. Lineage (NCBI taxonomy): Eukaryota > Metazoa > Chordata > Mammalia > Primates > Cheirogaleidae > Cheirogaleus > Cheirogaleus medius. Next base: position 7,410,718 of record VBSM01000949.1, read on the forward strand.
TCTAATTGAAGAGCAATAAGCTGAGCATGAGACTGCATGCCCTTGCTAGACAATTCTGCATCTCTAGCCATACACTGTCCAAAGAAGAATGCCCATACCTCTAAAGGAAATTGACATAAACATAATGAAAACATAATTTCTTCTCCCATAGTTACAGAATGATCAGCCACACAGCTTTGTAGAACCTGCTCTCTGCCTAAATTATCTACCTTCAAATGGGCCAAGATTTACTATTTTCCCCAGGAACCTGGGTGGGTCTCAGCATTCCGGTATCTAAGAGCCCCTTGAAGTGATTTCCAGGGAAAAAGAGACATTGCTGCAATGATGAATGCAAATTTAAGTCTGCAAGCCAGAAAACAATTTAAGGGTTTGAAATGGCAATTTTCATGTTTCAAAAATCTTAGTGATGCTGTCAAATCCAGGGCCCTCTGTGATGAGGGCTACAGCTAGGACATCACAGAGCTCTGAGATTGAGAGAATCTAAATGGCTCGTCCCATCCATCATACCACGGCAGCACGGGGTAAGAGCTTACTTGGGAATGCTGTGGAGTGGCCCCATCACTGCACCCCTGTCTATCCACACCATTCTTGCACCCACTTTTCTGTGTTCACACCTGACGTTCCCCTCCTAGGAGACCATCCTGCTTCTTTTCCATGTCCCCAAAGCCCACTTGTGTTATCACAGCAGCCGGTTCATACCTCCTCTGTGAAGTCCTTCTGCTCTACTGAAAGCCTTGCCTACCTCGGAGTCTCCAAAGCCCACAGATTAGAACTTAGTGGTCCTCAAGGTTTAATGCAAATCTGCTCTCTCCCTACTACTATCACGTACACTTGATGGAAAGAATCATTCACCCCACCCATATTGACTGAGCATCTACAACTATCCCAGGAACTGTTTGAGACACTATAGAACTATAAAGATAGAACTGACCCATCTGGATCAAGTAGCTGTCCTCATAGAGCTCACCATAGAGTATTAAAGCAGTCATGTGTCCCCCGCTGCTCCCCATGTGTGCATTGCAAGCATCTGATGAATGCTTATTGATTGAGTGACTGATTGTGTCATGAATTTTTTTGATTTTTTTTATTCAGCAACTATGGCTTTGAGATCCTAGTCTATAACCAGGTAATGTGTTAGGCCCTGCCATTTCTGGGGGTGAACAATCAAGACACAGTGCCCACTCTCATGAAGATTTGAACCAAGTCACTTGCATAAAGCTTACAGTTAAGTCCTTCATTTTTTTCAAAAAAATGAAATTTGCAGAAATATTTCTGGGCAAATGCATCTTCTCAACAACAGTTACTAACCATCCACATGAACAGAACTGCTCTGACTTCCAAGATTTCATGGAATACACACAAATGTGTGCAGTTGCTATGACTCTGCAGATGATGTCACTCATCTGAGATGTTCTCAGCCAGGGTTGGGAGTGGGAGTCCCACATGGGTGTCCGGAGTCCAAACCCCAAACACTAGCCCCAAACATCTGGGAATGTTGTTCTTATTTTCCAGATGAGAACTGTGCCTGTGGCTTTTACAAAATTAAATATGATGCACATGGAATTGGGACCTTCATGAATATTTAAATTATGATGGAAAAATAAATGAAAGATAAGGCTAGTGATATTGGGAAGCGGGATTTTCAGTATGAAATAAAAAAAAAAAGAAAGAAAACGTGAAGACGCAAGATTGAAGAGGTTAAGTCAAAATCCTGTAAAGTCCAGAATTAGACTTAAGATGTATTTTATCCCATTCAAATTATACCTCATTTCTATTCTTTAAAAAGATCTAGAAGCATTTGGGGAGTGCTCGTTTTTTTTTCCTGTTCAAAATATTTTTATCAGTTTAATCTATGTCCAAAGATTTTTAAAAAATTGATAAGGTAATTTTTCAAAGAAAGAGTTGGCAACTGGATTTCTGTCTATTTTATTAAATAACTTAGTTACTGTTCATAAAATACTTACAGTAATGTAGAAAGAAACTCTACAACATAATGGAGTATCCTCAAATTACATCTTCATTTCAAAATTATATTAAGATTATACTTCCAAGATCCTTATAGAGTCGTGATAAGGTAACCCAAGTAGTTTTTCTTACAAACAAAAATAGAGATCTCCCTGTCTCTGGCACAGGGTAATGACTGTTCCCATAAAAGATCTGAGAGTTCTCCAGGCTTTGCCCTGACCCCATGCATAGAGCATCAATACTAAGTAATCCTTGTATTGTTGCTTCAGCCAAAAAAATATCTAGTTATTAGTTGCAGCTTGGTTTGGTTTCTCCTTGGATTTCTAACTCATTCCTGAGCAGAAGGGTGCATCGTATTTTATGTTAGCAATATTTCTTGTTTATTCTCATAACTCCACTTAATGAAAAATAAAACTTGGTCCAGCTTCTCCGTGTCTTGTGGCTCTTTGTTGAGAACAAATGGATTTGAGACATGAATCCATTGCAGTAGTGTAGGAAGCTATCAATATATTTTAAAGTCAGCAGAGGTAGGTAGAAGAAAATAAAAGGCTGCAGATTCAACCTTGAGTTCTAGCCTCCTAACTTCCTGTGAGTAAACTTTGGGAAATTATTTAACTGCATGCAGACTTTGTTTCTTCGGCTATAAAACAAGGCAATCCTCATAGGATCATAGAAAAGACAGAAATAAGATCGAGTATGTAAAATATTTAGTATATGATAACATCCAATAAATATTATGTATTCCTTTCTCTAGCTGCTGGGTGCTAATATTACTACTCTCTATCGGATTTTTTTAAAGAGCAATACACTCCATCTTTCTATGTATTTATCTGCATGCTATATATATATATATTTTCATATAGATATAGATACAGATATAGGTATACAGATAGAGCCACGTGTGTGTGTTTGCAAATTTCTACTTAAAACAGAATTAGTGACACCTATAGCTTTCAAATTAAATGTTCCTTAAAATCCACCTCTTTCCCTCCAAGGTTCAACCTGCATAATATTCTTTCATAATTCACATGGGCAAAGCTTCGATGATTCATTGGTTGTCCTCCTCTTCCCCTTCCCAGGCTCAGCGAGGTCCTCCACATAATTAAAACATTGCTAGAGCCCTTGACATACAAAGGGAGTCAAACCTTCTCTAGCAGAGATAGCTGCGCCCAATCTCAAATACATACCCACTCCAGTGTGAAAAGCAGAAATTCCTCCCCATGTACTGCACTTCTGGGCACTACAGGCATAAAATAAATACCATTTACTTTTATATAATATCTTCTTAGGGATGTCTTGAAGATGGACTTCTTTTGATGTTGTTCTCTTAGGGAAAGAAATAAGAGTTAGAAAATAAAATTCTTTGCTATAGGCTTCCTGGTGGAAAATGTCATATTACATGAGAAAATTTGTCTGACTCCCAAGTTCCTGTCCACTCTCCATTTATTTATTCTTTCTTCCTTTCCTCTGTTTTTTCCCTCTTTTGTGGTCTATCTTTAAACATTTTTGGAGCTATTGTGATGTGTCAAGACCTTTGAAGCACAAGGATAAATAGACTATTCATTTTTTAAAGGTTAATCACCAAAAGTCAGTTTCCAGGTGTTTAAATGTTAATGATTTAAAAGACATGAAAATAATGTATAAATTATAAATAACTGTATTTTTGGTGGTATTTATGCAAAATTGTCATTGAGGAGTGATAAATTTCTGCCTTTCCTATGTTCCTTGTCTTATAAATACCTTACAAGTGGTAGAAAACTTGAATAATGCTTTAAATAAGTTACCTGGCTCCATGTGCTATAATAACTTCCATGAGGGCACTTATTTTTTGAAGATTTAAGAAGATTACTTTGTACCTTTTCAACTCTCAATCAATATGGAATCTATAATATGAACCCAGCTTAGAAATTGCAAACTTGTATCAATTTCTGTTTTAAAAGGTAGTCACAGGTCAAACAACAAATCAGAAATAAAATTTGCAACTTAAATCACACGGACAATGTTAATATCCCTCATGTAGAAAAGTCTTCTAAAAAGAGAATAAGAATAACAACTCTATTCTGAATATACTTTTAAGATTTTTCATGTTCCCATCCAATTCTTTGCTTCTGTTCTTACAGAAAGGGTGATCTGGAGGGATTGCTTACTAACTCTGCCACCCAAAGCAAGTAACTTAATCCCTCCAAGTCAAAGTTTGCTCTTAGGAAATGGGATGCTAACCTCATGTGGCTCTTACAAAGACTCAATAGGATAATCAGTGCAAAGTGCTTAGCACTGTGGCTGGCAAGAAACACTACTACAAAATGTTAGCTATTATTTTACATAGTTATAATCCTAATGCATTTCCCATTAAATATCCTGATTTTTATTTTCCACCTAATTGGATATTATACATGCTTTTCGTGTTGCTACGCATTAATAGTTGTCATACCTAGGATGTTTATTAATTCACCTAGGCAATGGGTATGTCACCATTTAACACGCCCTATGTTGGCTTCTTCCACTTTTAAGCTTTATACACACACACACACAGAGGTTAACACCTCCAGCCATCTCTTTTTGCTGTGTTTAGGATGATTAAACCCAGGAATGATTGTTGATTACTAGATAGGAATGGACTTCTAACATTTGACATATTGCTTCCTATAAGAGATTTATAAAACCTTACTGCCATTAGCAATGTAAAAGCGTGATCGTTCCAATGCAACTTTTGTGTTATCATTGTCCATTGAAATAAAAGATGCAAAAGGATACTTCATAATTGTTCTACTTAGAACTCTTTATCACTCAGGCTAAACCTTGTAAATGTTTATTCACTGGGTGCATTTCTTCTCTTGTAATGTTCCATATTGTCTTTCCTGTATATATCATTATGGTATTCTTTCTTAATGGTTTGTAAGCACTCTTTATATACAAATGACATTAATTCTTTTTACATTAATTACTCAGGCGTAGTGTTTTCCTTTTAAAATCATGGAGCAGAATGATTTCTCCTCTTATGTGTTAAGGGCAGGTGCGTTTTGTTGCATTCATGCCTTTGACCATGTGGAAAATATCATACCTGACTTTTGTTTCTTGTTTCTAAAGAATCTGTCACATTATTTCTGATCTTGTTTTTGAGCCAAAGTCTTTTTCATCTGAGTTCATTCTCTTACACACTCCATCCCCATGAAATTGCACTAAGAACCCATGATCAGATCACACCACCACTGACAAACCCTCTGCTGAGTGTTATTGTTCCTCCAGGCATCTGAAAATGGTTCTAATGTTCAAGTTCCCAATGTCAATGGGGACTGCGCTCCCCTCAGCCTCAGTAGATGCTGAGTTTTATGCCCACCCATTACTTTCTGTTCACTGGCACCGATTCATAGAGTGCATCAATTTTCTTTCATTTTTGTTTCTCAACTCCTACGGCAAAGTTTAGCACTATAAAATATGTGACATGACTCGGTGATGAAGCAGCAGCTTCCTGCTGAAACTTCAGAGCAAGAGGCACTTTTTTTTTAAAGAAAGAAAGCCATTGAGCTACCAGCTGTTCTCTCAAAAAAGATGTGGCGGCATTAGCCACTCAGATATTCTGCAGTTGTTGCCTGGCCATAGTAGAAAAATATTTTATCTTTTTTTTTTTTTAAGACTCAACTGCATGTGGCTTTCAGGAAGTGGCCATAGACACCCAGCTGAACCTACCAATGACCAGTGAGGATACATGCTAACTTTGTAACAGATGAACTGAGTCGAGATGCCATATTCAGCCATTGTCAAGGTCACTCTTTTTGTTTCTTGATTCCTTCTATAATTACAGAGATACACATAAACAGAAGACATTGTTTTTCAAAAGGTGACATGACATTAAAATATGCTTCATTTTATTACCAAATACCAGGAAAGGCCACTTAAAATAAGTGTTTCCCAGAAGAGGCAAAGCAAGTATTCACTTGCTCTTTCCTTCTTCCCATGTTCTGCTTTTCAGCAACTCTATCCAATTAAGAAGTATCAACGACTTGGATCGAAAAATGTGCTGAGGACAGATTTGACACCAGGATGCATTGTTATTTTCCAAAGGATGGGGATAGCAAAGACAAATGGAATCATTTCTCCAGATGGCGCATAGTAGGAGTGGCTAACACGCACAGAAAAGGGCATCACTCCATATTGACATATTCAGAGCAGGCAATCCCAAGATACCACCACCTGGTTTATAAGCATCTCACCCAAGAGAGTATGTCTACTCTCTCTCCCCTCTCATTGAAACCCACTGCTGCTATAGAGTTGGTGGAGAAATAATGACTGAGATGTGTTTTCTCCACTTCCTTTCCAAAAAGATTTGAGCTACCAGGATTTATCATAAGAAAGGAGAGAAAGGGACAGGCGGAGACAGAGACAGAGAATGTAGTCACCCAACACATCTTTTATCCCTCTCTGCTCCCTCCTCTATCCACTCACTTATTGCAGCCTGTGATTTCTATTTTCTAAAAAAATCTCTCTCCAGGAATTCACACTGTGAATGACCTCATACTTAGCTTTCGCAGTCTACTAACTGCTTTCCCTACCTCCCGACTCCGTCTCACCATGCAAACTCCTCACTGGAGGCACCAGAGGGATAGTTCTAAAAGGTATATTTCTTTTATAAAGTTCCTTGTTTTACAAAGCTTTTTATCTTTGCTTTACCTTCTAAGGAGAATAAAAACTTCAGTCTCATGCTGGGATGGGAGACAGAAAGTTGCTCGGCAGAGTGGAGGAGTAATCTGGAAACCAAACTGATTCTCAGGTGAACATCCAACAGGGGTCCTGCTTCTTGAAATGCCATCCTCATATTCACTTTCAGAGGTTCCTAGGGTTATCTAATCCAGAGCCACTTGTGTGTTCTGTCTTCTAAATTGAGCGACCTCTCACCTTTCTCTATCACCAACTTAAACTCCATTTTTCTCAGTACTACCAGGTCACTACCATTCATCCATTTGCTTTCCAGCTTTCAAAATTTTGTGCCTGTTGCTCCCTTTTTCATACTCTGTTATTCACACCTTTAAAAAATGGATATTGTCATTTTAATGGGATTTTACAAGGAAGAGAAAATATAAGGTATTTATGTCTTCCATCTGCCACCTTTACCTGGAGTCCACCTGTAACTTTTTTTAAACAAAAATGTAATAAAATAGTCACACTCACACAGATTTACAAATTTATACATGTAGTATTTTTGTGGGGAGGGGAAATAAATAGTTTTAGAATTAAAATTGTGTTGGGTCACAGTGTCATGCAAATATGAAGTTACTAGAAATCATGTCATATTTTAATATGGAACTTTAGAACATAGCCCTAAAAAGATGTTTATCAATTTTTACTCTGTTGAATCAGCAAAGCACATTAATAAAATAAAAATAAAACATACTAAAGATTCGCCTATAGAGTGGCATCCAAAGTCAAACTGTGTCTGTTTTCTTTGCAATTCTTGTGTGTTATGAAATACACAATTTTATAAAGCATAATATCAGAAGTATTCATAGTGATCATTTTTAGTTGTGTTTTATTGGATTGTGTCTTGGTTCCTTTTCTGCTGCTATAACAGAATATTTTAGACTGGGTAATTCATAAAGAACCAAGGTATATTTCTTAAGTTCTACAGGCTTGGAAGTCCAAGATGGAGGGCTGCATCTTGTGAGAGCCTTCTTGCTGTGTCATTCCATGGTGGAAGGACAAAGAGAGGGCCAGAGAGAGCAAGAAGGAAAGGAGGCCAAACTCATCCTTTTGTCAGGAACCCCTTCCCATGATAACTAACCCACTCCTGCAATAACATCATTCATCTATTCATGAGGTCAAAGCCCTCATGACCCTATCACCTTTTAAAGGTCCCCTTTCTCAACACTGTTGCATCAGGACTTTAACCTTGGGGACATATTCAAACTATAGAAGTTTGACATGTCATGATTCACTTATCTATTTCCATATTGTTTCTCTCTCATAAATAAAACTCCATGCATATTGTTGTGTTACTGCTGTAGATGCTCTACCATTGCATTACTGCATGTTCTACAGTATTTAGCATTGTCATCTTAAGACCATGTTTGTTCAGTAGTGATAACTTTGTTTTAGTTATCATGTTTTATTAATGATTCTAAATATTTTATTTCCAATGTTTACTACAAAATTGTGTTTTCTGTTGTGTGTGTGTGTGAGGGGTGTTTTTATCCTCTCTTCTTTTATTATTTAGTTATTAGTTTTCTAACTGATTAGAATGAACAGGCACTCATAGCATGTTGCAGAAGTACAGAGGATGAGACCTGACTTTTGCTCTCTTTGAGTTCACAAGCTGGCTGGGTACAAAGTAGAACAAGCTCAAGAGGAGTGGTGCTGTGAGCAGGGAAACCCTAGCTGAGAATGTCATGTCCTGCCTGGGAGACAGTGTGGAGAAGGCATTCCAGGTATATTTAATAGGGAATCAAAGGCAGGAAGGCATATATTTAGAAAATACAAAAAAGACACTCACCATCTTATTTCCTACATTTGCTATTAGTAGCATGTCTTATCTTTTTGACTTTAAAACATTGTTTAACATTTTTCAATGCATGTATACAATTAAATTCATTGATCAGACTTTTGCATTGCTACCATGCCTTTAAAAATGATTCCAGTAGGATCTAGGTCATCATGGGTGACTTGAAAAAAGACGTAATAAAGCTACATAGCTAACACCTGCCTAGGGGCAGTTATTCAAGCACATAAAAAAATAAGCAATTGATAAAGAAGTATTTGATTAAGACAACACTGCATTAGAGCTGTATTCTCAAAGTGTTATCTCAGAATGGTTCTGGCTGTCATATGTTATAATGGCAATCAGCATCACTGCTCATTATTCTGAGTAAAAACTATAGTCATTTGGCTCTTAATGACAGACATGGAATGGGTCTTCAGGGACCAGACCTGGCTCCATTCCTGATGTAGAAATACTTTTAATATACAGGACTTCCTAAAATGCTATGGTCTTTGCTATATCTTATTACACACACAGAGAAGGAGTCACAATTTCTACCACAAAACCCTGAGGGTTTGATTATCATTTGGACACTATTTCTTCATTAAAATATATGTGAATGAAAGGAATGTCAAGGATATGGCTCCTTTTTCATCAGGAATTTATAGACTATTTGGGGTGATTGTAGTACTTAAAAGACTGCATTTAGTTATCTGCTTGTCTGTCTGTCATGCTCACTAGTGTGTAAGCTCCTTGAAAGCAGGGATTATGTGTCATTCATCCTGGTATCCATCGTGCCTGGCATATAACAGAAGCTCTAGAAACTTAACAGATAATGGGCTTATTGTTAAGTGATGTAGAGGAGACATGTGTGGATGGGATGTATGCATGTACAGCTCTAATCTCACTCCTCTGTGTGTGTTTCAAACATGTGTAAAACATGTGAGCATCCAGGGATGGAGAGAGGATGTCCAACTAGACAGGATGAAAATAGGTTGTTAGAGGAGGCTGCTTGTGGACTTGGGCTGTGGGATAGCCTGGAGCATGCAGAGCTGGGGAGAAGGGAATTCAGGCGGCAGAGGGAAAGACAAGACTGAAAGTAGAGCAGCCATTCTTGGCAACAGTGAGAGCTTGGAGTAGCAGAAATGGTTGGGTGTGTGTAAGAAAAAGGAGGAAAATCAGGTAGTAGATCCCTAAGTTCCAGAGCACCATCAATGAAGCCAAGGGATGTTAGAATACTCTCATAGGCAATGGGAAACCATGCCCATTCTAAAAGTAAATAAATAAATAGCAAGGGATTGGCATAATCACATCTACACATTTGAGAGTTCATTCTAGTGGCAGTATAGGGAGAGAGAGAGAAACCTGGGGTGACGGAAGCCAGTCGCTAAGCTGTTGCAATGCGATATGTAAAGCAGAAATAAGGCATATGCCTTGGGTATATACTAAAAATACATCCTAAGCAGACAGATAGATATCTTATTTGCATGAGAATGCAATTAATTAATACAAACTGCAATAAGAGCAATGAAATATGACCCAGCTTAGGGAGTTACGGAAAGCCTTCTATAATAACTGAATAGATGACTCAAGAACTTGAAGGTCAAACTTGTGCTCATTAGATGAAGAGGATGGTCAGAGGGTGCAGAAGGATACCAGACAGAGAGGAGGGCCTGGGCAAAATCCTTCTCTTAATGGGAAACACAAGACATTCTGTGAGCTACACACCAAGTTCTTGAGTGAAAGGATGCTAGCCAGGATGACCCCAGAGCCAGGCCAGACTGAGCATGGCCAACCATGGTGAAGAGATATTGAATGATTTCAAGCATAGAGGGTGACACAACCAGATGGTTATTGTGAAAAGATCATTCTGGATCTTTTTATTGAAAATAGATTGAAAGGAGATTTATGGAGACATCAGTTATGTGGCCACTAAGGGCAATAGGTGATGACGGTTGCTTCTCAGACAAGATAGTTGCTGAAGAGGTGAGAGAATTCCACAATTGCTCAGGAAGTAGGTGGCTCATGGGAGTTAAAGGTGATTACTAGCACCATTCACTGTAATAGAAACCCCAAAAAGGGACCAGATGTTAACGGCTGGGGTGGAGAAGACAATGAGTTTGATTTTGGAAATGGTGATTTTGAGGTAGATTTGAGAGACTGCATAGGAAGAAGCATAAATAAATCTGTATTTCAGGGTATACGTAGATTTTAGTCATTGAGTTAGGGTAACCTAAGTCCTCAATGCTCTCTCTTCTCAAGGAAATTGGGAAGCACCTGAGCATGTATGCAGTAATGTAGGAGCAGCCTGGTATAGCGTCCAGAGGAGCTCCAAGGAGAATGAAAGCCTATGGGATGAGTAGGGAGCTGCTTCCTATTTTCAAGACCCCTGCTACACTATGGAGCCCACATAAACAGGCTTGTTCTCCCACATCAAAGAAGAAGGCTGGAAGATCATGGAGCTGGGGTCATTCCTGTAAGGCACACAAAAATGAGTTACAGCATGTGAATTTAAGTCAATTCTATACTTGTTTCATATCCTATTCAAGAATTTAGTGTATAAGATCTTAAGGAGATCTGAAGTCATTCTCAGGACCAGAAATTGATGAGTTTATTTCAAGAATCCATCTAAATATAGAAAGCATATTTTTTTCTTTCTAATGGGTAGAAAGATATGTCATGTGGTAGGCAGAATAATACACATAACACATACCCCTTTCCTCCAAGATGCCCATATCTTAATTGCAAGAAATTGAATATGTGACCTTACATGGCAAAATGAACTTTGCACATGTAATTAAGGACCTTGGGATGGAGAGATTATCCTAGTGGACCCAAGCTGGCCACATGGTTTCTTTCTTTTCTTTTTTTAATTTTTTTTTTTTTTTTTGAGACAGAGTCTCACTCTGTTGCCCAAGCTAGAGTGTAGTGTCATGAGTCAAGCTCACTGCAACTTCACACTCCTGGGCTCAAGCGACCCTCCTGTCTCAGCCTCCTGAATAGTTGGGACTACAGGTGTGTGCCACCACGACCAGCTAATTTGTCTATTCTTAGTAAAAATGGGGTCTCGCTTTTGCTCAGGCTGCTCTTGAACTCCTGAGTTCAAGCAATCTTCCTGCCTCAGCCTCCCAGAGTGCTGGGATTACAGGTATGAGCCACTGCGCGTGGCATGCATAGTTTCTTGAAAATGGAGAGCCCTTCCTGGCTGTGGTCATAAGGAAAAATAACTATGGAAGGGTAGTCACAGGTAGTCACATTCACAATGTTGCTGACTTTGAGGATGGAGGAAGGGAGCTGAAAGCCAAGAATGTGAGCAGCCTATAGAAACTGGAAAAGGCAAGGACACAGATTCTCGCCCAAAACCTCCAGAAGGGACACTACCATGCCAACCCCTTGCTTTTAGCCCAGCTAGACCTGTGCTGGACTAAATAAACTCATTTTGTTTTAAGCCATCATGTTGTGACAATTAGTTACAGTGGCAATAGAAAACTAACAAATCTTATGGGAAGAACTCTACATTTGAAGTTGTATGGTGGAATCAGCAGGAATCATCTGACTCAGGGCAACCATGGAGTTTAGGTGACTGTGACCAGGGAAGCGTTAACCCCAGACCTGCCACACTGTAGTAGCCAGTTACCCTCATGAGAGTCAGAGTTTACTCCTTGGAGCTATTGTACCCATGGCATCTGCTTTCACCTGAGTGACAGATAACACGTCTGGAGATTAAGCACTCACAACACATACCTTCATAAACAAACCACCAACAAAACAGAATGACCTTCCAATAAGCAAGGTTGAAAAGGTTGCACCGGATATCAAAAACTGATGAAAAGTGGTTATAGCCATGAAATAGCTGCAAAAACAAATAATAAATAGATGATAGATAGATTTAAAAATAAGGAATTGCCTCATACAATTATGGAAGCTGAGACATCCCAAGAATTGGGGTCAGCAAGCTGGAGACCCAGGAGAGCCCATGGTATAAGTTACAGTTGGACATAAGAAGACCAACATCCCAGCTCAAAGACATTAAGGCAAAGAAAGCAAATTTTCCTTTACTTGGTCTTTTTGTTCTACTCAGACCTTCCGTGGATTCAATGAGGCCCACCCCCAATGGGGAGAGCAACCTACTTTACTCAATCTACCAATTAAAAGGCTTTAATCTCATTGAGAAACATTCTCATGGACTCACTCAGAGTAATGTTTAACCAAGTACCTGCGCACCCCATGGCCCGGTCAAGTTGATGCACACAGTTCAACATCATAGATAGTTAGATTAACAGAGCAAATTTAGAGACATGCTTACAATTGAGATCACACATTTTTCATACCCAACAAAAAGTAAAATTTCTGGAGAAAAAAAATAAAGAAAATAGCAATAACAAGCCACTGGTTTTTGCTTGGTTTTGGACAAAAAGGAACTGCTATTGGCTCCATGGTTGAAAAGATACTCTGGCTTCATCCATTCCTAGAAAAATATCAATTGCCAGTAACCAGTCATGAAATGACTTAGAATTAGAAATGACTTAGAAGACAGTGCAAATAGCTCTTGGTCTATGTGTGCATGCATTTTGTTGATGGTGTTTGTTTGCTTTTTCATTGGTTTTCATTGGTTTCAGAGAGGTGTACCTCCCCAAGGCCACAACCTTTCATCTCTTTCCTAATTTGAGTTCTATCCTGAGTCCAAGCTTCAACGCCATTTGTGTCCTCACATGGTCAGTGCTGGAGAGATGGACTTCTGGAGAAGGACTCTGCCCCACTAGATCCTGTCCTGGGACAGCAGAGCAAGTCCATAATTACAGTAGATCTTACTGAATGTGTTTGCCTTTCAGTCGTCTGTAGCTTAGGCTTCTGGCTTTTGTTTGTTTGTTTTCTCAGAGTGGAAAAATTAATTGAGAACATTTTTCTCTTGCTTCCATTGATCATTTTTATAGAAATCTGTGTGTTAGGACATTTATGACTTTTTCCTCTTCACCAGGGATCCTCACCTAGGAAAGAACAAAGCCAGTAAAGGTGGAGAGAACCCTGGGGTGCCACGTATATAAAGATTTCATACAAACAAAGAAAGAAAATATAAAACCTAGGACCTTAATAGATGAGTAGAGGATGTGAACAAAACAATCCATAAAAGAGGAATTAGAAATGAACTAACATGCACATGGGGTAGAGGGGGATTTTCAACCTCTCTAATAAAAATGAAAAAGAAGGCAATTGAAAAAATGAGAGGCAATTTTTCACCCATCTAATTAACACACATTAAAAATTTAACAGGCAGGAGAGAAGAGAAAATGATGTTTGAAAGAGTTTGGCTTAACTTACTTTCCTGCATTGCTCTAGGGAGTGTTAATTAGCACAACCCTTTTAGGAACAATTTAGCAATAAGTATCATGGGCCTTTAAGACATTCCTACCTTTTGACCTATTAATTCTACTTCCAGGATACAAATAAAAATGAACTAATCCTGAATAACATAAGAAGTTCCTGCAAAAAGCACTTCAGTGAAATTAGACTTATGAGGATGATACACTGAAAATAGCTTCTATGTCCAAAGAATTCAAGTTGTATGTATGAAGAGTGTTTAAAATCAAATTTTTGTTATTAGTAAATTCAAAGTAACATCTTGTAATGAAAAACTTCATTGAAATATGCATATAAAGAAAGCATCAGAATTATAAAACTACTTTATAATTCTGGAGTGGAGTCACGAGTGAGTATAATTTTTAAATTTAAAAAAATTTCAGGTTTTTTGTAGGTGATCTGTAGTGCTATAATAATTAAGAGGAAATTTTATTTAAAACAAAAACTTGGAATTGATTGTGAAGCTCTTATATGACAAATCCCCAAATAATCACCACCCCCCCAAAAAAAGAATGTGGCTTTAACAGCTTAGCCTGAAAGGGAAGGACATTTGGCTGCATCACCCTAGTCCCACCCAAAAAGATGACCTTAGACCTGCTAATCATCTGTAATCTGACAGCACCAAAGAGGTCTCTGAAATCCCTCCTGGCCCAGCAGGAGAGACGCAAAGTCATTTTAGAGGAGACTAAATTCATACTGAATGAAAGGAAGTTACAATCCTTGCCAAAGCAAATTGTGTCAGAATCATGGCTGATGGAGAGAAGCAAAAATCATTGAAAATCAAAAAGGGGAGGAGGGGAGGAGTAAAAACCTACCTAACAGGTACAATCACTATTTGGGTGATGGGCACACTTATAGCCTTAACTAAAGCATTATAAAAGCATCCATGTAACAAAAACATTTGTACCCCCTTAACATATTAAAATTAAATATAAAATAAAATAAAGAATTTTGGCTGATGAAAGTCCCATAGTCCCCAAACCAAATTTCGAATGATTGGAAAAAAAAGGAATTCTCTGCAATTAGCCTATCGACTCCTCTCAAGGGGTTAATTCCATGGAAGTAGGTGCCTTTGTAGTCTAGTTCACCTTGGTAATATCTGACTTCTGGCATATATAAGGTGCTCCAGAAATATGTGGTGAATGAACAAATAAACTCAATTGTTCAAACCAGAAACCTAGGAGCCTTCTATAGCCCCAGCCCCATAGCCAAGCCCCATAGCCAAGTTGACCCTGTGCTTCTTTCCTAAAATGTGTCCCCATTTGTCCCCTTCTGCCCCGTCCACTGCCCATCCCTCAGTCCAGGCCACCATCTCTCTTGTCAACAGCCTTCTGTCAGCTTCCCCCTTTCTCCCCATCTTCCTAGATGTTTGTTCTCCATCAATCAGCAAGATTGATGACCTTAAAGCCCAATCAGATCAGGTCATTCTGCTGCTTGGCTGCAAAGTCTCCAACTGCTCCCATTCCTTTTTGTGGTCCTCAATCACTTGAATAACTGCCACTCCCTATTTCCTCCCAATTCTCAATCCGTGACACTTTCCTATTTACTCATCATGCTGTGACCACATTGTTCTGCTTCCAGTTTTCCCAGTTTCTTCAATATCCACGTTCCATTCCAATTCAGTCCCGTGTAGATGTCCTTCCCCCTGCCCGGAATACTCTTTCTTCCACTCAGTTTTCAGCTTAAATAACCTGTTTTCAAAGATACCTTTCTTGTCCACCTAATTAAAGAAGACTTTCTTCTTATTTTTCACTTTTATTTTTTGCCTTGTATAGGACTTAGCATAATTTGTAATTAGGTATATATTTATGTTTTAAGCATGTTTCTCCCATCCAAATGATACCTCATGAAATAGGGACCATTATCAATCTTGTCTACCTTTGTATCTCAATGTCTACGTGCAGAGTTGTACAAACAGGCAGTTCACATTTACCTGCTAAATGAATGAGCTCCTAAAAAGAGAAGTGATTGACCACACAGATCCACTGAATGAGTGAAGGACGGGATGGCTCCTTGTGGAGTTAGGAATTTCAGATAAGGAAACAAAGGCAATGATAAAATTAGCACTAAACTATAATAGCCCATTCTGACCCCAGAAGGAATGAATAACAGAGAACCTTCATGAGGCATTTGAATACTAAGGGAAGATTGTGTACTCACAACCTTTTCATAAGCTTTATGTAATCCATTAGTGTGAATTCTGTATTAAAAATATATATATATAATGTATATAAAGCTTATACTTTTAATTTTCAGTAATTCTCACCAATTTTTTTCTGTCTGTCAGCACAAAGTTCTCAGTCTTAGAAGTACAATTGGGCCAATAAGGATCAGACGGTGAGGCCCTGGTACCCAGGGCAAATAGAGCAGTCGAGATCCACCCCCCCCCCTTTCCAGATTGGGTCTGAACAGAGCCTATTTACATGTCAGGGACAGGATTATCCCTTAAGAGAACACAGATGGCAGAGGACACACTCCAGGGCTATGCACTCAACATGTGGGGAAAGCAATTATAAAGGGATTTAAGACAATGACAGAAATGGAGAGGTTAAGTCTCGATCCCTTCTGTGGTGTATTAAATGGCAAAATGAAAAAGCTTTGGAACATCAAACTAAACTCATCTGGCAAATTGTTTTTGGAAAGAGATAGGTTTGTGCATTTGGACTCTTGTCAGCTGAATAAACACCCCATTATCTAGCTGGTGATCTGAGAGGTTCTGTGAACCCCACACGGGCTCACTGTACCTGCCCACCAGCCCAGCACTGCCTGGAAAGAATCTGCCCTTCTGGGTGTCCTTGGAATTTGCTCTCTCCACACTGAAGCATATTGTAGCTGTTTGCTTCATGGTAACAATGACTCTTTTGGTGGGAATCCAGCCCAGGGAAGCACAGCTTTCCAATAGAATTTTGAGGGGTTGGTTGACATTCCTGACTGAATGGCAGGATTCAAAAAAAGATAGTCTGCTGCCTGAATAATCATTTTGTTTTCTTTTTTAGGTTTCCCCAATTATGTTAATTTGGAAACTGTATCTATTAATTGCCCAATTAGACATCTGGTAATCACTCACTACAGAAATAGCCCAAATCATAGTGGCAAGGGCTGGGTGCACTATTTTATTGTATTGCAAATAAAAATCTAATTTAGTTTTAATAAAAACTAATTCCAGCTAATTTAATACCAATTGATCATTAATGGGGTGCATTTTGTGGTTTATCAAGTATATAAGAAGGGTATATAATTAACTGGAAATGGTGTCCACAAGGTTATAATTAAATCCTGGGTAACTTTTAACTTCCGGCAAATGTTTTACCACTTAATTAACATTTCAGAAGATGATTTATAATGTGATTTATTAAACACCGATTGCACAGAGTGCTGGAACAACTAATCAGTGTAGTGACAGAGCCTCCTATTTACAAAGTGTTTCTTCCTTCAAACTAAGTAAATACCTTTTTGCAGAGTAAATAAGATATCTACATACTCTTTTCATAAAAATTAATAATCAATTATGGACTAAAGTGATTGACATTTTTTAACATTCTAGTTGTAGCATTGCATTCACACTCATTTCATCGTTATCCAGCAGAGACCCAGAGAGTCAGATACAATAACAAAAACAAAGAATTTGTGTGCTTCACTTTTGTCCACTTCATTCTCCAGACTCTAAGTGCCTCTTCCGTTAGACTTTAAGAGGCAAGAGGACAGAGACATGTCTGTATTTCTCACTGTTGCCTCTGCAGCTCTGCAGTTGACAACGGCAACTAATGAATCATTACTTACTTCAGAGACAAAGACAGTTATTGCAAGAAGCGCAGGGGTGAGAAGGCAATGGGGTCTATGATACCTACCATATCTCAGTTTACATTCACAATTCTCTTTCCTCTAAAGTTGACTACAATAATTGCTATTTTATTGACTTACAGTTTGGATCAACACATAAAACGGGAGTGCCAATGTGAGATTTAAAGAAGACATTGCATGTGAAGGGTCTGATGGTCCAACAGGTATGAGCCATAATCCATCTCCTCTGCGGTGTTTATCACGATTGTAATTCCCGTTGATTTGGGTGATAAGCTGATAACTTTCTTCCTGACCAAATCAGAAGCCCTGCTAAGGCAGGATCAGATCTGGCTTTTCTCACCGTTGTATCTGCAGAACACGGTAGAAGAAAGAGCCCATAACAACATTGGCCTTCAGTGAATATGTGCCTAACAGATGAATGGACGAATGAAGCCACTATTGTTATTACTTATTCAAGATGCCCAGTATTTGGACCTCCAAATTTGTGTTCTTCAAAAAAAGAAAAGGAAACCAGAACTCAGATCATGGTTTGTTGCTCATGAAGTGAAACATTTTGCGTTAACAATTGCAGTGACTTGTTCTCTGCAGCAAGGCCAGTCTCTGCAGGGCTCTAGTCATGGGTTCTGCCTTCAACCTTCCAACAGAACTCCAGTGATTGTGCAGTTGTGGTCCTCTTGCATTCTGAGCCACCTTTGTGCTCCCACTGTGGCCATCAGAGCTTATTGGAGTATCATTTCCCTACAAATATCTCCATGTGCTCTCAGGCCAAGCCCAGTCCTGCAGGAGCCATCTCATTTGCATCGGAAGGTATCAAAATTTTGCTGAGCAAGTCCCTTCCACCCCAAACATCTTTCGAGATCTGAGCTCAGCACCATTTTAACACGATGCTTCTCGCTCTCCCTGAGGCCTGTTCCGGGAAGGTGAGCTATATTCAACTTGCTGCCGTAATGTTTGGGCTTATTGATTTTTTTTTTTAAACTTGGCACCAAACATCAAAAAGGCAGTTTAAAAAAAATCAAAAGGGGAAAGAAACAAGAAGGGAAAAATATGCACCCAGCTGCAGCATTTAGCACTGTCCACAGTGGAGGGCATTTCCAAGAGCTTATGCTTCAAAATATATCAAAACAAGGGCTCTTTCCTTGATTGGCTTTTCAAATGGAGGTGGCCGCCTAAGGCTGTAAGCACCAGCAAAGGACAGGGATGTGAGTCCGTGGTTGTATATTGCCAGGCCGGTGCTTGTCTGACTCGTAGAATGTAGGAAACACACTTAGGTGACACTCCCTGCAAGGAAGGAGTCTCTCGGCCATTAGTTCTGGCCACCTCTAAAATGTGGCAGCCAGATTCATTATGGGAATATGGAGGTCTGTAGTAGCACCACAAATTCAAAGGCGCTGTGCACACGGTTGCCTTTTGAGGGTTGTAGGATCAAGTTTGCTCATTGATTAGATTTGGCCTTTCTGAGCAGAGTGCAGGAAGCCTTGGGAAGGGATGTTTAACACATTTGGAGGCACAAAATAGTCACTTCAAACCTTCCCCAATAACAATCACTGCAGGGAGACTGGGGCCACAGTGCAATCCATTCATCCATCCAACCAACCATCCATTCATCCATTTATCCATCCATCCCTCCTTCTCTATATCCCTCCATCTATCTATCTGTTCATCCATTCCTCCCCCATCACTCCCTCACTCCATCCATCCAAAAGTTATATATCAAACATTATATGAGGCATCACGATTTATGACGTGACAGAATTATTTTATATCATCAAATGCCTTTCCATCTTCCAAATCTGTCATGCTTTTCCATCCTTCATGCTTTTGCTCTTACTATTACTAACCCTGAAATATTCTTTGCTTCTAAGAAAACTTCTCCTTGTTAAAATCCCAGTTCAAAGGGACCATCCCCTGAGAAATGTTTCTCAAATGGCTCAGCCTGAATTGCTTATGTTTATTTATTTGCTAGATCCTTTGTGAATATATATTCACTAGCTCTTGCCATGTTTAATATTAGTAATTTAAAATAATAATAATAGCAACAACAATAAATGGATTTTATTTAACAAATACAATGACTAGAACATTTGCCAAGTTTAAGCATCCAGTCCTCACAACAATCATGGGAAGAGGTTACTCTTATTATCCTATAAAAGAATAAATGCAACACAAAATTTTAGGTGTGGTCTCACCTTCCTAAATGACTGGACCCAGTTCTGAGAACCACAAAATAGCATAATGTTATAGTGGTTCCTACTTGACCACCTACATTTGTCATGCAGATGTGGACTCACTTTGGATTTTGGTGTAATTTAAGGGACAGTCACTGAGTGCTCAGTATATATCAGACATCCTGATAAACATTTTACATAGATTATCTCATTTAAGCACTCACAGCCCTCTATTGGGTAAGGACAATTGCGATTTCATTTTGCAGATGCAGACACACTGAGGTTTGGATAACCTTGCTCAGGGTCACCTCCCTAGAAAGTAGTGAATTTGGTGTCCAGAGCTATGAAGGCTTTCACCAGAGTCTTCAGGCCTCAACACCATTCTCTGCACATAGAAAGAAATAAAGCAGGAACTGGAAGTAGAAAAGCCAGATGCAGAGAATGCAGGAGGGGACATCACTTCCTGAACAGTGTAAATACCTAAGTAGTCCTGCCTTGACTTTAGGGTTCATTGTTTTCAGTAATAATTATTCGAAGTGCCTTGACATGTTAAGCACCTGGATAAAACATTCCTGAGAAAGGCTGTACTTCTGCTCAAGGACAAAGAGTATGTGTGTGTGTGTGTGTGTGTGTGTGTATGTGTGTGTGTGTGTGTGTGTGTAATATACAATATAAGAATTTATGTTAACATTGTTTAGAGGTTTTAGGGTGAAAACAATATTTTTAATTGCATAACCATGATGGTATGGCTGACCATGATGAACTTTTTCATCTCTATGGGATGTTTTCTGCATAGGTTCATGACTGGCTCAATCTATACCACTGGCCTTGGCATTCAAAATAGCCCTACTAATGTCACTATTACTTGTACTAGAATATCCTACCTGGAGCTCAGCAAAGCAGCACATACAGATAGTTGTGTAATCATTCTGCAATGACTTGCAATTGCTTATCCATTCCTACCACAACCTTGAAATTCCTCTTTCAAAGATCACAAATGACCCTTTGCTCACCAAAACTAATGGCCTCTTCCCAGCCATCATTTTTCTGTAACTTTCTGAACCATTCAACATCACTCACTTCCCACTCTCTGCACTGAAGCTCTGTGTTGCCTGAGCTTCTATGTCTTTAGATACTGGGTGCCTTCTAATTTCACTATTTATTTTCAATTTCCCTATGCAGCTTACAGAGCTCATCACATTCTCTAGCCTTCAGGGTCAACTTTTCAATTGGTACCCACCCCCTGCAAACAATGGTTTAAAACCCCTTCCTGCAATATAATGAGAAAACAACAGATTTTACCAATATCCTACAGATTGTTATTATCCATTTGACAATCCCTATTTTAAGATCATCAGCTGCAGAGTCAATGTCCAAAACTCATTTTGAAATAGCTCTACATAGACAAGGAGGACAAACCCAGTTTTTCAAAGCGGGTGCAAGACAACTCCATTTCCAATCATCAGAATCTTGTCTTGTACCTGTGATTTATCTGGCTTCTACCTGTTGAGTATGACAAACTATATTTCAACAGACACAGACTCTGGAGACTGAGAAATATGACAGACAGTAAATGAGAAATGGAAGGAAAACGTGAGTCCTCCTTCACTCCCAAAAAGTTGGCATTCTTTCAAACTCTGTCTGCTGAACAATGGTTAGAGAGGAGTGGATGTTCATAACCACAAAAAACACCTATAATTGATATACAATTGTACAAAAGAGTCAAGAAACTAAAATGATGTTTTAGAGAGGCCCATTCAGTCTTTGGGTTTTCAAGGAATAAAAATTGTCTGAGGAAGAGCACAGGCACACACACACATACAAAATGCTCACAGTGCTCCACCACAACCAAGCCACCTGCTGGGATTTTGGTTTAAACAATGTGAAAACCCTGTTAGAAATATCTGCACTTACCTCTGGGCTATTCACAAATATTTCCTTCATTGAGTTGGCTGTCGGATTCTCCTTTGGCAGTCTGGAGGTTGAGGCACACTGGGGAATCGCGCCTACCCTTGACCTGGGAATCCACTGCACAGCTGAACAATGTCTGGCGAGGATTGTGTTCCAGGGTCCAGAACTGGATCAGTTTTTGTCTATCAGGCATGGCCATAAGGATCCAAGAATTGGTGATTGCCCTGTCAAAAGGAGCATCAACTGTCAAATGGGAGAATCCAATATAGACTTCGGTTCCAAGGGGGAGGTCCACAGGTGATAAGGAAAGAAAAGAGAGAAAGCAGTCAGGGGTCTTTGGAACATAGAAATAAGAAAGAGCTGTGGGATTTAGAGGAAGGGGGTATGTCAAATTCATCTGCCCTGCATTTGCACTTGGATGTGTACTTGAACGCCCAAAGTTCCATTGTATTACCTGCTAAACTAGCAGGATATAGGTGGGTTGGTCTGTTTTCAAAACACAGGGTTGGCTCAGATAGGAGCCAGCATGGAAATACCATATGCATATTACACACACACACACACACACACACACACACAATTGGATGAGAAACTGAAATGACATTGAAAGGCTCTTAGGACCATTTCTCTGCCTTCGAGGAGGATAAATTTTATGCAAACACGCTTTGCTCTTTTTACACTTTTATAAAATAAGACATTATTCTAGGCCTTTTATATGATAACTGGATAAACTAAAGACTGCTTCTTCCACTGCTACTTTCTTTGTGGATTTTTTTAATACTTATTTACATTGACATGACAGCATATTTTTTCTGTCAATGGAGCTAGTCGATATGGTAACATTTAATTTCTTGAAGAGATGTCTATCAACATCATGGTGAAAAAAGTAGTGCTGGTACATTGTACCAGCATGAATCTTCACTGCCTCCAACAAGAACAATGACAAAATATTGCAGTAATGGTAATAATGGTAATAGCAATAAGAACAGCAACAACAGCAAGTGCAACGACTGAAGTAGAGAAAGCTGAGACTCAGAAATCAGGTATCCCAAAGACTCAAATTCCTGGAATCTCTTTCTGACTCAGTAGCCCTGTTTAAGAATCCCTTTAAGTGGAAATTTCATGCTTAGAAAAGGAAGCTAATTACACGTTGTTCATAGGCTTATGCATGACTCAAAGAGTTGTGGGGGAAATATATTATGAAATGAAAATAAAAGGGAAGGAAAAAAGAAAAATGCCCTGCATAATTTCTAGCACATAGTAGGCTCCTAATAAATGATAATACTCACATCTGTTTCCATGATTCCAAAGGCCTTTCGGTAATTTCTGCAGAGTTTTAAAGAGAAGGAAGGTAACAGTAGAAACAGATGAACCAAGGCATGTCTGAGTTCTTTTCTCCCACATGAAACAGCGTTATTTCTAGGACCATTTGAGTTATCATTCCCCATCAACAATAGGGAAGGCATCATTAGCTCCATGGAGTCCCACTTGAGAAGCGCTGACCTCACTCTGGCCTCACACAGATCCCTCCCTTAGCCACAAAGTAAGATATTTCAATAAGTCAAAGCTGAGAGCAAAAGACAATGTTTGTCCTGTAAGATAATGGTCAAAGCAATTTTTGAAATAGAGACTGGGAGTGAGTACATACACAATCATATCTATGAATTCAGTTTCTCATGTGAGAGACAGTGTGCTAATAATTTTATAAATAAAAATTAGTTTAATCCTCAAAGCAACCATTGGAGGCAGAGACTTTCCGATCTCTCACTTTATGGGTGAGGAAACCAAGATTTTCGTGGCCATTAAGCTGATTGCTCAAAGTCATGCTGCTACCAAGTAACTAGCTAAAATTCAAATCCAAACAGGCTATCTCCAGAGCCCATGTGTGCAACCTTGAATTTATTCTATGCAGAAGAAAGAAAAAGCATACTATATACAGAGAGAAAGGCAGGAAGAGAGAGAGAGAGAGAGAGAGAGAGAGAAATAATTTTAAAAAGAAAGCTAAACAAAGTTTTCTAAGAAATACACATAATTGAGGTGCTTCTCAAAAAAAATCCACTTGACTTTTTTTTAATGCTTCTTTTTTTCCCTAATAACCCACTTTTGATGTATATTAAAATGTTAAGACCTTAAACAAAATATTCTAAGAAAAAGCTAAACTTCTGTGCAGAGGCACTGCATTTGTACACATGGAGAACAGAATGTGTTGATGTGTTTTCTAGACCTTCATTCTCAAAAGAACAGTCTTATTTCTCCGGGCTGTTATTTATGCTGCCTTGGCTGGCTTATTTCTCTTTTCACAGCCCCAGTGGTAAAATGTCATTTTCAGTTTGCGTCTATGAATAGACCTATGGACACCACTGACCTTTGTGGGCCAAGCCCACTCTGCTAGGAGAATTATTTCTGTACTGGAATGACCCCTGGAATCCAAGAAAATGTGGAGTAGTGATAGTTTGTTATCACTCAACAACCTTTTCAATCTAGTACGTCCTCCCTCTGTAATCTTTAAATTCTTTATCTCGAGAATCACATGACATTCTCGGTCTCTCCCAAACATGATGGTTTTTTTCTCAGCCTTCAGTTGTTTTAGGATTTTAGTTATTTTAGGATTTTTTTTCTTTTAACCATGGATACCACCTACCTCTTTACAATTGGACTTCTAAACTTTTATAATTTGTTGAATTTTTTTTTAATATTTTTAGCAAGGAAACTGTTTTAATATCTAAATGTCTGCATTGGCAGCTTTAAAGGGTCAACTTTCCTTTGATACTTGCCCCCCGCCATGTGAAAAGCCAAAGTCTACACGCTGTTGTTGAAGTTGTCACTATCTCATCTCCAGGTCAGGCATGAACTCAACGCTAGAAGATCAGCCCAGTTGATATCCTTGATTCAAGAATAGGCATGCAATCATCTATAATCTCTGCTGTGGTAGAGGGAAAACAAGATTGACTTCCCACCCTTCAGTGGGCCCCATCTCTTTATCTTCCACCGGGTCCTGCCAATTAGGTCACTGGCCCTGCATGTATGTTACCCATGGAGTTTTCAGCTATGTGAGATAATAAATTCCCTTTTTTGCTCAAGAGTCTTTGAGTTGATTTCCTATCAGAGGCCTAATGGACACACCATCATTTTCTGCTCAATCCTGGGTCAGCTGCCACATTTCAATCTCTGGCCTCACTCTTTGCCTCGCCAGCCTCTGGACAGCTGCTCCTGTCCTCACAGCTCAGCTGTTGCCTCTTCTCCCTGCTTCTGCATGCTGTTGCTCTTCCCACTCCGCTGAGCCCAAGGAGTAGACATTAGACTCTCTCTTAATCCCCTAAAGCAAAGCTGAAACCATGATATTTGAAAAAGAGCCTGACACCTAGAGAATTAAAGCAGACAACATAACAAAGGCATGCAAAGCTCAGAGAGAGATTGTTGAGCCTGGACTTTTCTGGTCCCAGGTTTCTACAGGAAAATACCTCCCGCCATCTTCCCATCAGCCTTGGACCTGCCGCCATGCTGCAGGGGCAGGATTAGGCTGCCCCTAGTGTATGAAGTGTTCCAGTTGCCCCCAGACCCACAGACCCACTCAGAATCCATACCCACATTTTCCTGAAGCCCTTGGAAAGCAAAATTCTGGTGTCAGATTTCTGAACAACAACAAAGGAAAAAATTTTTAAAATAATGGTACTGATTTTTAATTTCAAATCTGACTCCATTTCTAGACATTAACATTTTAGAAAGTTAGTAGAAAGTCACAGGACATCTAGTTCTACAACATACATTTTATATCATGTTTGTAATGACTTCAAAGATACAAGTATTTATGTTTCCAGCAATTCAATTAAATAGGAAATTGTGGACCAATCTTATTCAAAAATATGGATGCAAAAATTCTACATAACATGTTAGAAAAAGGAGTTCAAGACTGTTCCAACCAAATAAGGCTTATTTAAGAATAAAACAATAGTTAAATATCAGAAATTAAAATCTAATTCACCACATGAAATGATTCAAGAAAAAAATTATATAATTTTTCAATAGATACAGAAAAAATTAAATAAAATTTAGCACCTATTCATGATTCTGAATAAAAGAAAATTTTTAGAAAAGTAGAAATTGAAGGGAAAACCTGGCAAAAGGTACCTATAAATGGTATGTTTTAGAAACTTTTCCATTAAACTCACTATCAAAAGTTGAATTACCATTATTACATCTTCTATTCAACCCTGTTCTGGAGGTCTTAGCCAGTAAATTAATGAAGAAGAAAAGAAAGAAGGAAGGAAGGAAGGAAAAAAGATAAAGGTGATAGGAAGAGAGGAAAGGAGAAAGGGAAAGAGAAAGAAAGAAATTTAAATGTAACAACTGAAAGGGAAGAATCAAAAGTGTTCACAAATGGTTTGTATGGCCTTTCTGGAAAACATAAAAATATCCACAGATAGTGTATCAAAACTAACGAGAGTGTTTATCAGTATCAATAGGGAATAGGTAAATGTCAAAATACACAATTTTAAAAAACCTCAAATGGTGTCCTATAACTAGTAGAAACAAATGATGAAAGGTAGTTTTTAAATATTCACAAATGAAACAAAAATATAAAATACTACGAAAAAGTTATAAAAACATATTGAAAGACATAAAATAAGACTTAAATAAAAGGTGTTTGTGTTTTAACCCCTTGAGCTATGGGCTTGAGACCAGGGTAGAGTGATTTAGGGCCCTTGACAATCTCATCCCATTATATATGTCTGGCTTCAATTCCCACCTCTCTGTCTCAGGCACCCTCATTTCTTGGAAGAGACACTTACTGGATGTCTTCCCATGCTCTTTCCAAGTAGGCACTTGCTCAACTTTACACATGATGTTTGGTCTGAACGAAGGCCTCTCCCCCACTTTAGGTCCACCTAGCAAAGTTCTATGTATCAGGTCCCTTTTCAAATGTCCCTTCCCCCTGGTACATCACATGTTGGAAGAACCGAACGAAGACCAATGCTGGAAGAAGTTAGAAAGAGAGGCAAAAGTGGGAAAGAAGAAGGAGGTGTGACTGAGGAGGCAGCAGTTTCTATTCTGGAATTCTTGAAAGAACACTTTGGAAGAGGGGAAAAGACCCTCGGTTCTATAATATTGGTGTAATTCTGCTTATTTCCGAGGAGAGAGCTCATAGCTTTTATCTCATACATATATTTACTAAGAATAAGAGACAAGCTGGGGAGAGATTGAAAGAGAGAGAGAGAAAGAGAGAGAGAGAGAG
Organism: Cheirogaleus medius; assembly: GCA_008086735.1. NCBI lineage: Eukaryota > Metazoa > Chordata > Mammalia > Primates > Cheirogaleidae > Cheirogaleus > Cheirogaleus medius. Next base: position 7,437,623 of record VBSM01000949.1, read on the forward strand.
AGAGAAGGGAATAACATTTTTTTAAATAGTCTCTACATTTTAGGACTAAACTTGGGCTTCTACTCCCCACCTTAACACCATGAGGTCTACAGCTATCATTGTTCTCACTTTACAAGTAACAAAACTGAGGTTCAGATGATGACAGCTCTTGGCGGACACACAGCCTGCCCATATCAGAGACAAGACGTCCACCCAGTTTTAGGGCAGGAAGAATCATGCTCTTTATTCTACTGGACCAGAGAGAGCAAGTGAGATATTTCCAAAATGCTTTTGTGTGGCTTTCCGAGGCCAGAACAGGGTGAGCCGCAGGCAGAGGACGGCTGCTAGGGTTTCATTACATGGGCTCCTCTGCCTTGTCAGCTCATAAAACCGAGGTTGCTCGGGGACCGTGGTCACCTGGACCAGAGCTTGCCTTGACAACTTCATTTGAAAAATAAGTCCATAATATCAGAAGTCTGATGGGGGGAGGGAGAGAGAGAGAGAAATAAAAAAGTTATCAGCTCTCTCACCCACGGCCTCCCTTGATTTGACAAGAGTTCTTTGCCATTATCCACAGTTTAAATCATGGTTCCCAAAGTGTGGTCTGAGAATCAACAGCATCAGCATCAACTGAGAACATGTTAGAAATGCACATTCAGGCTCCACTTTGCACCCACAGAATCAGAAACTCTGAGGGTAGAACACAGCAGTTTGTTTTAACAATCCCTCCAGGGCATTCCAATGCACATCTGAGCTGAGAACCACTGTGCAGAGCCCTCCTGGATCTATTTTCTCCGTGGTTTTTCTTGGAAACCTTGAATCTGTTTTTTCTTGTTTCCATTGTCCATTTGAGTATACTGAGGCTCAAAAGGGATTGGATTTCCTGAATGTCAGGTTGGGCCTCTTGGAGGACTGTTGTCCTGGTTCTTTGGCTCCTTACTTGGAAAATTCACAAGCAGGGCAAGTGTGATGGAGTGACTACAGACAAGAAGCAATTTCACACAAACTGCTTTTAGTGCAGAAAAGAAGGGAGCTATACAAAGTGAGAGTACGTTCCAGAGAGAAACGGGCCAGTCTCCACGAGTGGAGAAAGACATTGAGGACTCCCGGGTGGTTTCATTCTATTGGCCTGGTCCAGGGGAGGGCTTACAGGAGGTGTGGGATGTTACCAGATGACTGATATACATCATTGACAGGTGTCCTCAGGTGTATGCCTCAAAACCTCAAGTTCCTGCTCTTTGCCGTCAGCTGCATTTTCCTGCAGTCCCTTTCTTGGCTTCTCCAACTGTAGGAACCACCCTCCTTGACTGTGTTTGCCACCTGCAGATTTTGTACCTCCCTAACACTCAACATAAATTAAGGTGGCCTGGCCTTGTAGGACAACCCCCTTTCTTGGAGTATGATGAATCTCCCATCCTGTTCTCAGGGTGTCTCTGGAGACACGCTTCTACCAGGAGGATCAAAAGAGAGCTTGGTCACCTCTACCCTGAGACAAACCAATGGACAAATGTTCAATAGCAAGGCCTTGTGTGACTGTAACTCATGTGGGAAGATATATTCAGACGAATCCACTGGACTTCAGCTAGGAATCTGAAATATGGCAGTTCAAGTAGACTTTTGACCCGTGAGAGATATATGTTGCCCCCATCAAAAAATCTGCACACATAGGTAATAGCCAAGTGTTTCTAAATACGCAAAATGCTATAAAAATTATTCCTAATCTCCACTTTTTAGATGAGCATGTACTATGCACCATCATTAAAGGAGAAAAAGCCAGTGATATTTCTAATGTAATCAAGGTCATGGTCATTGTCCTACTTCAAACCTTCATTTAATTCTTGGTTGTGCATTAGAATACCTGGGGAGTTTAAAATCTTAATGCCCAGGCCCCTACTCCAGATCAATTAAATAAGAATCCATAGGGGAAGATCCCAGGTAGTTCCAGTGCATAGCCAATTTGAGAATCACCAATCCAGAAACTTCAGTTGGCTTTGTGTGGTCTACAAATGCCTAGAGTCTCTGGCCCCTCCCTACCTGTTCAAAACCTCTCTCCGTAACTCAGCATCCTGACCTCTTTCTGTTCCTCAGCTGTATCTCAATGGTTTCATCACACCCAGGCTTTGGCATCTTCTGTTCCTCCTGCCAGGATGTTTGTCATGTCATAGCAACAATTCCTGCAGCTGACTCCTTAGCAGTTTTCAGGTCTCAGCCCAAATGTCTCCTCTTCTAAAAGCACTATGTTGGCCACTTCATCTAAAGTCATTTTCAATATCATTGCCACTTCCTGCCTGGTTTATCTCTTCCAAGCATGTCTTACAGCCTTGATTGTGTATTTATTGACTGGCGTGTTGTTGGTCTTGTCCCACGTTAGTGGAGGAGCCAGAGAATAGAAACTTTGGTCTTCTGGTTCACTGCTGCATCCCCAGTATCTGGAAGAATGTCTGGTTCGATAAATATTGCCGGAATAAGTGAATGAAGAAGAATGCATGCACTCAGAAGTTCCAGTGATTAATTCTCAGTAATATAATCGTATTCAGTATCTGAACTCCAGTGTTCTGAGTCCAGCTTTATCGATTTTTCCAACTCAATCTAACTGGCCATTTCTGCTTTCACTCTATTTACACACATTTAAGCCAACAAGGTTAGAAGAGATGTACAGTTCCTAATAAGGACCTGGGACTTGGTGACTTGGAGTTTACCTTCTGTGATACGGCAAGGAGTAGGCGAGTCGGCACAGCACAAAACCAGCTGTGTAAATAGCATCACCTCCTGCCCAGTTTAAATGAAGCCAGTAAATTATTCCTCCTGACCCTAAACCATTTATTTCACCATGTTAGAGAAAGAAAAAGGAGTGTGCAGAGAAGCAATTTCTCTGCCCAGGTATTTCATTAAAAAGCGAATGCAAGGGGCCCCCATGGGAGAACATGGCGCCTGATATGATTATGGGAGACACTTTCTTAAAAAATGGAATAATCGAATGGTGGTTCACCTACCCCAGTCAGTTCTTACCAGGATGGAGGGGCCAGGAGCTAGGGTGAACTTCAACCCACAGTGAGCCCTGGAGGAGTCACAGGGGGGCCGTGAGCCCTCTGCCAGCAGAAGCAGTAACACCAACGTTAATAAGAAATCACCTTCACTAACACTTCGGGGGATTGTTATTATGGGGGTGGCGTTAACATTTCCGTTCTTCTCTATTGTTTCTGACAATGCAAATACACCTGCGGATAATATTTTGTTAGCTTAACAGGCGCGATAGAGCCAGCTTCTGCTCTTTTGCTGCCCACAATAAAACAATCTCATCCAATATCTGTTTCAGAGAAAGCTGAGTCTGAGCAGCTCCATTGCTGAGGCTAGTATTTATCTAACTTGAACTTGTTTTTAAAGAATGTTGGGAGGGAAGGGAAGGAGGGTAATTTAAAAACTATAATTTTGTTTTGAACCGTGTTATAATTCCAAAAGCAAAGCAAGAATTCTTGTTTCCATTTGAGAGAAGAGGAATCTGAAAGAGGCCATGCAACTTGCCTGCAATCCCTTAGGTTGTAGGGACAGAGCTGGGATTCAAACCCAGGCAAAGCACATTGATAACATACTACTATAGACTGAGGGAGCCTCTATGGGTGCTAATAATAATAATAATAACCGTAATAGCTTTTTATTATTATTATATATACTTAATAAATGTTAGGTGTGTGAAAGCCCTATAAGTGCATTACACCCATAATCTTACTTAAAACTCACAATAAGTCATTTAATTCTCACCACCACCCTATCAAGTAGGAACTATTACTTTTTTTTTTTAATGGATAAAACACCCAGAGTCAGAGAGTATAATGGCTTAAGGTAAAAAAGTCAATAAGCAGCAGAAATTTCATTTGAACACATGTTTTTCAGCCTCTCTTTGCTCCTCCTTGGTACTCTGAGTGAACTAGACTAGAATGGCACCAGGTGTATTGAACCCAAAGATTGGAAACCTGATTCGGCTACTAAGTCATCCTGTGACCTTTGGATGGGTCTTCTCTCCTTTCTGTAGGGTTTTCGGGTTGGTCTGTCTCTGTTGCATCTTAATTCCTGGCCTCGTATTCTTTCCTTGTGCACACAGACTTGCACAAAACACACAAAGCCACCGTCTGGTAAGCTTGGACAATTGGGCTGTTTCGAATGTGAGGTCACCCCGTTTAAAAAATTAACGATGAAAGCAAACCCTTCTTGGACACAAGTCTCAGGAAGACAAAAGAGCCGGAGCTGCTACCTGAAACAAGCAGAGATCCCCCCGTGTCCTTGTTACCACCGCTCGCAGGAAGAGGAGCAGGCGGCTCATCCCCTCTCTCTGCGTTACTGTTCACAAGGGGCTTTGCAGAGAAAAAAGAAGAAAAAAATGGAGCTGAGAACATAATTACACGAACTCGAAAATGAGGTAAAGACCAAATTAAAGCAGGAAGCCTTAGGCATAAATACAAATGGATGACTATCAGCAAATCTCTCGTGGCAGCAAGTAAAAAGGAATGTGCAGAGACCTTTTTGCTATTAAAATAAAATTCTTCAGTTGATACCGTACCAATTACATGTCTACCAATAATGTATGAGGATGTGTGTTTCTCCTTCACCACCAGCAGGTCTCAATGTTTTTGAACACTGTCAGTTTGAAAGGTAAAATTGGTGTCTCCTAACTTCAAACAAAACAAATAAATAATCATTACAGAGGTTGGGGAAAATGTGGGAGGTAGCACAGAGGCAGAGCCAGAGGTTCCGGATTCCTCCTACGTCTCTGAATAGACACCATCGTGATAGCAATGGTGGCCAACAGTTCTTGCAAGATAAACGCAAGCCGGAGCCCATGCCATCCTCTTCGTGTGCATCATCCCACTGAGCTCTCACTCAGCCCCAGGGGGTAGGTGCCATCACTATCCCATTTTACAGATGAGCAAATGGACTCAGATCCTAAACACCATTCAGCAAGCCAACAATGCAACCAGGATTCAGAATCAAGCTGTCCTCATTCTGAGCTCTTGCTCTTAACCATTGTGATAGACTGTTCAGTTGGAGTGAGTTTAAGAAGATCCCTTGGCCTTGGCATCATTCCAGACCAGGGGAAATCGTCAGTCAAGGGCTAAGACGATGCGCTCAACTCCAGTGGCCAAATGTGTCATCTTAACCCTCGCTGCTTCCTTTCTGCATCCCACACTAAGTGCTGCCTCTGCCCAATTTCTTAACCACCTCTGCTAAGTCATTGTCCTCCCTCCCCATTACAGGTGATATTTGTTTCTTCTCCCACATTCATACTTCCTTACGTGGTTATTGATCACTTATCAGTTGATTGGTTGATTCGTTATTCTTCCAACACATCCCACATGCATACTGCAATGCCAAGTGCAGTCTGAGATGCTGAGCACAAAGAGGGCTGCAGGGCCGGGGTGTGAATGTATTTAGTGTCACTGAGTTTTACACTTTAAAATGATTAGAATGATAAATTTTATATGTATTTTACTACTTTTTTAAAAAAGGATACCTGACAATTGCCTGGGGAAATAGAATCAGGAGAGAAAATAGAGGAACATCAGGAGGGATGCCTGAAGATGACTTCAGTGGTGTAGGTGAGAGGAGATGAAGGCTCAGAGTAAGAAGAAGGGTCAGAGTAGGAGGGAGGCAGTAGAGTTCTGTAAAGGGGAATGGGATTCCATCTGGTTGACGCCCTATTGTTCCTTCTTAATGCAACTTCTTTTTTCTGTTTCCCATAAATTTAACCCTCGTATCCACTGATTAACCCCTAGGTCTCTCCTCCCTCTGAGTCCTCTGTCATATTGAAGGCCATGTCTTATTACATTTGTTAAATAACTAAAATAAATCAGCAGCATCAGATAGCTTACAGCTGTGTGTGCAAACCTGCTAAGAAGCTCTCCTCATTACACTTTTCCTCCCTACTCTCCTATCCCAGCCAACTTAGGGTCCAGAGATATGTGGAAGAAGGCCCTAAAATCAATACAGTATTTAACGGGAAGGCACCGAAGCGTAGCCAGCCCAGAAGCAATCTGCTGACTTGGAAGCACTAGGAGGGCTTCTCCGGTCCAGCTGCTGCCTGCCCAAGCAGCGGTGGAAGCCCCAGAAAGACAAATTACGGTCATCAATCCCTGAGAAGAGAGACTTGCACCCTACCTCCCATATCAGCAGGAGGGAGAGAGGGCTGCAACCTGGTGGCTGTGTTTCTGAGATGGTAATGAGGATCATTCCTGACATCGGATGACAGTGGACTTAAAAGCAAGTCGGTCGGAAACTGCCCCGTGTTTCCTGTTAGCGGCCTGACTTTATATGCTGCAGGGTCAGCACAGGCCAGGCCTGTTGGTGCGACTTTGCGGAGAAGGTGCTCTGATCCCATTAATATGGGCTCTGCCTCCTTCAACCCCAGCGCCAATGAGCATGCTGTCATCTCCGTGCAGCAAAGATCAGCTACAGGAAGAAAAGCTCTGAACCACGAAAAATAAACACAACAGATGTGTGCAAGCATCATTCCCTACCTTCTCTTCTCATATAATATGATCTTGCATGCCAGTTACAATGAAGCCTGGTGCTGGACATCATTGCATCTTATGATCGAAAAAAAGTATTTTATTAGGCATCCCTTAGTAGAAAGCAAAGTAGCGAGAAGGATAAGTCTATGGTCTCTGAAGTCACACAAACTCACACTTAATTATTGACTGCACCACGTCCTAGTTGAGTGACCTTGGGAAGGTTACTTAGACGCATGAAGCCTCAAGTTCCTTATCTGGAAAATCAGTGGTGCGGTATCCACTTTATAAAGCTACTAGGGAGTATATGATATATGCATGTGAAGTACGTGACACACTGCCTGCATACAGAGATGTTCAATAATTTTTAGCTGCTAGTGTCATTGGAATCATTGTTTTAGGCCGAAGCAGAGAAATTCATTGCTCCACTGATCTCACCAAGGATGGGGAGAACGAATGTCAACAACTAGAAGCGACTAACGTGCTTTTCCTCACTAGAACCCACGTTCGTTACTGGCCAGGAGCCCCGGCTTGAATCTGAGCTGTATTTATTCTATTTCTGGAGGGGAAGGACCTTCTTGAGCCCTGGAGAAGGGACACCAGGCACAAGAGAGAGACGCGAGGCCTGTTCATAGGTCACAGGGGAGAAGGGAGGGGGGATCTGGAGAGATGCCCAGAACCCTTCATTCCGGTGTCCTTCCAGGCTGACTTGGTCCACCCTACATATGTCTCCACCAAACGGCGAGCTGCTTTCCCTGGAGTCTCTTTCGAAGGACCTGCCTGGTGAGTCTTCTCCCCCCAATTCGAGACTTGTTGCCCTGTAAAGCCACGATTACCGTAGTTAGAGTGATGCCTTTCGAGTTCATGTTGGGTAGTAGAGGCGACGCTGGAGGGAGGTTGGAAACCACTAAGGTGAGGGAGAGACTTTCCAGAAAGCTTTGACTGCAAGTAAAACCTAAAGGCCAGGGCAAGCAAAAGAATATTTATACCAACGTGATTCATAATGGATCCAAACTGGAAATAGCTAAATGTCTACCAGTAGTAGAGTGATTAATATGCTGTGTGATTTCATTTATACAAAGTTCAAAAATAAGCTACTGATTGATGGGGATAAATGTGAGAACAGTGGTTACCTTGTGAGGCAAGTGACAAAAGGGGGCTGGAATGTTCTATTTCTTGATCCAAGATGTGGTTACACAGGTGTTTCATTTTGTGAAACTTCTTTGGGCTCTAAATTTATGATGCATGTGCTTTTCAGTGTATATGTTATTTTTCAAAAAAAAAAAGAAAGAAAGAAAAAAGATGTTTACTTAAGTCTAAAACACTGGCTTCTTACAGTGGCTGCAAGGCGCAGAGCAGATTCAGGACCTATGGCTTCAGCAGATGTGGGCCAGGGTGCCCCCATGCCAGGGACCAGTGCCCTATGTACCACACATCAGGGGTTTCCCAGTGAGCAGTAGGGCGACACCAACACCCCAGGCCACAGAAGCCAGGACACCGGGAGAAGCCGCAGGAGCTGAATGAATCACTTGAGGAGCCCACATATGTAGACATCCCTTGTTGAAAGACTCCCAGGAAATATTTAGGGAGGGCTTGGAACACCTTGACCTTCCTATAGTCCAAATCCCATTATTAGAAAGTTACTATGAACCTGCTTTCACCCTCAGGCTCTGACAGCTAAAACATACAACTTTAAAATGTTTTGTGAAGAATTCATCACAAAACCGATGTAACCAACTGTCGGATAACAAATCTTCAAGAAATGTCCATCGGCCTTTCTATCGTGCCAAATTGAATTCATTGAGACGCAATGAAATATATTTTCTCAAGTTTAATATAATTAAGTGAAGAATCTAAATTTCTGAGCTGTGGAAACATCTCTCCTTTTGATTCAGGATGAAAATTATTTAGGGCAAAATGTCCTCCCTGCTCAAACAATATTAATATAATATCGATGACTATCAAACTGAATGAAAAATTACTCATTCATGATGCACCTGTTCTATTGACCAAAACTGTTGTCTTTAAGTATCTATCAATGAACATATGTTAAATTTGGTGACCACTCCTACTTCCCTGATTATGGAGTTTGTTTTAATACCTTGATGTTATAAATATCATTACAATAAAATGTTTTTGCATAGTTTGCTTGTTTCTCCCCTCTTTTTGGAATAGTGCCAATAATTTATTGGAATTAATTCCTATAAATGAAATTATTAGGTATGCAATTTTGGACATGTTTAAGATCTGTGAAATATACTTCCTGAGTTCCTCTTTTTAAAAATTGTAAATTTCATTGCCAGCGTTTATTTTTAGCATGCTATCCTTTTGTTTTCTTTTATTCATTCGTTTACTGTTTAATTTTCTATTGCAAGGTTATTTGGGGAAGGTCAAGGTTATTTAGCCCTCATGTCCCACTCTGGCTTAAGTAAGCACTTTAGATTCCTACAGAGAGGCCAGTCTGCGAAAGGCAAACTTTATGGCTGTGAGTTTAGCCAGGCTCTTGAAATAGGAACAGCCACATGCAGCACCTCTCAATATTTCTCAACTAACCGAAATCAAACTTCACATTCAAACCGAATCTGGCTGAATTACATCCAATCTAAAATGGCTTTGAAATTTTTCATATTAATGGATTTGAATATAAAAAGTAATAAGAGAAATCTATAGACCTATATAATTTTAAAGTTTTATGTATGTGAACCTGGAAATATTAGAAACATAGCTCATGCTGATGAATAATTTTCACAATGTGAGAAGATCTATGATGTGGCCTATGTGCTGGGGAAGGACCTGCCCAATAGCACAACTGGTTTTTTGTTTTTTTCTTTTGCTTG